>JAGFPH010000089.1:137280-231510 GCA_018207615.1 Philaenus spumarius
AAGTAGATTATTTATTTGAAGAAAACAAATATCTTGTGCCTAATATTTATTTGTATACATTGTTTAAAATTGGTCTGAATTTATAGAAAGACAGTGTATAGCCTAACTCAAAAGTTATATTACGTAAATATTTTGTAAATATTGAATTTAAAAAAAATCGTTCGATACTTGGACGATATCGTGGTTTACTATTACCAGAAATGTTATATTTACAGAGTCTATATTTTATCTATTGCCCGGTAAGCTTTGATTTAAAGTGATTGAGAAAACAAAATTTGATTATCATAATACAAATAATTTAAACAAATTTAAAAGGTTTTCATCTTTACTCAAACAAATATTAATAGCATCTCAAACTACTTTTTGATGAAGTAATATTTATTTTATCCTTGTACTGTATAAAACACCTACGTTATAGTAATTATCTCCTGGGTTTGAATGTGGTAAACTGTGGTTACTAACTGAAAATGCGAAAACTACTATGGTTGAAGTAAATTATTATTAACAGACGGCAAAGACTGTTATACTATTTTTTACTGAGCTCGTTATGTGTTTTATTTTTTAGGTTTTAGGTGTTTTTTTAATACTTTGTTCTTAAGGTGAATAATACTTTAACATTTCTTAAGGTGGTTCAACGTCAGAATCTCAAACGCTATATGCCTAGAAAGTAAAGGAACGAGAAAATCAGGTAATTGGTGCGCATCATCTTTGTTAATGCTGTTGTAGATCATATTTACTTTGTTAGATTACGTCGTGTGTGTATTGCACCAGGACGACTAATCAGACGATACAATATAACACAAATATAAGTGCATGGCAATAGCAAGGATAAATTTATTATTATGTCTAAATATTGCCTATTACACTTTATTTAATCTGTATTATTTTTTGAAATACAATTTACAAAAAAAACACCCTACAATCTAAGAGGATTTTTGAAAGACCGTTAGGAGTTCTTTAAATGCACGGAATCCATACAAAAATGCACACGATTTTTACGCATACAATTATATGGCGCCAGCGAAAAAGAAGCCAAATAATGTATTACAAAATAAGTAACATCGAAAACCATCATATTCTAGACCTATATTACAAAGTTTACTTTCTTAGGTAAGAGATAAAGAGACTGAAATAAATCAAGTTGGTATACATTTGGTTGCAAACAGAACATAAATTGTATAGAAGGGTAATAAACAATAAAAATTGTAATAAAATTAAATTGTTTTTTTTTGTAGCACATAGGAGAATTATTCGTTTTCACTTAAACAATTTAAATTATAAATTTTCTTCTGTAGTCTGATATTAGCCGGGCGGATTCATGGTCCGGGCATAAGACTTTTTCAAAAGGCCCAATCGACAAAACGATTTAATAAAGAAGAGAAAAACAAATATTAAATGGCTTGTAAAGAAGTTTTAAAATGTCAAATCGATTTGTTAACGGTTAATACTCTTAATGCCAAGAAAATAACTTATACAAATCTTTCAACTCTAATGCAAGCTATGTTAAGTTTTCCTTATATTTTTTTCTAATTTGTCATATTTTATTATTTAGACTTAATATTGAAGACGATTATATTTTTACTATGACATAGTTAATCTCTGAAAATGACACATGTTAAACATTATTTGCTTTTTCCAGTAAAGGAATCGTAGATTGCCTTGTAAAAGGCGATAAAAGAAGTTGTTTTTCCTTTGACTGCTCTTTTAAATACAGAATGAAAAAACATATTTTGTCAGAAAATTTTTATTTTAAATATTGGTAATAATCTTAATTTGCTTAAAGGCAACATAAAAGTCAAATTGAATGACCTTTGACTTTAAAATTTTTTCAACCTCATTCTCGATTTTATTTTTTGTTAAAACGTCAAAATAAAGTGATTCGAAATAATATGTATATTATACACATTTATAGGCTACACCAGTTAATTTTTTTTACAGAATCTAATTTTTTCTGGTTTAATTATAGTACATGTTTAATACAGTACCGAATTCCTACGCTACCGCAAAGGTAAGCTATTTCAGTTAAACTTATGGCGAGACATAAGGTCGGGAGTAGTAAATGAGCACTGATCATGGTCCCCTGATCACGTTTTGGGATGTCACTACAAATTTTATATGTTTGTGTTCGCACTCTAACGGCAACGTTTCAAGTCGGATTTGATCCATATTTGTCTATGTCTACACTTGATTCCACGTTCACCATGCATTACAGAGCGTCCATAAGTCATGTTATCCATACTACAGTCTCAGCTATAATAGTCAACTAAAAAACATCAACTCCCATGCACTGCTCGGTCAGTTGACGCAACCCGCATGACAATAAACGTGATGTTCCTCGTAATGGTTCCTCGCATGACTTATCTCCCGTAAGACCTCAAATCGAGTGTACATACAGATTTGTTTACATACGTTGATTGTCTATGTCGCTAGGACGTATTCGTTAACTAAAAGTTCTAACAACCGGAAGAACGTTTTTTGGCCGGAAGTAACTATGTTTTTAGAGTTTTCGTAATCAAATAATAATGCAGGATATTTTTACACGACCTTGTAGTTTGCTTGCTTCTCCCAAATTCGATCAAAATGTAAAAAACCATTGAAATCCTCGTGGGGGAGTTTACCATGGTGACATCTTTTGATCCGAGGCCGCAAGGATGAGGTGCAATCTCGCAAAGTGAGTTTTCCCGCTGCGAGTGGAACGAAGGACCTAGTGAGTCGAAGTTGGAAGCTTATGTGCAAACAAATTCTACTAATATATTTCGTACACAAAGGCAGCCATTCAACGCCTTCGTGAATAGTTAAATTTTCCAAATAGTTGGTTGAAACCCTAAAACATATAAACATAATTTTTAGAAATTCCCTCAACTCACGTCAGCGGATCAGCTGCGTAGTCGAATTATGTATGAATAACTGCTTTTGATAGTATTTAAGGTTATGTTGATTTTTTATCAAGGTTAGGTAGTATCGTTGGAATGTGTTAAATTTAAAAACATTCGCATTTTAAAATTAGATCATCTTGTGTTACAGTACAAGTTAAAAAAATATTAAAAATAAAGTTAAAAAATAAAAATATTTTAAGTATATTTTATAGTTTAATATAGTTTAATCATCATCATATGAAATTTATTAAAGGAACACCAGGCCACCTCGGAATAATGGAAAGCTATCACCAAGCTCGAGACTAGGTCTATTGATCGCTTTTGCATACGGCCTAGACACGCCAGAAGCAGGTTCTGCAGTTTTCACCTGTGCTAATACAGTAAACGTCATTGAATTGTGTTCGATATTACAAATCGACATCTACTCAGTTTAACTAATTACAACTACGCTGGCAAATATGAAGTACTAATTGCCGACCTTGACGACTACAACGATTATAAAGTTGTATGAATAGTTTGTACAAGTTATATAGTATTTTACTGTTTACTTAAACACGTTAAGCGACAAAAGACCTAATCTTTATTTATACATGTGCAATATATTTTAGGTGAATACACTAGTAACATAACTTATTTAAACTTTAAGAATTGACTTTTAAGTTATTCAATTAGGATTTAAACAATCAAACAAAAAGCAAATATAGGCAACGTGAAGAATGTAGATGGTTTATAAACTTAAATAGATTTTAATAAAACGTAATTATCTTTAAATACCTTAGTTTAAAGTGTTACAAAGAAGCCTATTATAAAGAAATGATTTTAACACATTAGGTTTAAACACATAAATGTTGTATATCGTAAAGCAAAACAGATAAGTGAAGTGTATTCAAAATACAAGTACTTAATCGCTATGATTTGATCGCTAGATTGGATTAGGATTAGGATTTGTTTAACGAAGATGAGTTTTACAGAGTTAAGCAATAAATGTAGTCCAACATAAATTCATAACGATGAGAAACTATACATAATAAAATGTAACACTATGTTTATAGTTTTATTACATAACAAAATAATTAACGGTAAGTATTTGCTGTAATTAAGTTCCTTATTACGATGACTGTACTTTTAGAAAGAAGCATCAATTTTATTTAATATAAACTTGCATTAATATAAATCTTTAATTACTCTTCAATTAAAGGTTAAAATATATTATATAACAAATGATGCATTTGCCACGAATTGAGGAATTATTGTATAATTTGATATGCAATTTATTGTCTTGGCCATATTTAAAAAAGTCTTATAAAAATTGTATTCTATTTTCTTGTCTTTTATAAAATTGTTATAAAAATCTAAAGTTATAATGTATTATCATAAAATTCAAATAACTGCTTTTTACTTTTTTACTGAAATACAGCCCATATTGTTAAATTAATGTCAACAAGGATTTATTTCTCGATTTTTTTATAGCAATGTTTAAGAAAGATTTATTTGACACTCAATAAAATTTGAATTATTGTTGTTGGTAATTTCTATCGAACTTTTTGTTTATGACAAGGATTTAATCAATTTTAAATTTAGACTACACCTCTTTATTTTAATGAAAGTATGCGAGTATTACGAAAAACTTTTGTATAATGTTTAAATGTTTGAGTAATTGTTAAAATATTTTACAGGAATAGTTAAGACTTCATCGTGTTCCTTGCAATTAATATCACTTAGTGGTATTTAAAACAAGTTTTCCTTGTTTACAAATTTAGATACAAAGTCAACATTTCTGATAATTGTAACGAAATTATTAAACGAATGAGTTTCGCTTAAAATCTAAAGGAGAATCACTCGATAATTAAAAAATATTATACTTCAATCAAACTAAAGACTAAAAATATAGATTCGTTACATTATTGTTATAACAGTTTCCTGTAAAATTGGGTTTACACCTTTTATAAATAAAAAAATAAGGTGTATTTTAACGAAGAGTTACTACACTACATTAATAACATTATAATATTTTAAAACAACGAAATAATTACAAAATATAACATTGTAACATTATATAAAGGAAGCTGGATTACCAATTTGGAAATAAAAAAGGGAGAATCCTTCATACTTTCAAGCTCCTGGTAAATATAGGTTAATAGGTTTTTTGTAGTTTTCTGAAAAGCGAGATTTTAGGATTCGATGCTAACAATAAGGACCAGAAATAGCTATTTAAATGCTATTCAACTTTTTATGATATTGGTATAAATATACTGTAAATAAAATTAATAGCAATAATTTTAAAAATTGATATCTTAGTAAATTATGATTTTAAGACCATATGTGTAAAACTTATTACTTCTGGTACCACATATGCACCAAGAGAAGAATATTTCATTTACAAAACAATTTCCAAAGTTAGGGGAAATGGCCCCCCTCCCCCAATACAGTGTTAATAATAATAACCAAGAAACAATTCTTTACTGGACTACATGCTGAAAAAAAACAAAACAATAGTTTATTATGTTTTCAACATTTAGTTTTTTCAACTGGACTATTTTATGCATTCAGAGGTCAGGGGTCTGTTACCCATACTGTTTATAGTTTCAGTTTCAAAAGGTCCTTTTAGTTCAAATGTTTTACGTGCTTGTATCTAATTTATTTCAATATTATAATATATTAGAATTTGTCTGCGTTTCTTAAATCGCAAAGCTTAATATATAATTAAAACAGTATTTGACTTTAGTGGCATCCTCCTTGGATTTATTTTATAGTTGTATAACGTCCTATGACTGATACTTCTAAGATATCATATACATTTTCCCTTTATTTTAACATTTCAATTCTTAACTTTTGAGGAAAACGGCAAATATTATAAACACTCTTAAAATGAAAATATTGCACAGCTCAGACACGTGAACTTTTTAATATAGGCAGTAAAAATTCTGTGTTTGGAACAAAACAGATGGAGTTCTACTAAACAAGCAGCTCTACTTTAGCTCATTTTGCAAACTTTCTTCTAAAACTTTGTACAGATATTTTGCTTCATTACACAGCACCTGGGACTTTAAAAAATGTAACACCACCAATAAAACACAAACGTAAACGAAACTTATATCGCATATTTATTGTTGTTGATAACTTTGGTGCTTTGCAACAGTGATTAACAAGTTCGTTTTATTACGAAAGTTCCAAGACATTTTGAGAAACAGGAATAAATTTTACATTTATTCATAGTAGCTTTTATGTAAATTAAATTTTACTAGTGGACCGGGCAATGCTTCGCTATTGCTTGATTTACCTAACCTAAAATTATATTCAGTTTTTGATCCAAATCAGTTGTTGATCAAAATCAGCTGTTGATCAAAATCAGCTGTTTTAAGCTTTTCATACGAACAGCTGTTTTTTGTGCCCCTGATAAAATCAAAAGAAATCTTTCTTCTTCTTCCTTAAGATTGACCTTCCATAAGATTAACATGGCAACTTTGAGGGCCACTGGGGCGAAGCCCTTAACATACATTGAGCTCATTTTAAGGGAAGCACAACTTCAGAGTGAGCTCTGTAAAATGACACCAAAAACATCAAAATCGGTTAAAAACTCTAGGAGGAGTTCTACTCACAAAATAACCCCTAGCAAATTAATTATGTATAGATAGATTACATACTGTAAGTGAGAATATTAAATTAATATCAAATTTCTCACAGCTGACAAATATTAAACAGCTGACTATTAATTTACGATTACAACTAAATTTTATTCTTCAATAAGAATTGTATTGACTTGATTTTTGAAGGGCTGTAGGTCGTAGCCCTTAGAAAAAACGTAAATTCTAAGGAATTTCGGCAAACCTACGCATTATTCCCTTTCATTTGACACATAAATCTTGAAGATTGGTTCAGTAGTCACTGAGAACTCAGACTTTCAACTGTGTATTAAATATATAGATAACAGGCTAAAACTCTTCACAAATATACAGAAGAGTCTCTGATTACTTTCTGAGTACACTACATTTATACAATGTCATTTAAATGTACGAGTCTATTCAGATACATTCATTGATAAACTGACACAAATTAGTATTAGTGTTTTTATTTCAAATTATAGTGACAATTACTTGGGATAGGATAATAATTATGCAATCATAGCATAATTTATTGGTTTCACAAGTAAAAGCTTTGTAAATTGGGTTTCACTAATAAATATAACTGTTCAAGAAACCGTACAAGAAGAGGTTAACATTTACTATCTAATAAAACTTATTACTAGTTTCAGGATTAGTCAATTAGTTACAGAGCTACCAAACTTTCATTTAACATAATTACAATAAAATTAGATTTATTAAAAACAACATAGATAAAATTAATACGAAAATTCGAATGTATTATATTTTGAGTTGTGAGTGAATGTAAAAAGTACATGAAGATTCGAATTTAAATAAAATGAAATATCAAATTGTCTGAAGTTATTAGCCATTGCCTTATATAATCGAAATGCTTATTCTTTAAGCTTTACATAATTGGGCTATATTGTTTAACATGGCCCTAGTTTTATATTTTTACATAAATAATTTAAAACTCGTTTATAATACTACTTAAAATTGATTTTTATTAAATATAAACGTTTAAATTATACATGGCGTAATGTATTAGATAATTTATTTAGAACTAATTATTGTCTTAGTTACCTCTAACTATTGTTTTAGCAATTAAAGGTTTCTTCATATCACTATAGAAAGTTAAAGTATAAAGTTTCCATAAAGTTTACAATTGAGTCTTAGTTTCGATAAAGTTTACACATTTTTAATAAATTAATTTAAGAAAAATTCATTAACTTAATTATGGACCCTACATATTATTTAGTCATTACCATTGTTATAATATAAACACAATGTATTAATATTTGCGATGTAATTAATGATAGACTGCTCAGTAAGTGTATACCTATATACAATGCAAGTATATTACGCCACTTGTCTTTCATTTTTAACAGTGCTTAGTGTTTATTACTGAAAATCATATTTTTTTAATTTCAAATAAAAGTTTTATAATAAACTTTAAACAGTTTTGATATAATTGGATAAACTAAAAATTACATAGTGTTTGTCAATTAAATATAAAGTCACAACTAAACATTTATATGAAAAAGATTATTTAAAATATCACGTACTACGCAAAGATTTCAATTTGTTGTCAGTACGTAGACGTTAAACAGTGGTTTGAAGAATAAAACTCAATCTGTTAGAAAGGCTCAGAAGCACGCATTGCTATAAAAGTACAAACACACAAACCCTAAGCGTGTACTGATTGATCTGCCCCATCCCCCCCACTCAACCCGACTGTTAAAACTTTATCTCTACCACTGAATTTAGAAGATAGGAACAACGTTTACGGAACTCTGTAATTTGTTTCTCCAATACCCTATTTCTTGACACGTGGATGCTTTATGCATTGTTTGCATTTTACACTTTTTTTTATACGTTTTATGTGTTCCTATTAGGAAAACAAGGTTTTCACTTTAATTTCCTAAGTACTAGGCCTACAACATTTTGATAATGTACTTGTATTTTGTTGTAAAGAAATGAAAAAAAAAATGTTACTCAGTGGAACTTATAACATTTAAAGATGATAATATTAAGAGATTATTTAAAAAAACATCCATTAGCAGAGCACGGTCCGATTATAAAGTCATCATCATTAGTTACGAGTACAGTTACACAGTATTAAGATTTAGTGTATCATGACGTGTAAGTGACTGCAATGTTTTCTACTCATTAGTCCAGTTCAAGGTGAGATCGTACAGAAAAATTATCATGATTAAAGCATTGCCTTTTAAATATCACTAACTGTTGGAATTCAGAAATATAAATCGCACAAGTTACTATCTATTACAAAACAAGTAAACACTTATACAAATAAAATATAACTTTATTCTTACCAAAAAGGACATAAATCTAGGTTTATATCTTGTCACTCTGGAATTCTTATACGTGTATTTATTAAGTAAACAACAAAAATAATGTTCAGTTTCACACATTTAATGTTTGACTATAAAAACCTGAGAAAATTCCTTATTTCTTATCACATCCAACGCCACTTACTAAAGATATAAGCCACAAACTTCAGGATATTTTTGCTTGGGTCAAAAGCAACGTAAAACCTCATATAGGGCAAACCCAGAGTATATTTTGTTTCGTTTACAGTGTGTTTGTCTGTATCTAGTTTATACTTAAAAATTAACATTAAAAACACTGCTAAATGAATTTAAACCAAATTTTAGTTGAATGTTATCCTTTCTAGGCCGTATGTTGACAAAAAGTTTTAAGCCACTATCTCTTTCCATTTCAAAATAGAGCAATTTAAATGTTTTAACTTATTATTTCAAAAAAATTACACATTGACAAAAAAAAAAACCCGTAATCAGCACTGCCGCATTACTATAGCCGAATTTTCTTATCAGGGAATAACTATTATTATATAATGAGAGTTTCCTATGAGTTTTGTTCCTTGTTCCGGAAACTATTCCAAATATACCTTTGCACAGGATTATTTATAGTAAATTTAATTGCCTTTCGAATGATATAGCTCACAAGTTGCACTCGGCGGATTTATGAGTGGGAGAAATTGCATAATTACGTTACATTGATAATGAAAAAAATATTTATCGGGTTCTTCTTATCAATTTTGTTCCTTGTTCCGGAAACTGTATTTGAAATAACTTTGCACATGATTGTAGTAAATTTAATTACCTTTCGAATGATATAGCTCAAAAACTGCACACGGACTTATGAGTGGGAGAAATAATGCAATTTCCTCGCTCTAACTTTGCCAATTTGGTTTGAATCAAACAAGCCGCCATTTTGTGTAAAAATGAAAAATAAAAATATCAGTGTCTGGGACATCCTACAAGTCCCAGATTTCAGCTATTTTGAAGCATATTTACTACTATTTTATCAAGGTAGGAAAAACCCATATACTTATATACCATTAAATCCCTACCTAAAAACGATTAATCAGTATAACTCCGCCATTTTGAATCGGATTGAAAAACAAAAAAAAAGTATCTGAAGAATCCTACTAAGACCCTTTCACCAAAAAATCTGCAATTTTGAAGCATATTTACTACCACTTATCTATCCGGGAATAAAACACACATACACACATATATATATACATTAAGTAATGAATTTTGGGTATCGTCTCCAAATGGTCTGAAACGGATAGAAACGAAGTTTTACCCTACTCCGACGAACCGTTTTCAAGTTGGGTCGATTGTAATAGCTCTTATTTTCTTCAAAAATTCGGCTAAAAAAATATGACAATAATAAAATCAAATTTCATAAAAAAATATAAATTAGTTTATACTTTAAAATCAGGCAGGTGGAAACTAACTGGATTATTGTCATTTTCGTCCACAAGTACATGACAACTCACTATGTGATAACCAGCGAGCACAGAATAGACATAGAGAGGTGACCTGAGCCAGCCGGGGAAGCCACCTGTAAGCGCTTGCCCCAACTGTCATGGCGGCCGCGCGGCATGAGTCACCCTACTGGCGAGCGTATTTTAATTTTTGTTCTTGTTTTAATATTATTTAAATGTTTATTTTTCACAGAATAGAAGATAACTGATTACAAACAATTTGTGTTTTTCTTTATATGTTGTTTCAGTGGCAAGACTGAAAATTCATTGTAGTTGTCATATTAAAAAAAAAAAAAAAAATGTTATGTTAAGCACAATAATTGATGTCACATTGTTTAGATATTCAGTTTGATTGTAAAATAAACTATTTTTAATCCTGATGCCACGTTTTATTCTTAAAATGATCAATGCCACGTTTAAAACCAATAAAATGATCAATATTAAAATTTTTCTCAAATTTATAAAGTGAAGATGATTAATACAATGAACATTTCAACAATTAAATCTCAATATTCCAAATGTAAATTAGAAACTAAGTTTTAACAAAATATTCGTCAGATTAAAATATTTTATTTATGTATACATATATTTTAGAGAAGATGAGAATTTAGTGCTATCCAGCAAATAATAATATAACAGTTAAATTTTATTATACCAGTGATATGCCATGTCAAGCTTTCTTTGTTTATTTATTGGGTGACTATTTTATATTCTATTAATAAGTTAAAATAAATTTTCATATCTTTTTTTGACGTAGTAAATAATAGTATTATTCCTAAAAACAGTAAATAATATTCAAAGGCACTAAAGATTATTAATAATTAGGAATGGAAAACAATGTGCATGTCCGCTGCTGTGTTGTGTCCGCGCGTGGATTTGAGCTGCGAACATACTATAATTTCACAATATTCAACCTAACTTTCTAAACAAACCGCTAACGTAATTGAAAAAAGTTAAAAAAAAAATTTAACTGTTTATATAAAACTTTCTAGCTTCAATTTAAAAGTCAGTGAAAAAGTCAATTTATCAATTTAATATGATACCTTTGTTTGTCAATTTTTAAAATTGTATTATCTTCATCTTTCCACATTACTCTATATTCCTCTAAAATTTCAAAATTTTTGGAGGTGCCTAAGAGTTTTAAAATGCGGTGTATTTATTAAGCGTTCAGACTAACTTTCTAGTCCCTCGCCGCTGGTTTTTCGTTACTCGCCTCAACTGTCATGGCCGCCAGTGGCTTCACTGCCCAATATGCAGCTTAAATGGCAATTGCCCTCTGTGTCTATTCTGTGCTCGCTGGTGATAACATAACTGTAATAATTGAGAATTGTGTGCACTAAAATCATCTCAATTATCAATAGTTGAAGTAAAACCTTTTGTTTAATTTAATTTGTGTAACCATAATTGAAGTAGTCAAATAATTAAAACAATACAATCATTGTTTATAAACATTCCTTGTAATAAAAGAAAACATGCAATTACTGTGTATACCTAAAACCCTTAATTAAAACCCTAGTCATTCCATTGTTGTCACATTACTTACAGTGTAGCAATGAGTACAAAATAAATAATGACCATGTACTGATAATACGGTTAATTTCTACCTGATTCTATTTTATGACATTTATTTAAAAACTATTCGTATTAAGTTTTTGTAAAATGGGTATTTTTTGGTACTATTAAGTTTAAAATGTAAATGAACGCCATTTTAAAACGGAAAAAGATAATGCCTTACACATTTTTGTCAACCTAGGGCCTAGCAAAGGTAACATACAAACAAAATTTGATTTAAATTCATTTGGCAGTTTTCTTAATATTTATTTAAAATTTATTACAGACACACTAGGTAAACGAAACAAAATATACTCACGGTTACCCTATAGGCTGAGGTTTTACGTTTCTTTAGACCCAAGTAAAAATATCCTGAAGTGCATTGAGTTTTGAAACACCCAGTATATAGATTTTAAATTGTCTTGAGTTTAATTTGGGCAAACTATTGAGATATATTTAACTTTAAAAGAAAGTAGTGTTCTGCTATAACAATAAATAAAATACTTGATATTACAAAATGTACCCTGTAAGTTTCAGTTGTTAGGTAATAGGTCACTAATCCTAAGTGTGTTTACTATTATACACTACTGTGTATACCCTTGCCCGGGTGTCACGCGCAAAGTGGTTTTGGCGGACGTACAAAATGTGGATACTAAAATAGAAACGCTTCAAAGTCTTGGCAATAAGCATGCAAATTAATTCTGTATTTCAAACGAGACCCGTACAAATCCTCACCAGCTGTCTAGTAGGAGCTTAATAGCTTCAGAAGAATTTGGTAAATGCAATGACTGTAGCATAAAACTCCAGTAAGAGGTGTATACACTAAGTTTTACGTAGTGGCACAGTTTTGTTGTTAAGGATAAACACTACAACAAGTAGAATATTTAAGTTTATTTTTCTTTCGTGAATTTTGACCAAGTAGTTAAAAGTATACGCTTAACGCAAGATTTCTCTCTAATTTATAGGCCTAATATGTATTCCTAAACCAATCACTTATTTGAACCAAAATAAAAACACGAGCAAAGTACGTTGAAAATATGTTTATTTTGTGATTTCTATTTTTACTATGAGATTTATTTGTTTTGGGGGACTTACCAAAAAATTTTAATTAATAGTTACTAATAATAAGGTGCAATTGATGGTAATGTAAATCTCTCCCACATGTTAAATAACTTTGATATTTTACCTGTTAAACGATAGTACTTTTACAAAGAAATTTGGATACTTTACATTAAAAATTTAGACGTCTAAGAAATGGAAATGCTTGTAAATTGCAATAAAGAAGTGGATGGAAGTTTAGTACCTAATACCTTCTAATATTTTCTACTATAAAATGTTTAATTATGTATTCGTATAATAAAAATAAGCAATAATAATAAAAATAATGAAATACTTAACGAAATTAGAAATGGTGAAGACCTTTATTTAACCTACGTTAAATGACTGAAAACGAGGTTACTAAAAGACACATATCGGTTAAGGATGTAGGAATTCGATTACATTGCAGTCTCAAAAGTCAGAGGCTAAAACTCTATACTGGAGAGTTTTCTGCATACAATAATATTTGTTTGTGAACAATATAGCAATGTATTGTGTCTAAATAATTGTAACGTCTTTGAAGTAATTTAATGTGAAGATAAAATTAAAACTTTTAGAAAAAGATATATTAGAATTATATTTAGTACAGTTTTACGAAACTGCAGTTCATTTTTGCAAGTTCATGACTTTGCAAGTTTTACGAATATGTACCATTCTTATCTAGAGAACGATTTGAATGATTGAGTCCAATCTTGGCATGAAATTTAACCTAACAAGGATATATATCTGAATAGAATAACCGATTCTATAAAATGATGCGTTTCAAGATGGCGGTTGTTTGAAAATTTCAAAACTAAATTACTCAAAAACCGTACATGTTAACTAAAATGCCAAGACTCCTTTTTGTAGCCCTTTTGATTTTTTAACGGACGGTGTAACTTTCAAAACAATCGGATGAAGGATAGTAGCTAAGTTAAAGATAATGACAGCAAATGTACATACAATATTGTAGTATTTACTATGTTGGTATAGGTTGAAGGGTTGAACAAACCTATTATTACACATAATTTAACTATTATCCTTCATTAAATTGTTTTGACAGTTACACCATCCGTCAGGCAATCGATTTTTTTTAACGGCTACAAAAACGGTGTCGACGTTTTTTGTTAAAATGTACGGTATTAAGTAAGTTAGATTTGAAATTTTCAAACAGCCGTCATTTTAAAACTCATGATTGTATTATTTATTCGCTTATTTTTCTTGATATATATCATTGTTAGGTTAAACTTCATGCCAAGTTTGAACTCAATCAGTCAAACTGTTCTCTATATTAGAATTATTTTGTAAAAAAATCAGAATGGTGATAGGCCTACATTTAAAAAACGAAGCATTATCGGGTTTGTGTTTATTTGAACTGTTTTTATTATTTTGACCCGTAGAACCATTCCCCGAAGTTTGGCATTTTACTTATGGGACACCCTGTATATACAATTAAAATATTAGAAGAAATGTTTTAAAAATGTGTACAACTATTCAAAGCTATTTAAATAACAAAATTAATCTGATTGTTGGAGCACCTATGCGACTGCGCATGCACTGTTTCCTCTGTATTTTGGTATACAGCGCTAGTAGCAAAGACAGCGACTAGTAAACAGAAAGTTTTTTGTGTTTCACAGTTTACAAGAACTGAATCTGTAGTTACAGTGCAACGTGAGTTACGTATGTAATCCTCCAAGTAATAATTTGTAAACATACGTAAATGGTATCATCAGTTTGAAGACACCGGCTGTCTTTGTAACAGGAAGTGTACGGGATGACACAGAGTGGCTGAGAAATGTGTTGAAAGAGTTAGAGAGTCTTTCACGAATATTCCAAAGAAGTTTGGAAGGCTAGTCGTGAATTAACAGTTCCAGTGAAGTTTGTGTGGAGAGTTTTTAGGAGACGCTTATAACTAGGTCCTTAATGTTAAAGTCTACAGGCTACGGTTTACGTGACAACTTTGCAAACGATATGTTGCTGCATGTCTATGAAGATTTTCTGGATCTTGCCTCTTCAGTGATGAATCGACATTCCATCTAAGTGGACATGTAAACAATCATAATGGAGGTCAGCAAATCAAAACAAATGGTGCAAAACAAAAACAAAGAGACTTATGCTTTTATAGCTGAATCAACTGTTACTATGTTTCTTATTACCAGCTACTTATTACACTACTCAAATATTACCAGCTAGCGTGTATCAGCATGGTGAAGTCATAGGCGATCGATACTGGGTCACGGTAAATGATCAAAATGGTATAGCCCTTGTTATAGAGCCCTGGGAGAAAACAAAGCGTTTCCGGACACATGTCCAATTGGTGTGTTTTCTAATTATTATGTGCTGAATCATATCCTAAAATATTACATAGTCATTACGAAACATCCTGTATATACAAGAAACATATCTTAGTAAAAGTATGCAAAACATACCAATATTGTGGTTACGTATGCTGAATTAATATTTTATAACAACCAAGTGGGACGAGCAGGAGAAACAATACATGTAATGCTCTTCAACAATATATGGGAAACGGAAGCATTTCCCGGTGCGAGTCGTCACTGAGCGAGCGCGTGGCGTGATGAATTTGTTTGATGGCGCGCGGGTTGGGGGGGGGGAATACGCGCGAAAAAATACTAGAGATAAACCTTGCAAAATCGATTCCGACGGAACCACTGGTTCGATCTTCAGTCTGAAAAATTATTAATTAATTTCTCCATCAAATCTTCAAAATGACTACCTGTTTTTTCTTTTAAAAATATTCCTTTTAGCAGTTACAAAGTATTTTTTTTTATTAAATAAAAAATAAAAAAAATCGTTAGCATAGCGACTTAAAGATACATATTAGAAGTACAAATCAGTTTTCAAACCAATTTTTACTCAAACGGTAAGCGAGTAATCAGTAAAATGAATTTTCATAATTTTGAAGCGCTACGTGGCGGCAGTATTTGGAACTACTGCCGGGGTGTTTAGCCTTAATGGTCTACTGCTACGGCTCTTTCCTGAACTATAAGAAGCTGATTCACATATCTTTACCTGGCAGCTGGATGTTGCGCAGAATCACTGGTACTACTCAGTACGCGATTGTTACCGACTATTAGATTGGCCGCAAGGGATTGGATGTCAGAGGTTTTTCGCAAGACCTCTAATTTCACCCAATCTAGCTCCGTGAGATTTTGTCTGGCTTAGGGGTTCATAAAGGATCATGTTATGAGTCTACAACATGACCTACCCGACTTAAGGGTCTGCTCCAGTAAAAATAAAATGGATTTTTATCCCATAAGAGCAATGTTTATTTCGTCTACTTTTTATCATAAAATTGTTTGCAAGGTCTCATTTTAAGCACAGTCACAATAAACATCCGTCTTGCAATTTACATTTTTTTAAATTTCTTTCATTTGTCAAGTAACTGACATTTAGTAAGTACAAAGTTTTGAATTTTTTTCTAACACAATACAAAATTAATAATGAAAAATAATTTGCAAGTTGGATCCGAAATTGTATAAAGAATATTCAGTTTTTTTTTAACACACAATTACAAAAGATAGACTTATAAAATGGTTTGAAATGAGGCAATCTCAAAGCGTTCAGCTTGAAATTGCACTGTTTGGATAGGGATATAGTGATACCGGAAGTGCGTTTCCTGTTGCTTTCTCGTTTACTGGAGCAGACCCTTAAGAAACTAGATTGAAGCAGTTATTGCAATAATTACTCCAGACACACTGAACAATGGACGAACTCAGCTGGATGTATGAACTGTGACGAATAATGCTTTCATTGAACAATTGTAATATTTCATTCGATGTATTATTTATAATTCAAAGCTAAATAAATACTACAAAGCCTTAAAACCCAATATATATTTTGAAACACCCAGTATATTAAAGTGGGTATTCAATCAAATATATTATTTTACGTTTTACTGACCACTAATTACATTATTTACTCTAACTATATTGTATATTAGATGTTAACCGACAACTGCTACAAAGATGATCAACTAATTCCACCAAACACATTTACAGTTGAAAACATTACGTATTCCCTTTGTGATCATTTCACCTGAATAAATGTTTGAAGAGTAGCTTTATCTCGGCTATAACATGTTTGTGACGTAATCAAGCACAGATCTCTGAACTCAGAAGTCCTTGAAAACTTGTCACAATCATCTTACATTACAGACTCGTTTAATGTCTTTGTTCTTAAAAGTTGTAATTTCGTTTAATTTTTCTGGAAGGTTTATATGGGAGGTGTGACATTAATATTAATGGCTGTGGAACTGGATGCATTTACATAGAAGTAGATTATTATATTGCTATTAGTTGGTGGAAGACGACGATGTGTTTTAAAGTTAAAAATAAGAGTTAGTAAAAACTAATTTATAAAAAGGATAAAGGTTGCTGCCGATATGTTTTATTGAAATACTGTTATTTTACCCAGAACAGATTTTATTTTTTCGATCACTTTTAAATAGATTTTATAAACAGAACAACTGTCTGATCATATATGTTGCAGGTGTATTTGGAAATATGTGAAAAACGGGTAAATATCAATAAATTAAAAAAAGACAAATCATATACTTGATGGAAATAAAAGTAAAAAATATTATTTGTCCAAACAATTTTGATGCGGACAACAAAGATACAGAAGGTTCATATCTTAAAGATGTAATTATTTCGAAGTTCTTTGAAAAACACACAATACTGCAAAATAAATAACGATGCTATTCCGAAATTTTATTATGTATGAGTAAAAGCGTCGAAGCATAGTAGTTGAGCTTTCCCGGCTAGATAACTTATGTTTTTGAAGAAACTTGTTCCAGAGAGCAAAACTTGCAAAGTAGCATATTTCGACGACCAGTGATGTACTAGATACTCGGAAACCAGAAAATACGAATTTAAAAAGTTATTCAAATGTCGTTTTAAAATTAAGACTTGTTTGACTGAAACTTTAATTCAATTTATAAAAATTACAGGTTTTCAGTAATATGCAGATAGTTTAAGACTCAATTTTACTTAAAAATAAAGATAATTCAAATATAAATAGCTTAAACAAAATGCTTCCTTTGCAGTTTATTAGTCACATCTACTAAATAGAAGTTTAATTAAGAAAATGAAAAACATAATGGTTTTAAATTTGATAGGTTTTACAATTGCGATGTTAGAATTTATTATTTTTTAAATAGCAGTAATTAAAAACATTTAAATATCTTTAAAATCTATTACATTTTTAAATTAAGTCGTGACAAAATATTGTTGTTTTTATATTACAACAATAAAATGCTGCTTTCTTTTTACGTAACTCTAAAGATAGCCAAGGTTCCGATAACAAAACTAAAAAGCACATCTTTTTGGAAATAACCTTCAACATGAATAACGTTAGGTTAGGGTTACTATCAATAATGTTGGTATAATTTACCGTAGTTGTAACAGGCAATTCCTAAGGTACTGACAATTTTGGGTCCCAAATTATGGGCCCCAATATACAAATCAAACATTGTTATAAATCTTGTAGGAAATTATGGTTTGAAAATAAAGCTGGATAAAAGTCTGTCATATATCTTTGTTAACCCCTAAAGACTAAGTGTCTTCCTAAATATCTCATGTATTGTGACGTATTTTATTATAAATGTTATATATACTTTGTGCAAAACAGTTAAAGTTTTACTGCAATAAAGCTAAACGACTAGTATTAATACCATATTTAATTTAAAGCTTAATAGTTATTTATTTATTTAAAGGAGAATATTTTGTTAACTTAAGTTTTTTAATTCTTGCAACACATTTTTAATAACTTTAAGATAATTTATTGAGCAGTGAAATGTCTAGTCGACAATGTTTGTAATTAATTTCGTTCATTTGAAACAATATATTAACGATCTACCAAATCAGTTAGATCAATAAGTTACACATTGTATGGATCAATGTTCCACTTCCTCTACCCAGATTCTAATTTCCTCCTTCCCAACTAAACATCTAGTTGAATGCGTTTAATGGTTCTCGAGTAAGTTTAGTTGATTTAGTTAATCTGAGGTTTCAATAAATAATGTGTCCTACTTTAGAATTAATATACTATATTGCATTACATAATCAATTTAGTTCCAATAAGTTAAAATACCTATCTGGTAGCTTCCGCGACGTATTTAAATGTCTAGATTTAATGTGTTCATAATTATTTTCTAGATAATTAATCTATAAATTTAAATCTTGATGTTGATTACTTTATTTTATTTCTTTAATTTGTTTGGTGATGAGTTATTAACTAACAGATCTATAAAAAAAAGTTTACATTTTCACTAAACGTAGGTAATATATTTTGTAACATATAAGTTAATATTTTAACATATAAGAATAGCAAACAAGTTTAAAAACTGTGTAGGGTTGTAAAACTTAATACACTGTGAAATAAGAAGTGATTAACTCTGAAATTTACGTTTTTTCAGAATGATTTGACCTTAGTATTCAAATTACGACGATTTTCTGAGCTAGAATACATAAATAAAATTATATGTGTACACAGTAATTGATCTACCAGATCAAAATAATATAAACAATTCTACTTACATACTGCCAACAAACACATGTAAATTTTTATTACGATTTATTTGATATTATTCGTTTTTTATGTACCTATGTACCTGCAACTATCCTCGATATATAATAATATACAAACAGTTCTCCGCTTTTTCTTTCACAACTTATACACTGTAAATGTTTGAAAGTAAAATATGTGGCCTAATTGTGTTTATTTTTAATTGGTAGCTTTGAGGCATACGCATGATCCTGCAAACTGCGACATTGAATGACACTAAAGGTTTATTTTTAAATACAATAAGGTCAAATAACGATTTCAATGTCATTAACCATCAACATTCCTCATGAAATTTTTAATTGTTTATAATCTTAATTAAAACAATACGTTAGTCCTTCTCAGATGTACTATATTTTTGTAACTTTGCACTGTGATCCTTTCAACAACATGATTAAAATGCTATGAAAATAGCTTCAACTGAATATTTAAAATTGAATTTTCAATTTATAAGTTTGCAAGAAATTCAAAATTAATAAAGTGATAATTAGCTGTTAAATATTAATAACAGCTAGAGCCTATTGTTGCTCACTAAACGTTTATTCAATTCCAATAAATTCTTGTGAAATTTATAACAATAAAAATGTATTAATTAACTTTACAGTATGTTTAGTATGCCTATTTAATACATATATTTTTATTTTATTTACAAGAACGAAAAGTGCATTATTATATTGATAACAACTGGTAGAGAAAGTGCTTTTATGATTTACAACTAAGATAAATATATTCTGCACAACACCATAAAGTTTAGTTTGTAGTTTCAGCTTTATTTTGATTAATAATTATTTTTTGTTTAGTAAAGTTTTACACTTTGCTACATACCACAGCAAAATTGATAACAGAACAATTACATTAAATGATATTGTACTGATGAAGCAACTTGTATGCTTAACGGGGAAGTTAATATACATAATTCGCGTCTGTGGAGTGATACTAACACTTTTATTGCAAGAGAGAATACACATCACATAATAAAGTGATTAACACTTATCGTCCTCAAAAAATCATTGTATTGTTAGGTATGATGGAGGACGAGTTCCCCTTTTGAGCATTCAATAGGTAGATGTAGATTTATTGAGTGGCCTGCCGGATCACCGGACTGGAGTACTTCGTATCGGGTCAATATTGTCAAAGACAGAGTTTACCAAACAAAACCACATGTCATTGTTCATCTCAGAACTTGAACTGTACAGGAAATCCAACGAATTCCTCAAGAGACATTGCAGCGACCAATTTCACTGATTTTACACCACACAAGCACTTTGTCAAGCATTTGAGACCATGCAATTTGAGCGTTTCCTTTGAAATTCTATGCTGGTAAGTTTTTACAACAGTTACTGCTTCAAAAGTTAAGTAATTGTAGACAGAGGTGTTTGTTTAATTAGAATCTAATAAAATGTCAATTTTCTTTCATTGCTTGATTTTATTTAATTATTTTCTAGATTAGCCACCATTTTAAGTAGGATTAAGATAGAGAACTCTTCACTAAATAGTTAGAATTTTGTCTCCAGACTTTTATTTGACCTTGTGTATTAATTCATTCTAATCTATAGACAGTTTAGCAAGCAACAATATATAGATATTTAAATAGCAAGATCGATGTATATTAGTTAACCAATTTAATTTACTTTAAATATTTGTATATTTAAACTTATATCGCAAATATGTGAATAAGAAGAGGGCCATAAATAAAAATAACTTGTAACTTTTTACAGTCAAAATAATACAATATATATATATTTATATTGCTAGAGAAGATTTCTATTGTTTCTAATTTTTACTGAAATAGTAAATACTACTAATAGATTTTCTTTAATTTAAAATCTAAGCTAATTATCTATATCTAATTTAAATACATTCTTAATCTTCATTGTATACAGATGATTTTATATTTAAATGTTGTTAACAACTTTAGTAGATCTTTGAAAACATTTTATTTCAAGAATAGTGCTAAATTGAGAAATATGCCTGAACTGCAGTAAATAAAATAAGCAAATGTCATCTCAAAGATTCTTTGTGTTGTATTAACTTTGGTTTTGGTAGAGAATCTTGCAAATTGACGTACTATAACAATTATTGGTTGAAAAAGATATATAATGATACATTTGCTATGTATCAAAATGTACCGATAGTATTTATATTAAAATATGTATCGTTGAAATAAATTAGTATAGTTTTTTCATGAAAGGGATTTCTCCTCCTAAAAACAATTTTTGTCGAAGCTAAGATAAATTTACCGGTTGTCTGAAAAACATGAATAACTCTTGTGTATTCTGAAATGAATTTTAAGACACACACAATTGTTTGAAAATAATTTAGACGTATTATGTGTTATTTTTAATATAAACATACAATTATTTTAATCATCATACAATATGGTTGTTACCTCTCCTTATAATGGTAAACTTCAAGGCAGCCCATTAATCTATTGTTCATACACGAAGGCAGTCGTTATCAAAAAACTCATGTGTGTAATCGCAGTTAGTTGCAGAAGTTACCTACATTTACCATATTGACTATTATGTGTGAATTGTAAATAATTACTATTTTATCTTATCAGATACAATATGAGTCTTCAATTATAGTGTTTACCCTTCTGTATATATTTTTGTTATATTTTTCAATTATTAAAACAACTACTTGTGGATTAATTGAAGCTTAAACATGAATACCTATCTAAGCTTCTATTTTTAGTTACCCTTTTCAGTCATTATAACACCACCTTTAAAAATGCAGCTGCTCTAATCTGTGGTATTTCAAGAGCAATAAAACGTCAACCCACTAACACTAACATCTAAAAACCGGCAGATGTAAATCAGATAATTATGTCCTGGAATCATTTTTTTTTAATTGGACAAGAGTAGTACAATATTTAAATTGTAAATTAAAAAGAGTTGAACGTCTGTTCCTTTGATAATACAGAATACTGTGTGTAAAAATGAACACCATAAATAGTATACCTATTAAAACTGTCACGTTTTCTCACTGTTATCTGGATCAAGTTTTGTCTACAAAAATATTTGACAAGCATTTAGAAAAAGGTTTTCGTAATCACGAGTTGGATGCTCGAGCAGCGACTACAGCACGTATGGTTAATATGTTGTTTATAAAATGTTTACTTTTTACGAAACTATTGATCAGCTTCTATAGGATTTCTATGTATGATGGGCTTACAGAAAAGCAAAAGGTTAAACAATTCCTTCAAATAAAAGTGGAAAGTTGTGAAACATTTTCGTAAAACGCATGACTTAAGTTTAAATGTTCGTTTTTTTCAAAAGTTTGGGCGCCAAATAATATAGCATTATAGCATTCGAGCAGATAATTAAATTTAATAAATTAAAATTAAACTAGCACTGTCATGAACTAAATATTAATCATATGGATTTTTAAGTAACATCAATATTTACACTTTTACACAAACATTTTGTTTACACATTTATTAGGTTTAAATAGTGTTCAGTATTTCACATAGGCTACTGTAAAGGGATTATTTAAACCACTGTTATAACTTTTCCTTAATCCTCACCTTTTCCCAACACAAAGCCATAGAAACTCAATAAGCTTATAATACTATACTTACTTGTCATTTGAGACTCAACCTTTATCATACAATATAATATGATTAAAAAAACAAGAATACAATGTAAAGTAATACAACTTCAAAGTACTAACTTCTAAATAAGAAATGCTGTTGGTATTAAAGTAATTATTACAGTACATTTACTGTCTCCTAAAATAATAATATATATAAATACTTTATTTTTTCTATTGTAGGCCTACTTCTGATATATTTAGTTTTGTGAGACAAATGTGTCCTGATTCATGAAATAGGCCTACTATTGTAAGTAAAGCTTTGAACTCGCACTACAGTATTTTAGAAAATTGGAAAATAAGAAAAATATAAGGTAGATTATGATATTGTAATCATTAATATTATGTATTTTATTTATACATTCTTATAACAGGTAGCAGCTATTATTCCTCACGACATTCTTATCTTTAAAACAACATATATTAATTATATACATTCAGACCTTTCTTTTTGTATCTTTATTTATTTTTACCAGTCTTTTATATTACCAGATTGTATTACTGCTCTAGTAGTAGGTTAGTCAGGTAGTGTGCCAGTTGGGTGAAAATGTGCCTACATAAAGAAAAAAATTTTGATTAAATAAGACGGGTTAAAAAGTAACAAAATTAACATTTGAACCATTTTATGTCGTTTGAGTGTTGTTAGTGTTGATTGTTTTGTGCTGTCGTTCAAACGGTGAAACATGCCTCGGTAAACACTTGCATTGTTAAGATATCCAAGGAATCTATAACCATTTATTCATAAATAAAGCAAACCGATAGACTAAAAAAACTTTTGTTTGAACACAACTAAATATACAACGCATTTTACACTTTATTTGTTTATATTGTTTTATTTTTAATAGGAACTCAACACAAAGGAAATTATCGAGGTAAACAACGATCTAACGTACCTAAATTCGAAATTTTGAAAATGGATACATAAACATAGCATTTTTATTTTATTCAGTGGATTTTCATTTTTAAAACTCATATATCTGTGAAAATCAATAGTAAAATATCCTCTTATTTTGAACAACTGGAGTAGTTATATTATTACCATGAATTAACTAACTTATATAAACAAATATTTTACAAATATTTTGTAGTACTAAGTTTATTTATATGTATTTTTTAAGCTTTGATCACATATTAAATCGATAAACTGAAAAATGTGCATGCAGTTCTAAATTAAAATGTGTGCACTTTTGCCCATTAATTAATTTAATTATGATTCACATTATTAAGCTATGATATTATTTCCAAGTGATATTACAATAGCGACAAATTTCAAAACACAAGATATGTATGAAACTTGGTTATATAATATAAAAAAATTTTATGAAATAATAGAAACATGAATACTCCTTCCAGGCAGGAAACATTCTGAAGAACTTATCTCGCTAGGAAGGGATAACATGAGATGGGTGGTTGGCCTATTAACGGGTCACTGTCATCTCAGGAAACACCTACATAGAATAGGGATTGCTGAGGAGAGTATATGTAGGAAATGCGGGTTGGCTAAACAATCGGCGGAACACATCCTTCTGGAATGTGAGGCTCTATGTAAAGCCAGAACTTTCACCCTATGCTCCCCAGGGCAGGAAAGGGAAACCATCATAGGAAACCCAATAGGTAGCATCTGTTCCTTTATGAGGAAGACAGGCATCACTGGGTGGGAGTAATTAGGAAAATTAAGGGGGCAAAAGATCAATTTGGTTGACGCTGGCAGAGTTCTTTTAGGACCGTGCATCCCATATAATAATTAATAAAAAAAAAAAAACATAAATACTATAATAAATTCAATATATATTATCATTGGCCTAGTTGAGCAATTAAAAGGTTCTTCATTTGTCAATACATTAGCAACGATAGTCTGCACAATATATATCTATTTATATTTCATTCGTAGGCAACTCAGAAAATGCATCAAAAGAAAGAGCAAAATTGATTGGCACCAAAAATCTTTAGCAGTAGAATTTGAAAATATATTGAATTGCAAAAGAGTATATAAATAGGTAACATATAAAAATAAGTAACAGCGAATCAGATGTTTCGTTTTAATTTGCCTCCGTTGATATACAAAACCAATAGAAATATTATTATTTAACATTGCAAAGACGAAATAATCAAAGTTTTACATAAACTCGTTTGATGTAATTTATTCCCAAAAGTTGCACTGTTCACCGTTTTTAACTAGCTTGTGTTTGATACCACCTGTCCTATATGATGCTGACAATGATGATTTGTAAAGTGAACGTAACATGAGAGAAAATTAACATTTTGATTACAAAAATAATGAACGTTGTAGCAGACAATTTAATTATCACCTTCTCTTTTAAACATAAATTAAATACATCGTTAAAAAAATGACTGATGTGGTTCACACGCGTGGTGCAATTATCACGTATACAAGAATAAAGTGTTTACTCACAATTTTATTCAAAGGCATACATTAAGTTATAATAAAATTACAGTATATATTTGCGTATACAGGTTGTGGATTAATAGTTTTAGTACATGGTAAAAGCAAGTCCATAATTACTGAAGTTAAATTTTTGTAAACGGCTTTATTTTTTACAAGTTAGACAGGGAATGGTAATTATAAACAGAAATAATTACCATGCCAAGGCTTTTGACGTCACCGAATATCCGTTGGAATGAAATGCAATAATATTCGATGGGAATATGGGAATGCATTTTTATACATTTATTTTTTAAATGCTTTGAGTTAAATACAGGTAATACACTTTCTGCGAAAGAAAAGTTAACAGAGTTTATGCTTGTCCAGTTGTACAGTGCTGGCTAAGTGAAATGTTTTTGAGTTAAAAAAACAAAAAACAAAACAGGCTGAATAATGTAATCTAGTAATTGTATTACTGCAATATACAATAGATTAGGTTAGGTAGGCATGACTCGTAAATGTTACCTAATTTACAATCGACTATTTTCACGCTAATCGAAAAAATTTTGAAACAATTCTTTTTAAAATTTGTTTCTAAAGACACAGCAAACTTAATATATGTGCAAACAAATAAATATTTCATAAGCAATCATAAACTTAAACTGAAGAATTCACTTTAAAAATATATTTATTTTCTTTATTAACTTACGTTACAGCAAATATAAATACCTCAATTTCTCACTAAGAAAAACGAAATGATATTCTTTATTAATTTTAAACACAACATAATCATCTAGAAAAAATATTGGTATTTATAACAAATAGGAAATACCTAGACAGAAATGTTATAGGAAATATTGTAAAAACATTTAAAAGGGTAAAACTATACAGGTGACCCCGAACTCTCTGGACCCCTCTTGTGGATATGTTCCTGGGATCGAGGCAAACATATTTCACGATATAAACATGGGTCTACGGGGCTTATTTTTTTGTTTGTCTGTCTGCATGTGTTTTTTACAAAATACTTAATATTTTTGAAAGTAAAAAGGATATTGAGCTCAAACTTTGTACACCTATTTCTTGCGTAACCTCTTATCACTGTTCGAAAAATCAGAACATTATTTTAAATATTTTCAAAATGGCGGCCGTTTATAATTATTAATGTCAAATATTTCAAAAACCGCTAACTTTACCAGAGAGGGGTCCAGAGAGTTCGGGAACACCCTGTATAGTATGTTTGACCATACTGTATAGTGAAGTAAAAAAAGAAATATTCTGCGGAGGATAGCCAATTATTTCAAAAAAGTACATAAGAATTATATACGATGAATGATAGGAGTCACACAAAAACGATTTTTGTAAAAATATTTTAAATAAATAATTATACATATATCTAATCATTACCCCTAATATTATTATTTCTTCTAGTAAAATAGCAAGAAAGGACATGATAAGAGGCTACATTGTCTGAACATAAATAGAATTTTAAAGTGAAGTGTAAAATTTGACAGATTTTGATTTGGATGGACTAAAAATAATCGAAAAGGGATTCAATTTGTGTTTACTTTTTTTCTTATTTGAAAAGAATTATTTATTGGATACTTAAACTTGGCATCAAAGAGGGGTTGCAGTTTTGATGGGGTAAAATAGCATGGTAATTGATGGGGTTGTAGTATCATCGCGACTGTATAATATGGCACGAAAAATAATTAAATTATGAAGCATAGAAACTAAAATAATAAGAACAAGGTTTTACTTGATATGTGTAATTCGCTCAAATATTTACAGACATAGCAGATATTTGATAAGGTACTTGCAACGGTAGTCGCGAAAAGCATATTTGTCTAAGATTCTAAGATGTTATAGTCACGCTGTATATATAATATGACAAAATAGTTTTAAAGACAAAGTTGCCTGGCTAAAGCTAAAAGTAATAACTACCAGTTTATTTAAACTAGAGTTTAATTTAAGGTGAAATACTATATGAATAATACAGACCACACAAACAACTGCTTCAAAAAATCAAGTTGACAGTGTTAATGACAGCTATATAACATTTGTTTATGTTCTGTTCTTACATTTAAAAAATATATATGTAATGACTATATTAAACATGTGAAAATTACAATTTTAAATAAATATGTATTACAAGAAGGTGAATCTAAAATATAAGGGCAAAATATAAAGTAACTTTGATTAATACTTATTTTTGTATATAATAAAAAAGGTTTAGTCCATGCAATTACACTTTGCTTAGTTATAATGAGTTTTATTTTCTATGTAAAGTTATTTATTTCTTTAAAACGCTTCTAAAGGGTTACTTTGTTTAACGTAGTTTACATATGCCAACTAGCAGTGTTAAGAAGCTGAATAAATAACTTACTGAAGGATTTGTAAAGAGTCAATACTGCCTCGCAGAGATAGCTTTGGAACAGTGATAACATTCAAAGGAATAATTATTGAGAAAATACTATCACACTCTTGTTCTAATTACTAAGGAAGCAACGTGTTCAAAATGTATAGGCAGGCTATGATAAGCGCTCAGGTTTTTCGCAAAAAAAAAAAAAATAGTACACAATATTAATTTGTAATTTCCTTAATCTCTGGTTGAAGTTGAAATGTTTATTGTAATCGGCTTGGACATTTTTAATAGAAATCAAGTTTTAAAGATAAGTTCACAATATGATTTTTTTTTAAACAACTTTTAACAATTTTAAAATGTTAAATCGATCTATTAATTTAGTTCAAATTTTTAGTTGTATGTTTTGATTTGAAACAAAATGAATTGTATAACAACAAGTAAAATGGATAAGTCAAAATTAAATTACATAAATCACATAATTTTACAATATAAATTACTTACATACACAAGAAAACTACAAAAATACAAAATGAGGGTTGTAATGATCTGAACGTGTTATTTAAGATACATATTATCTAGCTTTGGGGTAGTTTTGGAAAAATAATTTAAACAAAATACATTTTTAGAAGTTATTTTAGGAATATTTTTTGCAGAAAATATTTTATAGCTTGTTACACTATTTTGTATGTTTCCCTTATAGATATACAATACTAAAAAGTTTAATCTTCAAAAATAGAAAACAAACAACATCTAATGTTAATTAAAGTACACTGATCATTATGTTATAGAATTTATGAAAACCCATTTGTTGTAAGCATTCTAGAATTAATCTTGGAAAATTTTAGACCCAATTTATCTAAAATATATTTAAAAAAATAGAGGTAGTTTGTAATATTATAATGATATAATGTTTTATAAAAACTTTACATTTGAAACTTTAATGGTATTTACAAAATGACAAAGACAAAATGACTACAAGGTTTTAATTTCCAACATTTACATACAAATTATAGTTGAGATCTTAGCAAGAATTTGTAACTGATTTACATAATATTGAAATGTTTTATTCTCAAAATAGACAATACTATATTAGTACATGCTTTTACTAGACTGTACTTTATGAAATTGACTAGTGCTGTATAACTGTCTAACCTACTTCTTTTTACATTACATTTACTATATATTTTTGTAAAACAATGACATCTAAAAAGCATGTCATATCTTTTTAAAAATAGTTAATATTTGAATACATTAATCAAATGAATTATTCTTTAAATAATGACTATGCTTATAATGGTTTCCTGATCTAATTTGTTTGTGTACTAAAATTTAACAAATATTCTATGTATGGGAGTTTTTATACATTACTAAGTGTTCTTGCTCGTTTTAAAAATCAACAAATTTCGTTCGAAAGACATTTAATAAAAACTGACTTTGAATGTCATTTCAAGTTCTATATTATCAGAGTCGAGATATGTTTTTAAGCCTCCAGGTTGGAATATTTCTGTGGTGCAACAAATCATGCAATCTTAAAAAGTTCCGTATTCAATCATGTGCACACTTCTATGCAGGCTTAACAACTGTCTAAATTAAAACAGCTGTATCCCGAGAGCAGCATGCAACCATCATCACAATGATGCAAATCAAACATAGTCTGTTGTAATTAGAAGGCAATAGTTTTTATTGTAATTTTACAATACAAAGATGCAGATATCATGATACGTAAAGTACACTGCAATATGAAATGTATATTTCATAGACTGTATATTTACAAGTACTTTGTCAAATATAAAACCAATTTTCCTGCAATAGTTCGTTACATTGTCAAGAAAATTTCCTGAGTCTGTATATTTATGATCCAATCAAAGTGAAAAGCGAACGACTACTTAACAGTATAAAATAGTAGGACAACATTTTACAGAGCCCATATAAAATGTACTCAGTTTTTTTAATAATAAATTATAATCTGAATAGAAAGAGAAATAAATAGCTATTACTGTTAACATAAAATTAGGATTTTTGATGAACAAGTAATGTGCAAGAAAATATTCACCAACAAACTGCACAATTTTTATCAACCATAATTTAAATAAAATTATTTTTACAAATATGGCAATAACTTGAAATAGAAAGGAAAGGGAATAGTTGAAATTTTTGACATTTGTATAATAGTTTGAAGTACTATTTTTAACTTTGGTGTCTATTTTTTTTTTTTTTTTTTTGGTGTTTAACGTCCTACTGTTTTGCACTTAAGGCTAATGAAGACGGGACCTACATTTTTACATGGAATCCGAACCACAGCCAACGATGTCTGTTAAGAAACCATTTAGAAAATTATTCGGGGTCAATGGGAATTGAACCCTACTTTGGTGTCTATACAAATCTAAGAAATACTTCAAGAAGAAAAAAACAGTAATCAAGAACTGTAGAAATCAAAATATAATTAGAAAAAAGATGAAAACAGCATTCCACTAACATGATTGGAAAATTGAGTAGGTGACGTAATGGGAAGTTTATGTTTGCTTAAGATTATATAAGGCGTCGGTTATAGGCATCATAATATTATGTTCAGCATTATCACCAGATTTAAAATAATATTATAAGACATTATTTTTTAACAAATGGCATCTAATCACTTACACTAAAACAGAAACATATTGTCGTATAAAAAGATGTTAGTTTAAAATAGCGATCAGTATTAAAAATTAGGAAACTGTACAGGAAGTATGCTATATTCGGTTATAACGTTTCTCAATGCGAAACATAACAACTGAATAAGCCTAATAAAGTACATTTTTATTTAAGATTCAACCGTTATTACAATATATAATATGATTAATTAAAAAACAAGAATTAAATGTAAATGAATGCAAACTTTAAAGTACGACTTCTATTAGAATAATTTGATAGTCATATATAGTCATTGATAGTGGTGACAGTTATATGGTTACTAACGACTGTCTCTGAAGTCAAAAATAAATAGATTATTTTAAATAATATAGTTATATCAATTGTTGTATTTTCGGTATATTCAGTCTTGTGAGAATATATGTTCTGGAAAATTAAGTAGGTGATATTATAATTAAACTTTTGATTTTAAACAGTGTTATACAAGCAAGAACTAAGGTAAAATAGTATACTATATTAAATAAACTTTATACTTTACAGTAGGTATGTTAGGCCTATTGTGTCTTAAATTATCTTTGGTTTCATATACGATTATTCAGATGGCATGTAAGATACCTTTCCTTCTAAACGCTTCAAAAGAAAATATACTTCTGCTAGTGAATACAAAATTGAGTTTTGTAAACTGGATATTCGTATAATGAAGAGTATTCATATACTCGTGCAATCTCTTAATTACATTTTAAGTAATTTTACACTTTAAAACCAATTTGTTGTACAAATGTATATTCTGCAAAATTTTAGAAAAACGAGGTGTAGAGGATTTTAAGTTTAGAAATGAGATGCTCAATTAGGCATTTTTACCAATTTGCTTACCTCAATTTCATAAACAACAGCTGCTAGCAATGTATGCATTATCCTTAGCTTCATATAAATTACAACTGAACACACAACTTTTAGTATACACTTTGATTGTTTATCTTGATGTATTTTTAATTGCTGTAACCCAACAAATTTTCAAGTTAAAAAGCTATCATTGTAGATGAAAGTAAACTTGTAGAACTGCGTTCATAAAACAAAGGAACTCTAATCAGTACGTTTACGTTTTTCATTTGTAAAAAACAAACATTTTTTGGAAACCAATAATATAATATAAATTTTTCTTCCGACAACTGGACAAGGCAACTTATATTATTATTACAACCAACAATCTTTTGAAATACATTTTCAATTAAACATTTTATGATACTAAATTGTATTTATATTTATTAAACTTTTATGAAATATTAAATCAACAAAGTGAAACTTTATATGCAACAGCAAGATTTTAAACTTGTACACTTTTGATCATAAATTACTTAAATCTCCGTTCACGATTTTATTTAAAAGCTAATAATATTAATTTATCGTTTATTTACAATCGTGACGAATTAAAACTTTGTTGTTAAAGAAAGGTATTAAGTAAATAATACAAGCACCAATACTACTACAAAATAAGTACAATAATTGGCCAACATATGCTTAGCAATTCAAAGTTTCTTGAATTGAATTAATTACATTACTTAGGCTGGTATATAAACCGTACTATTTATATTTTTTTACTAGGGAACTCGGATATCGAAACTAAAAGGAATATAAATTAAAATTTGCACCTAAAATATTTATGCAATCGAATTTAAAGATAGTTTGAATTACACAAATTAAAGTTAAACAATTATAAGTACGTAACCATGCCATCCCATTTTTTATCGCACGAAAAAAAAACGCATTCTGAGAAATAAAAATATTCTAAACACTGCGAGCATGTCGTCATACATTGAATGCATTTATTTATTATTATAGTTTCTTTTCTAACTATTTAATTGAATTCAATAATAAAAACTACAAAGTGGAATCATATTTTGTTTAACTACCTATGAATGATTACATATCGTTTCTAGAGTAATATGAAGCTGTTTACAAACTATTTGAATGTAACATGAGAAAATTAACATTTTTATTAAAAATAATGAACGTTGTAGTGAACAATATAATTATCATCCACTATTTTTTCTATAAATAAAATTCATAATTTAAAATATATATATATATATTATTTAAGTGATTCAAAATCAGTGTCCAATTACCAATTTTCTAGAATAAAGCGTTTACATAAATAAATAAATGTATACAAATATACCTTATAAGATGGATTAAGACATAATTACATATTTAAAGGTAAGTTTGAATATATAAATTACTATTATTTGTAAATGGTAAATGTATGCACATAATGAGTGAATCATAATTTTGTGTACGTCTTTGTCTGTTGCCAGTTAAACTAATGAAGGCAGGGATTGGCAATTGCACACGGAATAACCAATGACAACGTTACAAAGTTGTACTCTAGGGACTTCATCGAATTGCCGCTAAAATAAAACGTTGTTACTATATTTTTAGAATACTAAAACGCATTATTTCGTTTATGCGTTTGCAGTTCAGTTCAAGACAATATGCATTGCTGCATACATTACATATTTACAAATTTTGAAACACGTAACTCACTATAATCAGAAAACATGTTATAATATAATCACAAAATATTACTAGGTACTAGTAAAGTTTGTGTATCAAAATGTTTTTTTTTCTGAGTAAGAATATAAAAAGTATTAAAAATTTTTCTTCGTAGTTTATTTTCCTTTTGACAAATAAATCACTACGTTTTGTCCTATTATGCCCTTCTTTTCATATTTAGTATGTAGTCGAATGTGTGTATAAAAAAAAACACAAAAAACTAATCATATCACTAGAAATAATAGTACACAAGCAGTAATTTTTTTTTGTGATTTCACTAAAGTAAAAATTTGTGTTTTCCCTTATAACATTATTTTAATGAATAGAATATAAAATAATTCCCAGCTAATTGAATTTAAATCAGTATAGAATAAGATCACAATAAACGAATAAAGGGATGGAAAGTAGTTGTTCATACTCTCTTTGGTATAATATCGTAGTATTATAGCCGTCATTTAAAAAAATATAAAAACGAGGAAACAGATCCTTTTATATAGTCAGCGTAAAGAGCTTACTGGTCTATTGGGTTTTACTGTTATCTAGTGCATATTTAACTAAACAGTGTTTATGTAGGCACTGGCTTAGTAGAAAACCTTTGAGTTTATAATAAACATAGCTGAAGTAATTCATTGTATCGCTGAATATCAATGGCATCCTACGTAAACGTTTCTTTTCACGCGAACCGATTCAATGCAGAATAAAGTCAATAGTAAAACAAGAGAGAAACCATCCGTTTATTAAATAATTTATGAAAAAATAGCAAATAATTTAAGGTTAAAAATATATGTGCACATATAGAATCCATTTTCTAATCAAACACCGAGAAAAACTGGAGTAAACGGTCCAAAACATACTTATACTCCATTTTATTCTTTATAAGTATACATAACAACAAGTATTCATGCTCATTTTTTACTGTAAACATTATTTTAAATAATAAATGTGTATTCATAGAAATCTATTATGCATTTTATTATAAAAAACATAGTTGTTAAAAGCAAGATTAACCTTTCAACAGAATACATATTCATGTGTTTATTAAAGAGATGACAAAGTATTTTCAATAGATGATAGAGACAACATTGTATTCTAATATTGAATATTTTAAAATTTAGGTAAAATACCAAGCATTATTTATCGTATTGACAAGTGAAAACAAAGTTAATACTGTGGTGATTTAATAAATTGCAATCATTTGTATGGTCAATGTTATGTGATGCGTGTATTGAAAAATTGTCTGAGGTTCCTGTTTATAATATTTTTACCGTGGTATAAATCTATGACCAAACATGAAATTATTTTTAGAAGTTTTACTAATTTACTGAAAAATATTTTGCATACACTCACATTAATTATTAAAGTAAAGTCCGGAAGTTGAATTATAAATGAAATATACAATTGCTTTACCGAGAGTCATCCACAGGGACAAATTATAAATTAAATAAACTAATCTTCTTGTCTTTCCGGAAGGCTGCAGTCTCGTCATATTTAAACGCTAGTTCTCAAAAAGTCAAAATTAGTACTTTTATTTTAAAATAATTTTCAAAAAAATTTAATATACAGACATTAATTTATTAAAAGCATTAATAGTAAGGCAGTAATTAGTTGCTTTTAAAAAACTTATGAAGGCTTACTATGAGTGGTCTTAATAAATCAATGGCACTGTATATTAAAATTTTGTAATTTCTAATTTTGTATACTTAAATTCAAATTTGATAACGTCAACACAAACAAAATAGCTTTATGCTAGTTACTCTTATAATGACCATAGACATTTTATACGATTTATTAGAATGATGATTTGTCACAATCATGATATTTTCATCAGATGGTAAATTAATCAAAAGTATAAAAATTATCTAAATTACATACATTATAATATGGTAAATCACTTCGTTTCTGAAGTTTAAAAAAACGTCATAACCTACTAGATATGTAAACACATTTTTTAAATGTTATAAAGGCACACAAAATCATCTTAACCTCAACAATGGATTTTTAGGTATTTGTTTAGTGTTTAAATTAAAGCTAGAACATATTTAAAGTATTAAAACACAACAAAACTAATACAACTGGTATGTATGTACAACGGCATAAATATGTAGGGCATGTCTTGTACGGTATTTCATTTAATAGTAGCATGTGCTAAACTTTTCAAATAATATTTATTTTAGAACGTACTTTACTTAGCTGAAGTGAGCACACTTTAAATATTAGGCCTACATTGCATTTATCTGATGCCCAAACGTATTTCAAAAGACGATTATAACCTGGTACTAAACAAGAAATTACCACAGAAAAGTTGGTAAATGACGCATTGAAATGCTTACAGTTACGCTTATTAACTGTACTATTTATAGGCTATTAGTAAAACAATAAAATGTGTTAAGAGAACTATAACGGGAAAATGATTGTGCCATTAAAATAATTTCTTCTAGGTACCATAAATACTTTATGATTAAAGTCGAAAATGTAAATAAAACTGAACATTTTAATTCAATGTTTTTTGCGAGTAATCCGTGTACGGTCACTAACATTTTACTAAAATTTAGTCCTTATAGGGGGTTAATGGGCTATTTCTATACGACATATATTAAAGTACCGTTACTTAGCTGATATCAAGAAGAACATATGGCGCGGTTAGTTTTTGAAACTTTGGTAACGCTTTCCAATTTATACACAACGCTAATCTCTTGTTCTTATTAGTTTTTCAAATACAGATCAACGACTAAACACACTTAAAGTAAAACTTATATACTGCACGTTTTGTTCAAATTTATTTAATACTCTATTATTTTTACAGACTTTTATTTATAAATAAGCAGTTCAATCTTGGATTGAAAGTCACTGCTGTATCAAGAAAATTATAAACTATTTAAAACTAACGACTGATTTTTATTACCATCTTAAGTGAAATTAATTTTACTGTAAGATATCATATAAATTAAATTTTATAAATAATAAAACAAACTTAAAATTTTTAAGTTATGTAATATTTGTTTTGTTTTGGTTATGCTGAGGTTAAATTTTATAATCACGTGTTAAGTTAAACATATTTTGATTGTTAAGTGTTGTACATTTTATTACAGTCAATATGGCGGAAAAATCGCCTAAACTTTAGCAAAGCAAATTGTTTAATGTACAGGTTTTAATGTTATTTTTAGACTATTTGTTATCTTCCATAATTTTCTATCGGAAAGGTTAGAGTTGTCAGATTACATTTTTCAACCTTATGTTCAGCAGTTTAATTTAAATTTTTGGTGGTTTATAAATGGTTTATTAAATTAAATCAGATCTTAGCAGAACAAAGATATATTTAAGAGGTTTGGAGTTATCTGATATAATAATTTCCTTGAATGATGACCTTTCAAAAATGAATAATAACCACTTTTGCTAAATATTAATTTGTTTCAAATGTTAAAGCAATCTTTTAATGCTCTTCATACCAATAAACATGTTTAACGCAGCAAACTACCTTTGCGATTAATTCGGAAAAGCTAAGTTACGAATGCCAAAATCTACAATTTGTTTTATTGAACATTATTATAACCAGTGAAATTCTCAGACAAACTGTCCTAAGGATTGAAAAAGTTTACTTTTTCCCCCATGTTAAATCTCTATAAGAAAAATGTATTTTTATTTTCGACCCATTTAACGTAAATATTGTCAAAATACAAACAAAACCTGGTAATATTGGATCGAAAACCTTTGTTTTGGTATAACCCGCATGTAAATCGGCCCAGTAGAAGTCTCAGACGAACTGTCCAAATGTTTTTTCCTTACGGCATTAAATATGTAGATAAGACCGACATTATTTTTGGAGAAGTAAATCACTACTATTTACTAAAAAATATGTAATCGATAATAATTTTTCACTTTATTTAAATTACAGAAAATAAATTATACAGAAAATGTGTATATCATTAAAACAGGACAATCTGAACAAAATCTAAGAATAATAGCAAAGGACATATCAATGAAAACAATAAATTATTATTTTAATGATGCGCTATTGTATTAAGTCGATGCAATTTGAATTAATTAGTTAAATATTTAATGTAATAAATTTTGTTAAATCAACGGTAATTACAAACACTGAATTTCAGAGAAAGAAAACTAACAACGACGACTCATTTCCGTTTGGAAATGTTCTTATGTCTTCCCATGTAACACCACTACCTCTTCTGGCATGTGTTATCTAATGGCTCCGAAAGTATTATTGGGCTTCCTCTAGCATTCGATTTACAACCAAAAGCGTGTGAAAGGAAAAATTGACTCAATGTTTGTCCGCATGGAATTTCACGTATGGTAAAAGCCAGATGGTGAGAAATAGGCATAAAGTAAATAGGTTAGAAAAGTATAAGATCTTAGGTTGTTTCTCGTTCCTCAATCGAGTATAAAAATTGTAGAGATTCGTTGTATTAGTACAGTGAGACTTTTAAATATTCATAATAGAACGTAGGAATATAACGATAAGAAAGAAAACTTCCGTTTTTAGCCAGCTGCCATTAATTTGCATGTCAAACTCATTTGATATTTGCAAACAGTTTTTTATATTTTTTTTAATACCACACCATATCTGTAAAATTTGTCCATAATATACAATTTTTGTCAGCTTTTCATGGTCATTTGAAAACCTCAGACAGTATGCCTGCAAGTTTTAAATATAAAACAATACATATAGCACCGTTAGACGTACTATTTATTCATAGGTGTTACTTTTGGTAAAATGTAAACATTTCTCATCAGCTTTATATGTGGCATTTGTAAATGGCAAACCCTACGCCTGCAAATTCGATGAACTCGTGGGTAATATATGTGTAAAAATAACTTGCCATATTTTGAACACGATATTTGAAACACAATTCGTACTCATGAGTAGATAAACAAACTATAAATTACAATAATAATTTCAAATTTAAAGCAAAGTACTCCTAACGTAATCAGTATAATATAAGCACCCCGTATAGTTAAGCGACCAGTGTTACAACCAGCGCATCTGGTGTATTGGTTTAGTAATAATGCAAGTTAAACCAAAAGTTGCTCCGGGCTAAAATATTACAACTTTCTTATGTACCTACCACATTTTATGATAACACACTTTTTCTGTATTAACATACCAGTTGTTGTATGCAATATAACCGTATACAATAACGCATGATTTGCTATAAACATAAGTTTATAAATATCTGAATGAAATTATACAAGATCTCACTAGATAGTTTAGGCCTATATAACTCTATATTTCCTCTTGTAATTTAATGTAACACAAATCCCACTCAGTTGACATCTGGCTGTTCTTTGTAGTTTGTGTAACACTCCATTTGACGTTTGTAGTAACACGTTGCAAGAAATATGTCCCTACAGAATTAAATGTTCCATAGCTGAGCTACGACATGCAGTACTATTTCCAAACACGCTTCGTTGTTATATTGTTTTCGCACGTATGACGTAATAAAATATAAATTAGTTTAAATGGTATTTTGTGATATTCGTTACAACAAAAAGTAATATTTTTAAAATTAAACAAAACTAACGTTTCGTCGAATTAGCAGAGGCACAAAATGTGTCTGAATTCGTTTTAAAATGCAAGTAAAACTGTTATAATGTTAAACAATCATTTTATAATAGTTCTTGAGCTGCTTTCTAAACTGCAAACAATACAATAAATAATATAGTAGCCTACATGCCGAACTGAGCACAACTGTAAACATCATTATTCCTAGTCACAAACTTCCCACAGGAGTTGTTAAAAATCTATCTCGTTTTAAATTTACTAAAGATTTTGTAAAGTTGTAGTAGTAGGTAGTTTAAAAATGTGATATAATAATCCATCTTAGTGTATTGCATCACTTACACTTAAACAAATTGCAATAATAATTGAAAATAAAAAATGATCGCTGTTCTGTATTGAAGCCTGTTCTCTAAAATTGTTAAATAAATTGAGTTCAAATTTAGTACGGTTTTCACCAACATAAGGACCCAGTGAACTAAACAAATCAGACTATATGAGTAACTCATTTCAAAATGTGGTAATTTACACATTTTAAATGTGAATAACTTAAACGCTTTAATTTTTTTTAGGCATTTTAGTTTTCAATCGAATTGTGAAATTGTCAACAATATCGACCGTGAATCATGGCTACATCACGCCAAGTCAACAGAGGAACGAGGAAGCCGACACAACAATAGGTACCCTTTTGGTCCCAAGGAGCCGAGCCTGTTACCATTCTAGGCTTTTAGGCAAGCCAAAAATGGTGACATGGGTGTGTGCTCTCCAGCCCTACTCGGGTGCTTCGATTTCCGGGTGGTCGCACATGTAGATGATTGGCTTCGCAGAGGCAGAGAATGTGGTAGATTTAGATAGCTCCACCCTCTTAAAATTTGTTGAGTATCGGTTGTAAACCTATCGGTATAATGTTATGCCGGAATTAAGGAAACGATAAACCTAGCTTAATTAATAGGTCTTACAAATTGAAAATTGCCTACACATTGTTGCTATGTATATCGAACAAATCAAATTATTTTATACTGCTTCAACCTTCGTCCGATAGTTTGACACTTGTAGCATTTAATTGGAAATTAAACCGCTACATAATTTCGCAGTTGATTTATTAAATAAACATCTACTGTTTTGTGAGTTTTTCTAATTTAAAATCTTTAAATTTTCGCCATTTATAAACAAATTTTTGAAACAAGTTGATTACTGTTTTGCAAAATAGGACATCATCTATGAGCAAAGTATCAAATTTATCTCAATATGATTAATAGTTTAAGCGTCCTGGAGATCAAAATTATTCAGTAAAGAAACAATTTGGAGGCTAGACGAAAAACTGAGCACTTTAGGACATACGATTATTGAAACTTGTTTACTGTAAATGATGTAATTAACACGTAGGTGAATTATTAGTACACACTTTTGAAATACCCTGTAAATAATTTGTGAAAATAAAAAGTTACATTCAAATCTTAGGACGAAATGTAATGCCATTCTGAATTATAAAAGTCCTTGTTTCGTTTAGAATAATGTAAATTACAACAAAAACACATAGCCTACTTGTTTCCAATTCAAACTCTACATCGGGTTATTCACTATCTTAAAACCTTGTACTGAAAGAATAAGAACGAGATTTATTTTACAAATATGAAATAAAACAAAATAGGCCTACACTCATTGTTCATTGTAATGTTAGAAGTTGCATTAACAGTCTTGTTAAATCAGTACTTTTACCCAAATAATGAAAATAATCTATTGGTGAGAATCAGTAGCCAGAATCCTCCTCAAGTTTAGCCTAAGATTTATATTTTCATTGTAGAATACTCACTATACCTGTACATACTTGTACTCACTATACTTAATACATTTTCAGGAATTAGCCTATTAAGTCTTGAGATAAATGAGACCGAATTGAGGAAAAAAGTTAAAGTACAAAAACAAATATAGATTTACCAAATTGATGTAACGATCTATAGGCATTTTATATTTTTAATATAAAATAAGTTTAATACCTTTAAAGCATTCAGAACTCTTTTCGAATATATTTTACCACATTTTAAAAGCCATTTCTGCACACGGATAATTAATACACCTCAGATGGTATATACAATCACCCATTACAATTAAAATAATGAAGATTTCTACTGGCTATTTAAGTTAACATCACTTGTCTTGGAGTTATGATTTACCCTCATTGTATTAAAACAAAACTATATAGAAGACTGCATTTTTTTTTTGTTTTGGTTTTTTTTGTGCTGAAGCAAGATGTTCACGGTTTCTATTTCCAGCTGAAATGAGCTTTTCTTAACGATTGATGACGCTATTAAGGCGACAGCAAGAGCATTTGTAAAGAGAAGACGGGGATAAAATTGTATTCTAACGTCGGATATTCCAGGATTAAGGGTAAATCCCAGGCTGCAATAGTTGTCTTAGCAAAACTAGGAAAGCTATTCTACTTCTTATTTTATTCTAAATGAATCTAATACTACAATGTAATACTAACAACATATTAAATCTGAACCAAATTCAACCAAGTGTAGCAAATAACTTATGATTGCAAGTATTTCAATCGGTTAAATTTCAAGTTTTTCAGACTAAAAAAAGATAAAACATACTAACCAGAATAGAGATAAAGGAAATGCAAAAACAATTGTTTATTAATTGAAAGGACAAAACACTAGTTCCAGTTGTGAAAACAACAATCTGTTTTTGAATAAAAACAATGTCCATTGTATTAATCAATTTGTACTAAACAAAAAACATAAATTAATGTATTACTTAAAAAGAAGTTTGTTAAGTTTAATAAGTTTAATAAGTTTAACATACGTTAACACACGTGTACACATACGATTGCGTAACTTAAACGTTATCTATATAAAGTACTTCGGAACTTTTGTCGGGTATTTTAATGAATCAAACCTGGCGGTAAAGTAAAAACACACAATGAGAAGCCTTTCTTTAAAACTAGCTAGTAGTATGTCTTAATTTGCCAAGTTTAATTTGTTTACAAAATTATTTAAATTTCTTAAAATCAATTAGATGTAAAGTATACACAGTTTTAATATAAACCAATGAACCAAAAACTACGGCTTAGTTTTGTTAGTTTTTTTTTTCTTTAACAAAGTTGAAAACTGTAAAATTTACATAAAAGTAAATTGTAATTTTACTGCAGCTGAAAGAATATCAGAATATTGTGGAAAAACAACAAATTAAATTTCTTGGCAACTGTCTAGAAACCCAAACATTAGCCGAACAATGTAAATATTTTGAACTATGAAGTCCTTTAGTAGTAAAATTAGAACCCATTTCTTAGTTCACATGTTTTGGCAACAAGTTGCTAATTGTAACATTCACCTTGAAAATTACAATAAGCTGTTTCTTGAAAGAAAATACAGTAGTACATTGAGGTAGATGTTCAAAGTAGACAATAATAATAATAATAATAACATAGAAACACTTTCCTTAAAAATTAACGAAGCTTAACGGAATACAAAAATGTTTCAAAATATTTCCCTCCAGCCAAATCACGTAACCTGCACATTTTAATCGTACACACTTTTACTAGTGTAAACTCATTGGTGTCACCTTGTTCATTAGTATACCAGCTAGCTATTCTAGCAACGAGTCACTCTCTCCTTCTGCAGGTGTGTTGTCTAACTTACTTTCAATAAATTAATGTTTATGTAAAAGTCACAAACTATGTTTATTTCAACACCAGAAAGTAAATTCAAATAAAAATAAGACTAATATCCGACAAATGTTCTAAAACAGCCTGTATAATTCTCAGTCTAGTACGACAATGGCTTACTGCCGTGTCCAATGAAAAGAGCCTTTAAACTTACACACTGTAATAATGAGTTCCTGTGCAAGTTAACAGTGCTGACGTATTCAGTATTGATCAAGTAGTCAATGCGTTCATAGTTTCACACTTCAATAAGCATTCCTAGTAGTCCTTCATACAACAACACAAACACATAAATATTGTAAACCTACCGATGCATTAGTATTGCTGCAATTATTGGAATCCTCACCGTTCTCTAAAATACAGACATTTTACAGTAATAATTTAATGCATGTTTAGGGGTCCGTAGGAAAACATTATAGTTCCATGGTTTGGAATAATGTTTGTTAACCTAACCTAATCTAACCTTACCTAACCTAACAGTGCTAAATTAATTAAATTAAATTTTCAAGCTGCCGTATTTTTATATTTAATTTAAATACAAAATGTATTCTCCATAATTTCAACATTTAAACAACGTATTTGCAATGTATAGTTTTTATGTTTGGGTTTATAACTTGTTTCATTGATTTATATACTGACTTGATATCATTGTTTTAAAATTAGTTGCAGCTGTAGAACAACTCTATTTTTATTTGTGTCTAACTCACAATTTGTAGGTTTTTTGGTGTTTACTACTGTTGTTGATTTAGTAACAACAAATGGGATAGACAAAAAATAAACAAATATTTACAGAATTAACTATAAACCCATGAGTTCTTCATGAAACTGAAGAAAATTTTATTTTCTCAAATCGATAAATGGAATATTTTTTTCTAATAATATTATATATCATAGTATCGACATGACAGTAAAAACTGGCATGACGTGGCCTGTCATGATGTAGCATAGCATGGCATAGAACAATATAGTACGGTATATTATAGTGTAGAGTAGTGTAAGATATATAATATAATAGGAATATACAGGGTGATCAAAAAGTCTGTACATATAATATATTATTTTTAAAGGTTTAGATATGGGATATAAACTCTTGGAAACCTTGTGGAATCCCTTTAAATATTAGGAGGAATTTTTTTTAAATTTAAAGGTGTACATTAAGGTTAATTATTTTTACCAAACTTGAAAACAAATTACGTTGTTGAAAGTTTTAGTTCTTATCACTTTTTTAGTTTTGGTAACAAAAAGTGGTTCGTAAAAGTTTAAAGAAAACTAAAGAGGAAAGAATATTGTAATAGCCCAATTTGAATGTTGGCTGTTTGCATTAAGGAGAAATTATTCCAAAATAATTCCCAATGATCCCTGTCTTTTACTTTCTGAAATGAAAATTCAAATATCCCACTAACATCCTTAATAGTTAGAAATTTGTAAAATATAGTTTTTCAAACATTTTTTAATCAAGAAACTCATTTCAACGGCATCAAATTTATTAAAATCGAACAAATAAAAGTACCTAATAAGTATCTTAAGTATTTAAGTGACTTTTAATAAAACCAATAAAGTTCTGCACTATGTTTACTATTATTATAACATAGCAATAAAACAACATATTTTATTATCTTAATACAGCCAATTTGTAATAGGCTACAGTAAAATAAATATTGCTTTGTTGTTTGTATTTTAAATAAAAGTAGGTAATAGAATTAAATAAAACCTACAGTAATTTATTTCCAGGTTAGGGCATACACCAGATTGAAAACTATAAAAAAGAAACCAAACCTAATTTTGACAACAATATTATCTAATTATGTATGGCTGTAAGTGTAAAGTTATTTAACTTGTAACAAATTCAGATAAAAGCATTTTTGTGAAAACCTTTTTCTACAAAAGAACAAAAACATCACGGAAGTGGTTTGGTTTTAAAGTAACACATTTCCTTTATACATTGTAGGTGATTAGGTTTCTCCAACCCTTTTCCACTCTGTATCCAAACATGATGTCTAAAAGCAAAACACCGGAAATAAGAAACCACTTTAACTGAAATTAATCTCCAGTCCTAATTGAAATGGCTTTGATTTCTTATTGTGAAGTAATTATGTTATTATGTGTTCATATACTTTAAAGTTGCATTGTATTATATTATATTGCTAAGTATGTCTACGATTAAACTTAAATTTCAATAGGCTAACACTAAAGTAACTAAAAAAAGGTTATTAAATTGTAAGACGTAAATACTTTATAACTAGGTTCCACATATTGTTGTGACAGATTATATTTTTATTTTTCAACTTTAATACAAAAATAGTTTCAATACTGTACGTTTTGTTACATTAAGCAGCAAGACTTATATTGGAATACACATTCCAAAAACAATGTAAATAGTAAACTCTGATATAAGAAAAACATTTGTGAAGTATTTACTATCACAATTCATTGTGAAGTATTTTACCATACACAATTTTAATTATTTTATATAGAACATTAGCAAAACCTTTTTACTTTAGAGAAACTCAAATTTGGATTTTTAAACACAATTAATTTATTAGTGTAGCAGAGATAAATATATTTTTTTAGAAAATTATATTGTTAAATATAAAATTTTATTTGAAAGTATAGTTCCATCGGCTCGCAAAAAAACATGGGTATCTCAGTATTGAAAAGCTCTACCTAAGTAATCCATCCTGAAACGTTAATAAGTTTACATTTCGTGATACACTTTAAATAGAACTTCAATATCGACTCCTACTCAGGCAACATAGTAGCGCTGCTATACGGAGAAAAGCCACACCTTAAAGAACTTAGCCTTTCTTGATAAATACAGTACAGTTGTATTGTTGTTTTACAATAGCAAATGTATTAATCATTAATCCTAAAGCAGACTAACTTTATGGCAATTTTTTTCATTTAGTGATTATTTTTAACCTAATTAGACAACCTGGAAAGAAAAACTATAATTTCTCAAAATCAATACATATGGCAGAAAATTGTCAAATAGGTAAAACAAGAAATATACAATTATATTAATTTTAAATTAGATATGCCATACTTAAGCATTTTTGATGCAACAGCAATATTACATGAACGTAATGTAATATACAATTAGAACTGGGGAGTAAAATAACGTAAAAACTATTTTTCCTCTGTCTAAGTATTTGAATTAATCTAAAGTGTAGGGTTTGATGTTAGTGATAAAACAACCGATTTTATCATTTTTTGATTATATTGGGGCATAAAAGTAACATATATAAAGCAGCTGATTGAAGATGTTAAACAATCTTCAGCTTTTATTCTTCTAAATTTTAAGTAAGAAATTATTTAATTTGTTAGTGAAATTTCCAATAACAGTTGTTTTCACACTCAGAAAAAATAATTTAAAATATTTAGGTTTAGTGTTTGTTTCAGTAAAGGCTTAAGTAATGCTGGTTATTTAAAACGTTTATTACAACTAACAATGTTAAATGACTTAATGATTGCATCTAAACATTGATGCATAATTACGATTATAATAATTATACTACCATAGTCGATGTGTATAAAGGGCAAGAGGGGGTTCAAGTGCGAAGCAAGCAACGGTCTACCATAGCATTTTTATACATGTTTCTTGAATATTATAAATGAGTCTTGTCTTTTGTATTTTTGTTTGTTGTGGCTATTCCTACAAACATGCCACGTTCCTTAACGAGTTACCTTTAAGTAATTCTGTTGATCAATAGTTATACATTCTTTATTTTTTACTTCTTTTCTTTCTATTTATTTATCAGTAAATATAGAATGCCAATGTCAATAAAGAAATCTTGCATTAATAAAAATTGTATTAAGTAAGACATTTTGAATGTATTTGCTGCCAAATTTGATAATTATTAATAAATAACCCAAACGTGAAATCCGAAAAAGGAAGATATAAAGAACTTAATACGGATTGATGGCATTAGCAGAATGGCAAATATTACGTATTACATTTTGTCTTGTAACAAAAACACTAAACTATCAAATACTAAACAAAGGGTAATTAAAATTTGAGATCTGTATTCTTTGTGATTTTATATATATATATATATATATATATATATATAATTACCTACACACATAGCATTAGCTTTTCACTCTCAGTACCAATAATTCATAAAGATTCTTCTTTCAATATAACTTAATCATATTCTTTATATTATAAAGGCTTTAGAATAAATTTGTCAAAGCAAGATAGTAAAAGAAGGCCTGACATTTTATAAAGGAATGAAATAAATCGTGACAACTCCCAGTGCAAAAGTTGGTTGCTTTTCGGATTGGAGGATATTTTGCCAAACGTCAGACTTAAAATACACAGAGTAAGAAGTAATCTAAACAGAAGCTTTCGAGAGATATGCAAACAGTAGGTTTAGTAGGCAAAGCCGAGCGGTCAATAAGTCAAGGCGAGTTCTTCTGTGTTCAGGACCTTAGAAATTAGAAAAAAATTGCACGAACAATCTGGTCTTCACCTCTCTCAACTAATTGTAAAAGAAATACTGTGATAAGTTTACCCAACTATTTCGCACTTAAATTATGAGAATTATATTTTGTTTGTAAAATTCCATTGCCCCCAAGTGCGTTTTCCTGTGGGCTTAGAGATAGGTCCATGATCAAATTTAAAAATATAGTTATATTTTTAACTAAGTAGAGTTACTCTACTTCGAGAGTTGCATCAGCCTAAAATACAATGTTTTACCAACTTTGCAAAGGAAGAACTTAAAAACGTACACACATTTTGTATTCGTATTTTTATTTACAATCAGTGAACGTTTTTATTCTCGGAACTCAAAGTTATAGCAACCATCTCAAACATGGGCACATTTTAAATTTCTTTCAAACAATTTAAGAATGCAGAATTTCGGATAAATTGAATCTCAAATACCTAACAGATTTCAAAAATGCAATGCAGGTTAAGATGGATATACAATTAAGGGAGATTGAAATTGAAAATGTTTTGCTTATACATTTGGTAATCTTTCTAGAACTTTCAAAATGACGGCAAAAATCGTAATATAAGGTGCGTATAGCTTTTGTTTTCTAAAAATAAATGGATGCGGATGGTTGAAATAAATACATTTAGTTATTACAATATTGTAAAGTAAAATAAAAACGTTATCAATAAAATATTTCTGTGCAGGTTTGAAAGAAATAGTTGTTGGCATACTGGTTCATGTTTCCAATCATGATAATTTGTTTGCTATATTTCGTTTTCAAGAGTATAAAATAACTATTTCAAATTGTTTTATATTATGTGTTGTTGCTATATTTAACCTTCCACTTAAAACGAGGGTTTGTCCTTATTTAAAAAATGTATTGATATATGACCAAAGTTTAAATTCAAAAAGTTTAAAGTTATGTTGATGTTTAACCGCTCATAAACTTGGCACTTCAATTGAGCTGCATTGTCATTATTACATTGATAAAACCTTTTTTAATTCACTTAAATTCAACTTTTCATTAAAGTTGATAACAGTAGAAAAGAAAGCAAATGAACACTTATCGAAAAAGATTAACATTAGTAACATTTGGTAAAATGATTAGTTCAGAGATTAACAACGTTCAGTATTAGAAAATCAAAATATACAGATTACCCTCATTAAAACTGAACCCAATAAAAAAATGTTGTTTTATAAATCTTTCCGTGCAAAATGTACCAAGTGTGGCCACTGATTCGTTTGAATTTATTTGTACTGAACAATTTATCTTAATATAAACCATAATTACTTAAAGGATAAACATTAATATAGATTTTTACCTGTTATTGGATGTCAATAAAAAATATAAACTTTCAAATGTAAAAATTTTCCATTTTTAACAATAACTTGAAGAAAAAAAAACCGTCTTCTAGTATAAAATGTATCTGTTATTTAAAATTGATCACATATTATTTCCCATAACGAAAACAGTTAAGACGAATAATTGAAAGAAAAATCAATATTTAATGTTTGGTGCACTTAGAATGTGTTGGCAATTTATTGTAATTGAATGTTTAACTGATAGAAAACATCCATATTTTTAACTGGCAATTTATTATAAGGAAATAAACCAAGAATTTGTATCCATTACTTATTTAAAAGGATTAAGTATATTATTTTGTTTAGCTGTTTTTATAGTGCCTTTTTAAGTTACAGTTTTTACAGTTATTGTTACTTTATAGTATTTTTAAAGTTGGTTCTTTATCACCACCTGAGAGAATTGAAGCCTTTTAGTGCGGTTAGCTGTTGCAATGCAATAAACTCGGTAGTTGCTTTGAACAGAAGGAATGTTTCTAAAATGTAATTCAAAAGAAAAAAATAATAATTATAAATACAAATCTTATAGTAGTTGGTATTATATATCTATTTATCGTCCAGTAAATTTAGTTAGTTAATTAATACAAACTAGTTGCTATTTCACACGGCATTTAAATTGACGGAATGCACCAAAACCGGACTTATTTGTCCTTGTTGATTATGACTCTATCGGTTATGGCATTTACTAGAAAGCTTAACACACTAATGCAATATTTAAAGCCTTAGCATGTATAATTATTTAGGACTATAAATCGTTACTTGGCTAAAAAAAATAAACGTCGGCGTCAGGTAAAAGGGAGATTATGATGGTCATACAGAAGGAAAAGTTTGCTGGTTTGGGGAATTGGAAAAGAAACGTAATATTTTACTCTAGAACCGGCAGACCGCACGTTTCGTGCGATCACTCCCGGCTCCGACAACACATTTTGTATTAACGCGTGATTGTATCGAATGTTTGACCCACTAAAAATCTTCCAATCTCCTAAAAGCAAACACCATTGGAAAGGTTATGTTTCAAACTTAAATTTTTGTATTTACAATTTCTTTCTAAAACGTATATTTACATACGAAATCATCGTTTTAGTTTTGAGTTTTCTAAAAGCAAATGTCACGCGAATGAAATAGTACGCCGAAACTCGCTACAGCCCGCCCAGTATTTTTTCTGAGTTATAACTATATACTGATGGATGGAGTTATATTTATACACTTTCCCCTATCTAAAACTGTCAAAAATCGAACGAAGAGTTCTAAAGTTGTAAGGCATTTTGTAGACCCTTGCAATTGGTCAGTTTTCCAACCAATAAACAGTCTTACTAAATTACAAGTGATATCTGTGTGGTAGAAGTATATTTTAGACATATTTTGATATGAATTGTGTAGAGAATGCTTCAAACTAACATTTCCTATGGACCAAATATGTTTTGCTCGGAAGGTGTTTTGTCTATGAACGTGGGGATGAGAGCGTTTTTACGTTCTTAAACCAAGGCTCCAATTTAAAATTAGCGGTTATTCCCCATACAACTTCATATCCGACCGTTGTATACCAAGCATGAGTGGGAGTTTTCTATATTTCTCCTCACTTATGTTATTCAAATAATTCTAAGTCACACACTTTTATGAAAAGATAATTTACAAGTATACAGTTCAATTTTTTGACTTATTCTCTACACTTTGTTTTAATAATATTTCATTTGTCATATTTAGGCAAAGTATATATTCCTAAATTACGTTTTAAATTTGGAATTGTTTTGATAGCAGTCTTGTAGTAGGCACATAAAAACTGGTGTTTTCAAAATAAGAAATTTGAAATTTATAAATATTTGTATACAGTTCTAATATGTTTTTACAAGTACAAAAAAGTTTTGTAATTTAGTTCTAAATAAGAACTAAATTACAAAACTTTTTTTACATTTATGAAAAGAAAAAAAAATTACTACTTTTTATGTAGACCTATAATAGTTGAACTTTTACCTTTCGTAACTGAACATTTTTTGTTTCTTGAGCTAATAACTTTGGAAATTCTTTGAACCTTTCTCTACAAAAAAAGCTGTGGAACACTTTTGGATCGGGGCCCATTTACTATTTTTGGCGAATTTTTGAAAAAATGGTTGCAAACGCCAAAAAATCCATTTTCGCTAGCATTGCCGGTTCTAGGGTTAAACACTAGACTGGGATCTGTATTTTTATAAGTATCTTTATTTATAATATTCTCAAAGTATAATTTTCTACTGTTATTACTAAAATGAACAATCTCAAAACTCATCAGTGGAATAGAGATCTGAATTAGTTGTCTTAAATGGTAAAATGTTAGAGTTAATATACTCAACTGCCGTACGTGGTTAGGGTATCTACAATTAATTGTGTCAATATTATGTTTATTTCTTTTGATTTAATTTTTATTTAGGCTTTAAAAAAATGTAAATAGCTTACGGAAAACACGACCTCCCATTGTGTAGTCCTTTAATCTATGATGAAAGAGCTTACCTGAAACAAAATACAAGAAATGTGTTAATTGTATTATAGTATGCACACTTAAACATATAAGACACAATGTAATGCTGCATAATAAAAATAAACAAGTAGTATAAAGATCCCTTATCAAAATACGTTACATTGTATTTACTGACCTACTTGTAAGAGAAACCATTAACCCAGTTTGTAAAGTAGGTTTCAGGGTTTCTGTGGTAAAGAGAAAATAAATAACAACAATACATAAAACCCATATTACACATTCATATTATATGTAAAGTGATCCACAAGTACACAAGCACAATTTTTACATCCCTCGTCTTAAAACGGTCTTTAAATATCAACTCAAAAATATTTAGACTACTTATAACATAAATGAAACTATGTTTTAGTATCATTGTATAACTTTGTGAATCAAAATTGCACAGTTATCTGAGAAATCGAATGTCAAAAATAAATGGATCATATGATCTGAAAATTGCCATCAGTCCCATAATCTGTTTTAATCTGTCCCATTATATGTTCAAGTACTATCCTGGAGGAAGTACCAAAGTGGGGCTGCAATTTCCGCTGCCAACGAGACGTCCATTTTCACGCTTCACTAATTACTTTATGTTAGAGCTGACAAAAAGGTCAATCGATTTATTAAATGCCATGATGTGTAGGGAGACTTGATATTCTAGGTCAATATACAAAAGGTTGTATAAGTTACACATTTTGTTATTATGTTAACATTTGTTGACTAAGTATTTATAAATTATGTGAGTTCATTATTTTGGGAATATAATCCAGAACAGTTGTACTGACTAAATGAGTACCATACGTACCTTATAAATTTTTCAGAACTAAAAATAGTCTTATGAACAAAAAATGTATTACATTGATTTGATAATAAAAAAATAAGATAAAGTTAGACGCAACCATAATTAATACTTTGAAGAATGTATTTAAAAATGTTGTGCTATATTTTAAGTTTTCACAAACTAATATGTTCCGACTGTAAATGCAAGCTTGTTTATATAAACACGTGATACAAAAGGGAGACTTTTAACTCCTGTACCTGTAGTAAATAAGAAGGGTATTCAATGCGAACTGTAGAGGAACAAGGTGCTTAGTGTGCCATTTATTAAAAATTATGTGTTATTGATGATGGAATAAAGTTCCGAAACGCATCATGAACAAGTAAGTAAATTACTTAAAGTTATTTAGGTTAAGCAGATGTACAAAGTTACTATTTATATTCATTTATTTAATACAAGTTACGTGTTTTAACAAAATAATTCACAATTTTAAATTAATACTTTTAGTAAAAACAATGTCGCATCATTTAACCATATATTTATTTTTTTGTTGTAATGTAATTACAAAGATTTTGACAACCAAATAATTTTAAAATAGATTTGGCGGACAAAACAAGATTCACTGTAAGTTTAAACATTCAAATAGGGACCCGTGTGAATATTTCGCAAGAGTACTTTCCTGATTTAGTTGTTTGATTTAATTCAATTAATTACCTTTATTTATTTACTTTGGTTTATAAAGATTTATAACACTTTCTTTTTATTTAATATGGTTGATTTGCGTGATAGATTACAAAATTGCATATATAATGTAAACATAATATATAGTTCAACAGATTGTTAATAGATGGCGCTTTTCATTAGGAATCATATGAAAGTTTTTTTAATAAATTATTTAACGAAAACTAATACTTTTAGATATTTGTCTATGGTTGTCAATACATAAGCTTTAAAATTACTTTTGAATTAAACACAAAATTAAGGGCTTTGACACAAAAAAGCACCTTTAAAAATTATATATATACAATTGTATTACGATTATATGTTTTAATGTGTTAAAACACACGACCGCCATATGATTTCATTTGGTGCATGTAGCAGTTTAGTAGCGGTAATATTTTGTAAGTAAATTATAGTTTCCCATTGCTACAGTGCTGCCACCTAGTTGTTCTGCCCAATGTTAGTTTTAGATTTAATTAAGATAACTGCGTTGTGGCATTTGCTAACCACAAACCTGCAATTGAAACTTGTTCATTTACATACTTCTTAAAACTTATATCTTTTTCATGAGTAGTTGGAGTTATTCAAATAGAAGCATTCAAGTCTTGTGGAAAATGTTCTCAGTATTTATTAAAAACTGTTGATTATACACTTAAAACGGGTGAACACTTTCTATTACTTTTAACTCAAATAGCGCACATTAAAGATTATTTTTACTCCTCTTAATAAAATATACTGATATTGAACATCAAATTACTATCGAGATATTTATAAAATTCATTAGTTCCAAAGCGAATCTGATATTATTTGAATGCCTATAAATTATTCAAATCTCTTTAAATATAAACTAATTGCTGTTCTGAAATATTTTGGAATCATTAAACTTGTCTGATGCCGAAAGAGGGCGAAATAAGTTAATGTCCCAAAATAACTTTCTACCTGAGAAAAGCTATATGAGCTTGAGTCTGAGACATTTTATTAAAATCAAATTAAATTACATGGAGAAAGACTAATGTAAAAACAAGGATTAATGAATTATTGATGTATGATAAATTTGAGATTATTTAATAGAAACGTTTGTTATATAACTTATTGAATCAGCTGTTTCTAAACTAAAGTAGCTCATAAACCTATTAAATATTATTATACTTACAACGTGTTAATAGTTTAAACCCTATACTCCCATTGGTGTATCAAATCAAAATCATAATTCAAATATATAAAAAAAAAACAATTACAATAACACATCGTAACTTTACAAAGAAGTTCAAAAGATACATTGCAATATATATAACGCTAAATAGTAGTTATTCTATTAGTGCATCTTTGTTTAAATGATAGAATACATTAATCAATATTTTAAGGGTTTATATAATATACAAAGCAATTCATCTATTTTGGTGCGTTAAATCAACCACGTTCATAAAAAACTATTATTTCAGTAAACATTTTTATTTTTATTCTAGATCTGATTCTGTTTATAAATGTTTCGAGCATCAACCAAGTATCACATGTTTTGATTTATTTAAACTCAATTTGGTAAATCAAGCAGGGACTTACTGAATTTGATTATTCACACGCTTACAGCTACAATTTAAATATATTAATGATTAATGATGTGAAAGCACACATTATCCATTGACTATGCTTCAATAGTCCAAACTTAAATATTAAGATGATTTTAGAATGAAGAAGCAAATAGAACTAATCAAATTAAGGTTATTATATTAAAATAATATTCTATTTCACAATCACACAAATCCTATTAACTAAAATCCTATACATATAAGAGTATGCATACAATTTTTGATTTCTAAACTAGAGAATTTCAAAATAATAATAAGCAATACTTAAATTACAGTTAAACATACAAATTCATGGTATAAACAAACACACGTACTGTTCGCAGTTATCGATAGCGATCTATTTAAATAATGTAATTGTTAAAAGAACTCAAATGGATCTACCAATATCTAGATAATTACGTTATAAATTTCGTTGCTAAACAAGAAATTAGGATTTATTTTAAACCATTCTCTTCAAACAAATATTAAACACTCTTTTGTTGTTCCGATTAGTTGCATTTAATTCGAAAGCACTTTAAGTAGACAGGTGAAGCACTCATAACAGGTGAAGGCTATATAATATAGACAACCAATTACAATAACACGTTTTAAAACCATACGTAAGCCAGTTTAATATACAGCATTGTTAATTAAATATAAAATTGATTAGAATCATTATTAATACAGATAAACTTTTATCGATTACGGAGACTGAGAAAATCCACTGTCTCACTGGGAAATATGTTGAGAAAGTATTACAGGAAAATAGATTGCCTGAACATGTTACAAGCTGTTTTAGCTCGTATAAGCAGTAAATAAATATTTTATAGCATATTTCTTAAAATAATGATTGTCTAAGTTAATGTACTAACGTTACTATGCTATCATTTGTATTGGACATTCTTTTATAAAAACTATTTTACTTGATTCTTACTTGTCTGAATATAGCTTGTCGTCAACTAGTCCGAACTATTCAGAAAGTAATTTCAATTAACAATGTTTAAATTAAATTTTAATGGTTTGTTAAAATAATTGTACATCTAATATTTCAATAAATAAGTTAAAATATATTTTCGAAATAAATATCTCGATCCATATTATAATTACCAATACATATTTAGAAGACATCCTCCAACCGAGGAAAATCTCTCATTAAAATTGCTTACAACAAAACAACTCGGAAATAACTAAGATAGTAAACTTTTTCAATAAACTTGGCCTTTGTAAGGATTCAGATGGAAACTTGAAGTGAACTCCATTTAAAATATTTATTTATAAAAAATGTGTTTATTAAATTTGAGTTGTTTTAACTTCAGATCACTATTGTATCACTAATAAGTTGATGTAACTTTACCCCTTTCCTTAATGTTTTGCAGCATGTGTTCACCAGTACTGTACGATTTTAAAATATGTTCTATAACTATTGCTGTTTGACACCAATTACTTAAATGCAAGAAATGTTTAAAACATCTTCTCTAACAACAAATAGTAACGATTACAACAACAGTGACCTCGTACTTTTTTTAATAATTTTTTTATAATAACTGCTCAAATTTACCAAAGAAACCAATTTTTTTAAATGCATACATCCCGAATTAAGAACATTATATAGTTTTAAATCAAATGGTAGATATTAAAAATTACAAATAAATACCTTATTTTAGTTTTACTTACCTTAGATATTTTAAAAATAGTTTATTGTCTTATAAATAACTAATGAGCTTGACTTGTGAGAAAGTAACCTAGATAAAATATAACCTGAACACAAAATCTCACAATAAATACGTTTACTAACCTCAAACGCGTTTCAACGACAATGTCGCCATCCTCAGTGATGCACGGGCTACAGTAACCAAACTATAACTGATAGTTATCAGTTAAATAACTGATATAACTATAACTATAACTATAAACTATAACTGATAGTTATCAGTTAAATAACTGATATAACTATCAGTTATAGTTTGGTTACTGTAGCCCGTGCATCACTGAGGATGGCGACATTGTCGTTGAAACGCGTTTGAGGTTAGTAAACGTATTTATTGTGAGATTTTGTGTTCAGGTTTTATTTTATCTAAGTCTATATTGTCTTATAGTATATCACATTGGCTCTAATGGGGAAGAAAAACAACGTATACAATCTCTAAAGCAATAATAATTAGATACAAGTAAGAAAAAAAAAAAAATATCTAAGTGTGAACAATTATTATCTTGAAAAAACTTATCACCACACATAAAGAGTTTTAATGTTTTATAAGGTCTGTTGAACTATAATTTTTTTCCAATTAACTTGAATGATGAACTGGTCATTATTTCTTATAAAATAAAACATCTTATAGTCTTAAAATTAGGTTAAAGAATGGATGTTCATCGCGGCCATTCAATTATTAAACGGACATATTCTTTATATTAAAAATCAACAAACCTCTATTACTCCAAATTGAACGCTCCTATGAAATTATAAATCAACTTTAAGTTTTAAGTTGCAAAATTGAAACTTTTGTAAATATTCGATTAATAATAGATTTTATTTGTTGTTATTTTAATAGCTAAAAATACAAGTAAAATATTTTTTTTAACGCGAAATTTCCCATAATTTAGTGGAATTATTATTTCTGTTTTAGTAATGCATACACATACAGAGTTCGTATTACCTTTTATAAATTGAATGTACCTTTCTTTGTATATCATTCTGTGTAATTAATGTATCTAAGTTCAATGTACAAAATAATATTTTTATTTGTATTACTAATCCACAGTTTTATTTTAGTATAGGAAATAATTACATCCAAAATAATTCAGGTGTTATTATTATTTATTTGTTGTCCATGCGTATTTGGCAGTGCAGCAGTATACTTAGACTAGAGATACAAAAATATCACGTATGAAGTGCGCTGAATCTCATTTTTCCTATTTTAATTTCGCTCTACTTGCCAATTATATTTCCAATTAGTCATTGTACAAATTCGTCTGGTATTCATTACCACATTCTGTGTACGAGGAAACCTAATCAAACTCTCTAGACAATATAGATATGAAAAATAAAAACAAAAAATGAACTGAGAGAGAACTGTATGCAACCACAAACCTTCTGAATTAGAATTATTATATATTTTTTAAAACGTGTTAAAATTACACTAATTGTTAAAAATACAAGTATTTATTTCGTATTGAAAATGCAATCTTTATAAAAAAGTCACCTGTTAAAATTTTATTTTTATCAATAATAAATTGTATAAATGAATAATTTAGTATCTCGTGGTCCTAATCTTTCGTAATGTAATACATATGAAAATTATACTTTTAGTATTACCTCTAAATGTAACGTTAAAACAAATTTACCAATGTTTAATATTTTATACAAAACAACGGCAGATAAAATATTTAATCTTTTTAATAACTGGCAGTGATTTAGTTTTAATCTGCAAGACGTATAAGTAGGGGTAAATTAATTAAGAACTAAATTTAAAAAAAACTTGATAATGGCATAACATTATCATAAAATATAATGTTTTTTTTTCTTCAAACAGGTATTTTTTGAGGTAAAGTAAATTCCACCAACAAACTTTTAATTAAATTTAATGACTTTGAAATAAATGGTATGCACTAAGATAAAGATAGTTTCATCGAATACATAAAAATTTAATGTTTTATAAGTTTTAATAGTTAAAATCTATTTTAACGAAGTAGTTATATGTATAACGTTTGTAGTTGTACAAGCTGTAATGAACTCAATACCGTCTACAAACCAATTACTACATTCAAGTAAACAATGCCGTTGTCTGCGTTGACAATAAAGTAATCTAGACATCCCGTAAAAAGCAGTTACAGCAGCAGTATTAGAAGAAAGAACAATCTAAGCGAGAAACTATAATTAACACAAATGTTACATGTACGCCTACATATTATGAATGCGTTGTTTCTATGAACTGAAATTTATTCGTATAAGAATCCTCCGAAAAAGTTAGTTTTAAATTATAACTAGTAGTAAGATAAAATTTCAAACATAATATTTAGAGTTCTACTAAAAACAATTAAATGTAATAATATATTATTTTAAACAAAACGTGCTTAGGGGCATTATTTTGTTAAATATTGTAAAGCCAAAAGTAAAGTACAACACAATTTATTTCCGAACCTCAATTTTTGTGTGAGGTATTTAAACAATATTGTTTATTGTTATATGTAATACATTTTTTATAAGTAGTTATTATTTATTAATACATTTTAATGAAATGTATTTTTTTTACTTTTTTTACCATAAAGACTTTCATCTTAGTTTAAGTATTTTTGGTTTGAATTTATTATTATATCTAATTTTACTTCTAATACAATTTTGTAATGCGTGAAACATTATTTACAGCATTCAGTAAAATAATTAAACTCATATCGCTACTTTTCATTGTATAAATATTTCATGAGATAAAATTTATAAAATAATACGAAATAACTTATAGTAAATAATTCGAATAAATAATTCCTTTTCCTTACATAATTAAAATAAAAAGTATGCTTGTAAACTACATTTTGTTTACATACAAATTCGTTTGGATATTTTAATTGCCTTACAAACAATGGCGTAGAAAATCCCCCTTTATCTTCTGCGTAAATAAATTGACTAGTACATACTTTATTTGCAATATTCTTTTAAAACCCAAAATGAGTAGCGTGAGCTTATGGCGTGTTGTTAAGCACGAACAAAATTATGTTAGTGTTATCGACTTTCCTAATAAAAAAAAGAAGAAAAAAACAGACAACCACGACCCTTTTAAATCTAATCTCCAACATAAACAGACAGTATGCAATAATTTTATATTAATTGAAATATGCTACTTTTATATGTCGTTGACCATACACAATTTTTAACATGATTTTTAAAATATTAGGATAGATCATTAAATTACTTGTAATTCACATTATTGGAATACACCATTTGTAGTTATTTTTTCTATTTTAATTTTTTATCTGTTATGTAATAATAAATATTACTTACTAATCAAAACACACTACTTAAATATAACATATTTTCTTAATTAAAAATTCTATCAAATACTTTTATTTTTTTAGTAATATCCAACAAATAAAAAAAAACCATAACATTTTTTTATTCACCTCTAAATCAATATCTTAGTAAATAAAGTGCGTAAAATATATACAAAATTTAAAATCGGAACTACTTTTATAAAATTATTCTTACTAAAATTTTTAATAGACCACTATCGATATTTTGGCATAATTACGATCAGAAAGATTGTTTACCTAGTAGGCCTACCTACGGTATTCAACTTACTTAAGTAGAAGTATACATTTTTGTATGCCCTTTTATGATCCACAGACGAATTATTGAAGAAGCAAAATGGCTTTGCTTATGTAGTTTCCAAAAATGAAGCTAGATTAGATCAGTTATCTTGGAGGGCATACATTTGAACCCATAAATTAATATTTTAGAATAACAATTGAAAAATATACAAATATAAAATTCAAGAACTATTTAAACTTCTTTAACATTTAACCTTACCTAGTTCCGACCGTGGTACTTTTAAAAGACGTAATTTGTTATTTCAGAGTTAATATTTTATACTAAAAGAACGAAAACGGATTCTAAATAGTGATCTGGTATTTCATTTCAGAGGCAATATGTTTCCTACGCATGCGCAACAAATAACGAAGAAAGTACTATTAACATATCTACACTGTTTGATATAAAAATTGGCTCTTTATGTAAACTTTGACTACATAAATTAATGGTCCAGTAATGGTAGTATTGAAAGTTTCTTGCTGTTTTGTTACTTTTTATTGGTTTTAAGAGTTTGAAAGTTCATTGTGACTACTTGCAATTTGCTGCTTTAGTTGAAGAAAAATCATTTTCATGATGATTTCATGATGACAGCGTTTTAAAGTTATAAACTTTTAGTTATTTTATAAAATGTCGATAATGTGATGCCAATATAATTATTTATACAACTTTCAAATAACTATGGTTCTGCAAACTATAAGAATGTATTGATCTTGTCATGTGATTATATTAAATGAAGCAGAAGATGTTTACTGACCTACTTGTAAGAGAAACAATTACCCTTGTATGTATAAAGATGTTCCCGTTGGGGAAATAGGTTTGTGTAGTTGATGTTTCATCAGAAGGTTGGTTTTACAACAAAAAATAAATTATAAAAGTATACTTTGGTAAACATAACATATAACTATATCATGTAAATATTTTAACGATTCAACTAAACTCTTTCAACTGGAGGATAAATAATAATTTGTTTTGAAAACCTCTTTGGGATACTCATTTTAAAAGGATTAGTTATTAAACAACCTGTCAACTGTCAAATATAAATCAAGTATTCAAAAAGTTATATCACCTTTAACTTTGCCAGCCATCTTCTAATCAGATCCATCATCATTACTTCAATTGTAGTGGAATAGAGGGATGTAATATCCGCGACACGTGACGTCCATTTGAACGCTTCACTAATTACTATATTTTAGAGGTAAATAAATGTCAAGATGATAATTAAATACAATGTTGAAGGAAACACAATGTCCTAGGTTAACTGAAAAAAATACAACTATGATAACATTGGCGTATTTGTAAGAGATATTACACACAAATCATTTAATACTTCATATTTGATAGTGCTGATTAAAATGCAACTCAAGGATTAAAAATTAATGCAATTTTTGGCTTTAACAATTTATTAATTTGTGATTAATTTGTTATTTCATAATACAAGTAACTTCTAAAATACGATTTTAACGTGGACTAGACTTATGAGAAAGTAACACTATACAAATAATACAATGCACACAAAATCTCCCAAACAAATGTTTAATTGTTAAACGCGTTTCAGTGACCAAGCCATCATCATCAGCGACGGTTATAGTTACACTTACAACTGTTATAAGTATATTACATACGTGTGTATGTAACTTTATCATCAGGCTCTGTTTCACATTTTGTTTCGCATATTATAACGTTAATTTTCGCTTTTACAAAGATTGTTATCTAAATAATTTACCTATCCGAGAACATAACATTAACGAACACACTACCGATTCCACAACCGAAGTGGAATCAATAATTGGTTTGGTATCAATTATGTTTTGTTTTTTTCAACTCCGGAGGTACAATTGTGAATATTTCGTTTTTTTTATATACAGACTAACCCCCGTGCCGACGCTAGCGAAGCAAATGCAATTAGATTTAAAAAACAACGAATAATAATGAAGCACAAAATGTTAATATTTTGTAATGATAGCAAAGTGTTAGATATGCAATTAAATAAAATAAAGTAACTTTTTAACAAAATTAACATACTCTTGTGTGAATAGTCGAATTTCTATTTAACAGATGTAACTTTGTATTACTATGTAAGCACTTTAAGAACTATATTATAATGTATTAAAATACATTATACAGTGATAAACTAAACAGAAATGCTTTAAAAATCTTATTATTTGTACTGCATACAATTCTAACAAGAACAGAAACAGTAAGATTGAATTTGAGATTTTTGATATTTAAAGTAGTGGGGGTTTCTTAACGACGGAAAACCGATATTGGCAAAGAAATTAAAACAAAAATGTATAAAACTATTGCCATTAAAAACAAAAATATACAAATTTGACATTGATAGTACAATATGGCCGCCAGTTCTGAAAATCAACAAAATCCTTTGGAAATGTATATAAATATGATAACACAAATAAAAACAGTATTGGAAATTGTAACACATGCATTGCATTGCTAAATTCCATATGATTCATTTAATTATTAAAATAATGTCTTATATTATTAGTTTGCTTTCTTATTAAATAAGATGACATAATGTATAAATATAGGATTTATCAATAAGTAGAACCAGCAAAATATCCAAGTATTTTTGTGCGTTAAATCTGTCACTTCCTCTCTGGCGAATTCCGTGGATTTGGGCCAGACTTGAGTTCTGTTCTAAATTTACATTTATTCATAAAATTTCCAAACTCAACCAAGTTTTACGTTTTGTGTGATTTAATGACACTAGATGTAATAAACCTGTCCCTTGGTAACGAAAAGATTATACTGCCTAATAACATTCGGTACTGACCTTATTAAAAGGAATTGTGACTCAGTAATTGAGCTAACTATAATATTTCCTAAGAATAAAATTGAATTTATTGAACTGATTTATCTAAAAACAAACAAAAGATTATAAAACATTCAGGTATTGTATATTGATACCCCACATTAATTTGTTAGGTGTATTTTTTGACAAAGCCTGTTTGGAAATAACTGTTGATACACCTCACAACCATTGTACTTATAGTAAGGTACGTAGTAAGAAAATGGTTCGTTTCATAAGACTAAATAAGTGTATACGACTTAAACTAGGCGATTATACATCCTCTTGTAAGAATTTACTTTCTTAATACAAATAATGTAATTTAAACTAAAATTTCACTAGCATTACACTATTTTTCTCTTAAATATATAAAATAGTTAAGACTATCTTAAACGTAAACAAAAATTTTCAGAAATAATAAATACATTGTTCGCAATAAAAATCACGTACAAAGAATATTGTTAAAGTGATGGTGAAATAAAGGCTAGAACCTATGCAGCGTATTGCACGACTAAGCCAAACACTGCACCACGCAACCTCCTCTACCTGAACCACAAACGCCAGAGTTTATACATTTAGGGGTTCATATAAATAGATACTTAATAATTCTTAGATGTCAATACAAATAAGATAGTTTCAATATTAATAGTTAAACCACATAATTTGTAATAAATATTTTAAATAATTTATACACAAAATAGACTGGAATCTGTTTGAATTGATTTATCTTTTATAAATAAACTAATAACGTAAAAAAATGTAACTGTGCGAGATATATGGGTGTAAACAGAGATGCTAAAGAACAAAATATATCAATACATTCTCCTAATTTATGCTATAAAAATTACCTTTTTACTACAAGGTCACAATAAAAGAAATTTATTACTTATTTTATTTACTAACCTAACTATACGGATTTATTTTTAATAGATAATAACTACATATTATATATATTGACAAATCGGAAGTATTTTATAACAAAGTAAATTTGATTAATTTTACTGGATTTTCATCACTACAGGTAACAATTTAGGAAAGGTGGATGTATTAATTTAATTTTTCGTATTTAATTTTTCGAATTAAGTTTATTTATAAACACATAATTTGAATAAACATATATTTTAACGACATATCTCATTTTATATTGCAATAAACAATATTTGGAAAATGTCCTCTAGTCGAAAAGGAAACAAGTTTTATAAAATCTGCTTTGAGTCAAACAACTTAGAAAGAACTAACAAAGTTCAGAGATATAGTATTTGTTACGAAGATATATTTTCTGCTAATGATTATAAAATGTTTTCCTTATATCATTTTCATAGTACATATTTCTGTATTTTATTTCCATTTTAACTGAATTAAATTGGGGAACAATTTATGTAACTTTACCGATTCTAATTGGACAACGTCGTCATCCGACGTTCATAATGTCATATATTATTTTATAATCATATCTTTAAAAGCATTTTTACATTTAAATAACATTAATGAATTATACAAGTCCACACCGTTGGCATTATTGAGTTTTTCTAGACGACATTAATGCACTGACCATTAAGAACATATGTTTGAGGACATAATTTGATGTTAATACGTATTTACCCTCCATTGTAACATATTTCATCTTAGGCCCTATAACTTACCGCAAACGATATCCACTTTCAGAGAACTAGCTTTGACAGACTATTATGGGCTTGCAAGCCGTGAAGGCGGCATTTGTCTCATTAATCCATAATAAATAATTTATGGAGGTGGTTATGACTCACAAAAAGGCCACGGACACCTCGCATGGGCACAATAGGTATACCTTTAATAGCAGTTTAGATTAATGGAATTGTGACTCGGTTCAAGGTGGACATGGGCATACGTTTTGCGTACATATAATAAAACCCAAATACTTAAGTAAAAAAGTTTCGTATAAATGAACATCGTCCTATTTTCACAACAACAACAAATCATAAATGCACGTCACGGTAGGAGAACGTTCTTATGTTGGGCAATCAGACGGAGTTCATTCGTAGCAGCAGATAAATGATTCACGTCATACCTACACGTCACGGTAGGAGAACCTTCTTATGTTGGGCAATCAGACGGAGTTCATTTCGTAGCAGCAGATAAATGATTCACGTCATATCCTGCACGTCACGGTAGGAGAACGTTCTTATAATGGGCAATCAGACGGAGTTCATTCGTAGCAGCAGATAAATGATTCACGTCATACCTACACGTCACGGTAGGAGAAGCTTCTTATGTTGGGCAATCAGACGGAGTTCATTCGTAGCAGCAGATAAATGATTCACGTCATACCTACACGTCACGGTAGGAGAACCTTCTTATGTTGGGCAATCAGACAGAGTTCATTTCGTAGCAGCAGATAATTTATATTCTCTCCAGGTAAGTGAGATATTTTCATTTACGGTTCGGTCTAAATTCCCATACCTCATAAAGAAATATTAGAACTCTTTTATTATTAATGAACAATGCTTACATTCTGTATTACAATGAATCAAATTAGTTTTAAATTTTCATAAACTCTAAAGTAATAATTTATTATTTTATTAAAAACACTGTGCAATTTGTTTCAGGACGTTTTAACTTCTTGTTGAAGTTTGATCCTTGTACAAATCGCATAAGCAAGTACTATCAAATAGGAACATTAGAAATAATAGCCCGAAATAAAATAGTTTTTTCTAATCAACACATTTACAAAATATATTACACGAGGAAAAGATGGAAAAAGTACTAATAAACTACTTAACTTTCCCTTATTTGGTAGTATACTTTAAAATATTAAAGTATTATTGTTTTTGCTGTTGTTGCCTAAGGCCCGGTACACACTTGCTGCAAATGGACGCGGGACGCTGCGTCTATTTAAATTTGCGTCCACCTATGCTTATCTGCGTCCTATCTGCGTCCCATCTGCGTCCCATCTGCGTCCTATCGGCGTCCCACGTTTGTAAGCCACATCAACTCTTTCATTTGCCACCAACCGAGATGGTTGTTGCTATTAGAAATGAATATGCAAATTACATTGAGAGTGAAGCTGGTCGAGTGCCTTGGCAAGACAATTTTATATAAATAAAATTAATAGATTTACATTATACAATAATTCAATAATTTATATTAAATAGTTGTTTATTTCTTTTCGCTTCTTGAGAGATAGAGCCATCGTAATCGGTTGCTGAGAAAAAACGTCATTATGTTTTATTTAAAGACAAGACGAAGTAAGGCAGAAACTCATTTTTAATAATTGTAATTCAATATTTAAATCTATTATAAGCATTAAATTAAAAAGTAAAAAACCTAAACGTTTTGTTTTTAAATGTAATTGTTATTATAATAAATGTTGTAAAATACTATACTTACTAATTGCATTTTTTTCTTGATCACTTTTTCCTCGAAAGTTATCAAAAAAGGTTTCGCCAATGCTCTCCCACGCCGACTGTTTTTTCAATCTATCCCTATACTCTTCACTACTAACATCCCAAATAACTGGATGAATCTTTACCTGATCAATAAAAAGTTCTATGTAGATATTTTCGTCAGACATAGTATGGACGCAGATAGGACGCGGCTGCAAGTGTGTACTGCTCGATAGCAAGTTGGGTACTGCTAGGTATCGGGGGTAGGGAAAAGTGACGCGCGTCCCACAGAAACCTGCGTCCATCTCGATGGCTATCGGAATGGACGCTAGTTTTAGATAGGTATCGGCGTCCCGTGTGTAACGCACCATTAGTTCCTATGTACTTCTTCCTATCCGATTAAAAGGGACGCAGCGTCCAGCGTCCATTTGCAGCAAGTGTGTACCGGGCCTACAGTGTATATTTTATGCCAGTTAGATTAATGAACTAGGGAGAGTAGCGTACATAGCAGGTACACTCTACAACCAGGTTCGTCCATATTATGATTAGGTTCTAGCTGTAACAGACTAAGCAAACACTGTTATCATCTCGGCCACTGTACTCCTCTTATTATGTTATACAATAATTAAGAAACAACTGGAAGTTTGTATATTTTATTCTTTAAATATTATTTTACTCAGCTTATTCTCAGTCAAGCATCTAATTATAAAGCCAAAGTAAAAAAACAACGTATTTGCACATATGGTAGTACCTAAGCAATATGCATTATATTTTCATATAATATATTTTACTTTATAAACATTTATGTTTACTTAGTTTCTTTACATTTAATTGTATTGTTTTGTGAGTTTTTAAAAACTGTGTTTTTATTTTTTTTACATTTCTCGATGTAATCAATATTACTGTATTTTTACAAAATAAACCAATTCAACTACACCATTTAAAACATTACTTAACACAATATCGTTAAGCGGCAATATGCACTCATACATAATTTATTGCTCCTATAATACAGACGTTGCCTACGGCTACATTATATTTAAATATTAATGTTTTAACATGTAAACTCCATTCAAAATTCTTCCTATTATTTAAATAAGTAAGAATGGATACACTAGAAAGAAAGGCATACTAAAACAACTAGCTATAAAACCTTCATGTTTAGAAAATTAACATTTTATTATTTATAAAATATTAATTTGTATTCCTAATATTTGAAACTAAAATGTTCTTAAACGAACTTCTAGTAATATTAGTTTAAGAAAAAAAAAGCGAAACTTCGATAGGTTGAATATGGTAAAGATGCTATTCATGTAAATACAAAAGTCTTTCTAACGAATTGTCTATTGTAAAAGTAGCAAAAACTTCATGAATTACAAGAACTACAACAGCAAAATTCTAGGAGCATATCAACAATAAACTTAAGTGTCAGACGTTATAATTGCAAATACAACGCAGTCTTTTCAGGGATTTTTTTAAAATAAGTTATACAAAACACATTATGTAATGATGGTAATACTACCCGCAGTGTCTCAAATACAAATTAATATGGCATTCCTATTAACATTAAAAGGTCCTACTTCTACATAATATTACATCAAATGTTCACAAGAAGAACAGTTGATAGCGTTGAGCAGGTAAAGCTTGTGTGTGTGGATGTGTGTGTGTGTGTGTGTGTGTGTGTGTGTGTAGGTGATTTTGTTAAACTTTAAAAAATATGTTAAAGTCTGTTGAATGCTCCACATCTGTTAATATTGAATTAATATTTGTCCAAAATAATGTCCTCTAATTAAGAAATATCAGCAACAACCTCAAAGATTAGCTGTCTGATTGTTGTATACAAGCATTGACTACTTTACATTGATAACTTCTTAACTATATACAGGGGAAATATAAAGTCCCGGGACGGCTTAATATTTTTCAAACCATTACGTCATAATATAGGCATATCTTCACTGGGCACGAAAAACTACATTAATACGTAATCAGTGGACCACTAAAACTTCTGAGGGACTGCCGGCAAGCAGTCTGAAGAAAATCTTAAATTAGAGCATAAGCTGAGCTGTACATCAAATTAAAAATCATTATTGGTAGAAATCCAATAATTGCCACAAATCCAACATCAAATTGTCCACCCTAACTAAAATGGCTGTTAACATTTATACAATTTTACAATGTTGTCTAGTGTTAAATATCAAGAATCGATCATTTGAATTCTTTTACAACTTTACTTTGGACGTCCCTTATTTTGGTAACTGTTGTTTTTTTGTGTGTGTAAAATAACGGCTTCTATTTCTAGAACCGTTATAATAAGCTTTTATGGGCATCAAGTTGTCTGTTCAAAATTATTAAACCGTATCGGGACTTTATTGGTAAAATGAATGTTATTGAAAGTTAGTTTATACAAACTTTGACAGTCTTTAATTTCCAACTAATTTGTTTGATGTCAGAATTTTGGTACTGTTTCCTACTAACATGTAGTTTGACCTACACGCTTTCATTTAAGATTTTCTTGTAACTCCAAGTTGACCGCAACCCTCAGGGGAGAGAAGGCGTAAAGTTGCTTCAAAAAGTATTTTTGAATTTGTTACAGTATATTTGTGAAAAGTTTCGCTGCTTTATCTGTAAAAGTAAAATTAAGCCGTTACAGGTCTCTATACTCATCCAGTATATATGTCTGTATATAAAAACTATCTTTGTTCATCTAGCCATATATGATATGGTTTTAAAGATATAAGCACTTTCTAAAATGACATAAAAATATACAACTGTCCATTTTCAATTACTTAAATAGAAATAATTTCTATGTAAACCTAATAAAAAAGAAAATAGGTAAATACCTGAACTATAATTTCTACTGGTAATGCGGTTGCTCGTAAGTAAATCCGGTACTAAACATCATGTATTAAATAACTTTAACTAAAATTGTTGTTCAAAATTGAAATATGCACTTATATTACGTACTACCATGCCTGGCTACAACTTTATTAAACTGATCGAATTCCTAACTGTAGCACAGGCAAACAATACATCTTTAAATCGAATTTCTAATGAATATGAATACTGTATAGTGTATACTACACAGTATACTGTTTACTATTTCTTAGATAGTGGATTTTAAATCTCATTGAACAAAGAACTGAGGAAAAATAAAGTTCGCCAAGATAAATTTAGACTAGATGTTTTCTTAAATAAAGTGTTTGTTGTACGTTTCTTTTAAAATTACAAACCAATCTAAAACTAAAATGTTGGTTAAATTCGACAAATGCAACAATAGTATAATAAAATTTGCAGCTAAACTATAAAACCTTGAAACCTGTCGTAGGTATTATTTAGGTTTAAACCATTGTTAATTAACCGGGAATCAAACAAGTCGATCAAACCGGATAATATTTTAAACCTAAACATATGGACTACTTGCTTCACATATTATATATATTATTATTATTATATTATATTATTATCAGGAAATTAAATTTTGAGTCAATTACGTTTTTAACAGCACGCAGACTATTTGTCAAATTATCCTCAACTAGGTTTAATATATCGTAAAAGTTATCTGTGTCTTAAGTATTACTTTGTCACCCCGAAAGGAAGTGTTACCACATGGACGTTGTGATTTCGCTAGTTTTTGCGAGGGCGACTGAGATAATTTCCTCCCGTAAGACACATTTTTCCCCTAGCTACAGTTTTAGTGAATAATTTGCATTTTACTATGAAACTAATTTATTAAAACATATTTACAAACAAATTTTGTTTATGCATAGAATACACAGACAAGGAAGTTCATTGATGTATTGTTGTTTCAGCAGCTGTTTTACTAACATATGATTTAGCGGTTTGAAAAGTGCGCATATAAAAAAGCATTCAATATACTTTACAAAACAAACAAAAAATCAATGCTTTGTGTATGGACACTTTTCTGACCTCGGATGATAAGTTGTTATGTCTACCATATTAATAAGGCGCAGAAGAGCTCTTAGGAGTAGGTGGAAGAAAATAAAATTCCGTATTATTTTAAAAGTAAATACATTGTAATACCACTAAGTATTACAAGATATGATATTTTTCAAAATTCATATGGATTAAAATAATTATGAAGTCGTTAGGAATGGCTATTAAACCTAAAAGAGTAGGTACTGTTATTATGTTTGTATTTACTGTATTATGTTTATGCTTACTTAACATTAATCTTCCGCCTCTTAGGCGTTAAAATAAATCCATGGCTGCCAAATGTTAAGTCTAAATTGGAATACCTCAAATGAACAAGTTAATAATTAACTTCAACACCAATGCAAGATTCTTCTGAAATTTAAACATTAGTAGTTTCTGTTCAGTAGTTAAAATTGTACAATATTAGCTAGTGTAAAAGTTGTATATAGTACAAACACTATTGATTTATTGTCAGCTCTTATCAAAGTTGTTTTAATGAAACCATTACAATCTAAAAAGCAATTACCCATCGCAAGCAGCAGAACAGAACTAATTGCAGAAATAGGTGTCGATGAAATATACTAGACTCTAGACAGTCCATGAGATGCAATTACATCAGCAATATTAAATGAAGATCTCAACAAAAGCTTTGTCAGATTTTTAAATGTTAGCCGCAGCTTCTTCAATTAATGGGAAGTTTCGAGGTTGGTATAAATGTACTGTAAAACTCACTGGAACCAATATGCATAATTGTATAGATTGAGATTTGATCCAATGGTGTTATTAAACAACTATTCCACTAGATTGTAATATAATAGACGATTTTATAGTGTAAAATATTTTCATGAAATATGTTGCGATACATAGTGGTCCATCTGCAGTTGTATTATTCAAGGGTATTTCCCATATATGTGCACAAACTTCCGGATATTGTTTCTTGGGTCAAAATAAACGTAAAATGTCGTATGACCAAGTGTATGTTTTGTTTTGTTTGCTGTTTGTCTGTCTGTATGTCTGTGTGTAATTTTCACTTAAAAATTCATATTAAGAAACACTTATTATTATTCAAATGTATTAATTAAACAAAGTTTGTGTTAAATGTTACCCTAGGTTGACAAAACAGTTTAAGCCATTAATCTCTTTTGGTTTAAAAATAGCGGCCATTCACATTTTTCAACTTAATATAAAAAAAAAATGAACAATTATTATAATTTTACAAACAATTTATAAGAATACATTTTGTTTAGTGCAATGATAAAAATCTAAAACTGCTCATTCTTCTAAAATGACGTCAAAATTAAAAGCATTTTTGGTATATTCGTCCACCTGTATCGTCTTAAATACTACATTAGTAATTTATTCCATTGTCGTCACATTACGATGTAGAAATAATGATAATGTACCAATATGGGGAAGAAAATTCCCATAATTATTCGGTAAAAGCTGTTTTGAACTTGTAGTGGCATTAAATATCTATATATATTCCTATAGTTTTGTTTGTTTATAAAATGTATATTTTCTTGTAATATTAAGTAGACAAATTTATATAGCCACCATTTTGAAACAGAAAGAGAATAGGGCTTATTTTTTCAACAAGGTTTCATTAAGTTAGCAGTTATGTTAATATAAATGTTTAAGTAAAAATTAAATAACAGACACACGATTAAACGAAACAAAATACACCAGTGGTTATATGTATGATATTTGACGTTTATTTTGACCCAAAGAATAATATGAAGATTTATGCTTATTCTTTTGAAACACCCTGTATACAGGCTATAAAAGATTTCTTTAAATACATCTTGGTTTAAGTATGAAATTGTGTTGTTGTGAACAACAATTAAGTTAGTTTAGATTGTTATGATCGATCGTATTTTTATTTGATTTAATGTACATGAACAAAATAAATAAGTGAATTTGAATAATTATTATTATTATTTGTATTTATTGCACATTTTACGGTGTCAAATTTACAATTTTAGTTTTATTAAATTATTAATTATAAACTATATGTTAAAAAACGTAGTACAATAAAAAAACAACCCAGTTCTACATGTGCTCAAGTAACAATATGTTAGTCAAAATGTACATTTATATTTTTTTTTAATTTAATGACATTGTTACCCTTTTTAACTTCCCGCTACCAATAAAGGGAAGTTATTGATTTCGGTCCGATTTTCGAAAGTCGAGTTTTCATTAAATCTCCACGTTTTGAGGTCCCAGGAAGCCATTCTGACTATTCCCGCCGAGGTGTCCGACCGTGTGTGTGTGTGTGTGTGTGTGTGTGTGTGTGTGGATGTATGTGTGTAAATAATTTTTTGTCGTACAGTTTCTCAAAAACGAATCAACCGATTGAATTCTACGACATGTCATTCGAAAGGGTGTATCAAAACTTAGATCTGATTAGATTTGAGAGTAAATCCATCGAGCCAATCCGAAGAAATTTAAAAAAATAACCTAAATTTTTTTTGGAATTTTTATGTTTTTTAAAAATAACTTTAAAGCGTGCGAAAAAATCATAATAAAACCATGTATACATTTTTTTTGCTTAAAAAACTGCGTTGACTGCTTTTTTGAAAATTAAAATCGGACGACGCATTCAAAAGTTATCGTTGTTTAAAAATTCACAAATTTTCGTTTTTTGGTATTTTTTGGTATTTTTTTAACATATCTTCCAGATTTCTCAACCAATCAATATAAACCTGTACATTTTCTTTTTGTGCTTTAAAAACTGCGTAGAATGCTTTTTTAAAAATGAAAATCGAACGACGCATTCAAAAGTTATCGTTGTTTAAAAATTCACAAATTTTCGTTTTTTGGTATTTTTTTAACATATCTTCCAGATTTCTCAACCAATCAATATAAACCTGTACATTTTCGTTTTGTGCTTTAAAAACTGCGTAGAATGCTTTTTTAAAAATGAAAATCGAACGACGCATTCAAAAGTTATCGTTGTTTAAAAATTCACAAATTTTCGTTTTTTGGTATTTTTTTGTATTTTTTTAAACATATCTTCCAGATTTCTCAACCAATCAATATAAACCTGTACATTTTATTTTTGTGCTTTAAAAACTGCGTAGAATGCTTTTTTAAAAATGAAAATCTAACGACGCATTCAAAAGTTATCGTTGTTTAAAAATTCACAAATTTTCGTTTTATGGTATTTTAACAAAAAAACTCATTTTAAGCGTTTAAAATTCAAACTAAGCGGGAAGTTCTAGGGTTGGCCTGCACGGTCAACCAATTTCCAATTTTTTACTAACAAGATGGTTAAATTTAACGAAGCAATACATTATAAATTTATCAAAATTCTTAGTTGGGATAATTTGTACACATGATTTTAAACAACATTCTGTTAACAGTATGTTTAAACTTTATCAGTATGTTATTTCAACAGCCATTATAAAATATTATTAGTCCTTTATAACCCGTATTTAACACAATTTGATCCTAAATAGCCGTGCTACATTTCACACATAATTGAAGTAATATTAGCAATGAAATAATTATTGAAATTAATCTCCTACTAAGTCCTTCCAATTGTATTGTGAAACAACAATACACCTTAGTGGTTCAATTAGACTGCACGTGTTTGTACGAATTACATTACAAATGATATCCTCTGAACTGACCTATTTGACAAAGTGCAGCTTAATTTTATAAAACGTTACTTAACCCTAGTAAGGTCCCACTATGGACGTCATTGAAGAATATGAGATTTATAAACACCACAAAAGCAATCCAGAAAATTCTTAAATGAAAAATAGAATTTTGCATCTAATTGCCTTTATGATTTGATATATTGCCAACAACAAAGAATCAAAGAGACATAATAAAACCTAGTAAGGCAGAAGGTACAATCTGATAAGAATTGAACGGAACTGCACCTTTACATTTTCAAATCAGTCTTGTAGGAAGTGACACACTGAAAAAAGGTACCTCTTAAGTGTAAAGTTAATTTATTATTGTTTCATAATATTTTATTTATTTGACGTGTACGACCAATGTACGAAAATATATGTAAAATTAAGTGTTAAGTGTTGTGTGTATATTAGTGTTTGAGTGGATATAGATAGCTGGCCTGATGATGCTGCCTGTGGAAGTGAAACATGTATTTACTTAAAAGGTAAAGTAAAAGTAGAGACTACAGTTGACAGCAAATAAATAATATACATAAAATATATGTAGTTCTAAGGCTATCGACAGTGAATATAATACAATATGCTCTAAGCATTCTAGGAAAACTGAATAGAAGTAGAATAGAACACTGTATCTTGTTAAGTATCTTATTTTAGTTAATATTATTTTTATAAGTTATTTTTGTATTAGCAATTCTTAAAAAGAAGTTTTTAGATAGTTATCGTAAAGGTAATCACATAATTAAAATCCAAAAATATAAAAACACATTTCAACAAATATATTATTATTATAATTATTACAATTTTAATACCTTGAAGTTTTTTTTTAAATTTGATTGTAATAACAATGTTAAATCATAAGAGTGTATTTCGGTTTATTGTTTCTCTAGTTGCACATTTTAACTGCTTTTCAAAGAGGCCTTTGAGGATCCAAAAACAAGCTAAACTAAATTATAGTGTATCTCAAGTAAGCAACTTTAGTCTACTAAATTATATCAAACTATACATAATAGAAGATTAATAATAAAAACAATAATCGATAATTTAAAATCTAATATCTTTCAATATTACACTTTCAAAATAATATACAAGATACAAATTTTGCTTATAATTTATTAGTGTTGTGTACTTAAGCGTGGCATTTTCTGATTAAAACCTTGTCTAAGACTGTAAGCTAACGGGTAAAAAGATTCTAGGCGTATATACATTCACAGCTTTCACAGACAGCAATAAATCTTTAAATCGAATTTCCAAAGTAAATGAACTGTATAATATACTTTGTAATAAATCCTTTTGAACGTCGCCCTTATATCTCTTTGGACGGATAGAAAGTTGAACTTATCAATTTGGGTACTGTGTCTATTTTCATTAAAACTTTTAAATTTCTGTAAAACAATTATGTTAGCTATATAGTTTTATTTATAATACATACCTGCATACTCGATTATCGTTAGTTTAAATAAACTATAACCACTATCATTTATGTATGTATTGTTTGTTAGTGCTACAAACAATACTTTACATCATTTAATAGTTTATTTTAAAAATAAACAAAAAAGCTTACAAAGGTAGTATAATCTAATCAGCTTATCATCCAGTCAAAGTTAAATAGCTTACCTGAAACCAAAAGGACTGTTAATTATAGTTAGATTAATCATTGCAGTACCTAATTTTAGAAAACAATATATAATTCGCTATTATTATGAATAATACAACATAGATTATATGATGCTATTGTAATATTTGCTAAGAATTAAATAACTTTATTGATAGTGGTTACGAAAATAAAGTTTATGATATGCACCGACCTATTTATAAGACTTATTAATACCCTTGTTCTTATAAAACTCGTCTCGGTTGTGAAACTAACAATATTGTTAATGTTTCAAAGGATCAAGTTTTATTACTGAAATACCAATAACAACCCCTACTATAAAAGTTTACAGTTATGTCATATGCAGTTTTTAATGTTCTACCTTTTTTCTAATGTCTACAGTTTTTAACCTAGAAAACTATAATGACTAGAAAGATAAAATTCTGCAAAAAGTTACTTTTTAACTTGACAGTGTGATGGAATAAATAATTGTTCCGATTAATTAAAAATATATAACTATTACATTTTGGTTTACAATTTGAATAACAGTATAGTTACAAAATAGCTATCATTTTAAAACCGTCTTTTAAGAATTAAGAACACAAATAAACATTTGTCAACAATAAACCCTGATTCAGTCATATAATAGCTGATTTATTTCATCAACTATGCAACTACTAGGTTTTGTTTAGGTTCTGAATTAACTTTTGTATTGTTATCATATGGGATACGCATACAATTAAAAATAAATGCACATTTATACAGCTGATAAGCATAAACAATTTAACTCGAAACCTATTATAAATAAAATTATACTTTAAGGTTATGTTTACAACTTTGATCAAAACGAATACTGATATATTTAAAGTTTAATAGACATAAGCATTTGTCTTCTTGCTTATCTGCCTTTCTTAGCTTGGTCTTTCTTTCGCCTGTCGCGTTTCGAATAGACCCCATCTTCAGAAGCTTTGTTTGCTACTATGTCATAGTAAACAAAGCTTCTGAAGATGGGGTCTATCCGAAACGCGTCAAGCGAAAGAAAGACAAAGCTACAAAAGGCGAATAAGCAAAAAAACAAATATTTCAAGCATCTTAGCAGAAATAATAATAACAAATGCAGTGAACATAAGCATTTTATTAGATTTGTTTATTGATTTAGTCATAGGCCTGATTATATTTTCATTTTTCTAAAACTAAAATATTTATTAATTTAGTGACTACGTAGGTTTCTGTAGTTTAATAGTTGCGGCTTATAAATTGTAGGTAAGGTAGGCCTACTAGGCAACACAAATTATAAAAATTTTAATCAGACGAATAAAGAACTTAAATGTAAAATACATAAATTGCTGCTAAATTGTAACAAAACTGTAATTTCGTATACAAACATTCAAAAATATTAACAAACTGTGATTTTTTTCGAGTTCAAGTAGAACTATATTATTTTTACTGCAGTAGGTTTTTTCATTCCAATTGCTTACAATGTTCTTAAATATTATTTTTTAAATTAATATGTAAGAGAAGATCAAAAATCAATAATACATTTTACAATAATTACATTGGTTTCCGTTGTACCACATTGTGCAATAAAACTGCCTCTAGGGGTTAACTGTAGGCATTTAACAAACTGAATGGGACATAATTAAATCCGGCTACATCCGATTTTGCTTGCTAGCGGATTTAAAAAACAGGTATAGTTAAAAAATATGTCTATTTATTTTACCACGGTCACTTTATAATTTATAGAAATACTTGTTAAGAAGGAGGGGGGAGGTGGTATATAGGCATTGAAATCAATATAGGGGAATATCTGGGTGAAAAAGTTATGTCCAGAGAATAAGGCATTTGTCCCACTGTGAGTCGAACTAACGGCTATAAATCGGTAGTCGTTAAAAATTACTTCTGACGTTTTAAATTGATGTAGTAGAATATTTAAATAGAATAGTAGCGTTTAAAAAGTTAGGAAAATCACGTTTTGATATTTTTTGAACATTTTGTATAAATATGTCCTACTTTTATAAGACCACATTATAGGCTTTAATATGTTTTTAAACAAATGTATCCTTTTTCCATAGATTTGACAAAACATCTGTGTAATGGTACACGATGGTTTACTTTTTAGTGTGGCCTATCGTGTTTTACTAAATCTCAACGAAATTTTACAATTTTTTATGAATCTGTATATTTTTAAACCAAAAATCTGGACGGGTACAATCAGACTAGTTAGTAATCTGTAAATTGGTTTGGTTCCATTACGTTTTTGTAATTCTTTTTAAAGTGAATTTAAAACTTTCCACTGTGTACGCATCTCGCAAAGAAAGTTGTTTTGGGGAGGGTAAACTTATTTCTTCCCTCTTTGGACTTTAGACAACTTCAGTGCTTCGATCTGGTTCTCTCATAACACGTGCTGACTATTTTCCAAGTAAAGTGTAGCCAAGAGACGCGTTAAGTCTAATACAAACTTAGGTGTAGTTGTATACATTGTTTTTCATAACACATGTTTTTGTTTAGAATTAAGGTACAATTTGTTTACAATTTAATAATAGAAAGTAAAGAAAATGTTTAAATTTTTTAACTCTCAATATTTATTATTTTAAAATTTTTTGTTTATTGACTTGACTATGCTAAAACGCAATTTATATATTTTCAAATGTACAAATATTTGTTTTCAATAACAATTCATACGTTATTACTATTATTGTTTCATCATAAAATAATTATAGCGATAACATCAATGTATATTTGTAATCTAATTCCCAAAATAAAAACATACTAAGAGATGGTCGTTCAGATTTTCAAACGCATATAAAAATAGTAAAAGTGAAGGTTTTCATACATAAGTGGTACCACGTATTTAGATCATTGACCATATAACTAAATTACCTAAAATATAATGCAGCTTAAACAAAGTACAAATGTAAAATATTTTTTTTAAACATATGCCAGCTTTAGTTTATACATTTAACCTGTACAAAACAAACAATCTAAAACATGACAATTCAACCATAAGTATTGAGAAACTACGTAGACTAATATTAGGAACATATTAGCAAAAAGGTCTAGCTATAATATCAGCAATACAACTGTTCACTGTACACCTAACTATTATTTGACTATTGTAGTTCGTGTATCACTGACGATGGCGACATTGCCGGTAAAACCCAACTATGTTAATAGTCGTATTAGTCGTCAGGTTATGTATTCAAGTTCATTCTTAGGTTTAACTTTTACATTAAATGTTTGTATTGTTGATGTCATAGATAATTAATAGTAAAATTCGTCAAAATTTATACAAAGGAATTACACACAAAGCTTCACAAAACCTACTACAAAACATATTGATCATTTATTATACCAGTGTTTAATTTATTAATTATAATAATTGCTTACATCGCCTTTCTCGTTTTTCACTTGTTACAAGCACAAAACAAAATCTGTCGTTTTATATTCAGCCTAAGAATTGTTCACAGTACCTTAAAACATAAGTCAAAGTTATCACACGGAAAACATTGTCCATGTCTTGAATATAACTTTAAGATTAATAATAAAAGAAATTTGTGCTAAGGTGCAGAACTGTAAGATTCGGGACTATATATTATGCAGTGGTGTTGTATTACTATGACTAGATTTCATAATTTGCTGTAAAAAGTAGGGCCTACATAATAAACAAACATATTAAATATGGGCTTCATAAGTTTTCAGCAAATTAGATTGTATTATTATGTACTTCTTTTTTGTATTTGTACTATTAAAGCTACAATAGTACTACTTACACAAGAATTATTTTAGGCCTTGTATATAGTTACGTACCATTATACTATTCATTCGAATGATGTATTTAGAGCAATAAAATTTGACATACATTTTTGTTTAGACCCCATTGTTAAAAACCTAAAAATCTTTAGTATTTGAACATAGTACCTCCAATACTTTTTAAATATATACATTTAAATTCATTTCCCACTATTGTATGTTAATTAATATTTGTTGTTTTTGTACGTTGAGACCATACTTTATCTTCCCTCTTTCGTTTAAATTTGTATAATGCTAGTTTAATACAATTTTAGTAAATTAGGTATAATTCAAATATTAAAAACTGTAACTGAAAAATGAACATACTGTATTGTTATAACGCTTTTATTTTCGTATACTTGTTTAAATTAATGCGTGTCCAGATAAAAAGAATCAAATAAAATGTAAAAAATAAATAAATGTAAAAAATATCATTCTACTCTTAAATTTCAATTGTGTTTATAATTCTTGTATCGAGATTACAAAGCCAAAATACATTTTGTAACGTTTCCTTAACAAAATATTAGATTATACTTCAGTTACAAATGAAATTTATATTATATTCATACACTTTAGATTGATATATATTACAAAGTCATCCAGTTCACAGACTCTCGTAAATTTACCGTAAGTTCGAATTATTGTATATCTGGACTTCTCAATTTCAAGATTAGATCCAACAATACGTATCTAAACATACACTAAATAATTCACCAGTAAATATTATATTTCAATTGGACAACGAAGAACTGTAGTTGAATGTCCTCAATTAAAAAATAAAAAAAATTAAAATTTACAAACTATTTTATAAAATATATAATAGATACCATGACTTACCTATTATGTGCAAAGAAAAATATAAATAATGAGCGAACTACTATTTTGCAGTATCAAATGCAATTACAAAAAGGAAATCGCGCTGTGCATCGCTGGGCTGTAAAGTTACTAAAGTTCCGGCATTTAGATTAAATGGTTTTTGTAAGGATCCTACTGAAGTTGGTCATATACTGTCGAGGATGTTTTTAGAAAAGTTTTATTCTAATAAACCTTTCCTCTATTGTTATGAACTATTTTTATGTTATTTAGAGCGTACGTCACAAAAGGCGCCAAACGGTATTTTATAGCTGTAGTAAAAACCTAGGAATGTGGAACGTGTTGCGAATAACAGTAAATGTATAATAAATTAGCTTAACCTAGTTTAATCATGCATAACTAAACAAAGTTCATAAAGATTATTTCATATTTACAGCTATATTTATTGTTGAAAATATTTTATAAACATAAAATATTAATTGCAATCACGCTTACAATAACGGGTTATTTTACCGTCAGCATAGTTAAATTTTCGTTGGTTTATTAATGAACATTGCACACATAATATTTATGAACGCTTTTAAAGTTACGACAATAAATTACCCTTACATGTCCTTTGTTATGTTTTAAACAACAGTGACTGAGAGAAGAATGGGTGGGCGTTATCGAACAAAATAAATGACAAACTTTACTTTCCGAACTGACACTAACTGCAGATTCCCTGCACGTTTAGAAAATGATGACACACTGCTACCACCTTTATTTAAGTTGGATTAAAAAATATATTTATGGATAGTAATAAATTTAACTTAGTATAGAAAATAATGTATTACTGTAATAATATAATTATGTAATTCATTGTATATTTATATATTTTTTTAAATATAATGTTTAACAGTGTATATATAGAGATAAAAAGAAACATATATAACAGATGGAGTCCTTTAGAGTTTCATGTAAACTTTTACTGTAACGTAGACTACATTTTTAAATTTTTTGTTCTGTAAATTTTGTTTATAATAAAATTTAATTTAAATATGTAATTACAACATATAATACTATAATAACACTATAAACAGACCAGAACCCTTGGAAATGATTTAGAGAATCACGTACGATGTAAACGGTGGTACTTACAACAAAGTTTTGTCACAAGTATTACAGCTATAGACGTAAAAATACACATCGAATCGTTTTATTTAGTTAAAAGATGTCGTAAAATGTATTACAACGCCAAATAAAATTGGCATAGGTGTAATATAAGGTTCGTACTGCCATTTTATTAGTGTATGCATATATTATATCGCCAATGAAATACCATACACAAATCAGCATAGATATCATACTGTAATTAGTTATCCATTTAAAGAAAACTGTAACAAATATAATGAACAACTAAACTGTCTATTAAATGCATTTAATTACAAAACACAAGATCTATTTTGTTCTGTGTTCATAGCACATATTTTAAACTTTGCAACAATATTGTTCTTTTATTTTTAACCTCTGGATGTTTATTCTTGTATAATGTATTAAATAACAAACTCTCCATTGTAACATTTAGACATAATATTAATGTAAAACAAATATTAATATTGCAGACTCTTTAATATTGTATAAAAACCGATACTTCAAATAATATAAATATAAAAAAATATATTATATATTATTATATTGTTTAGAATATTAAATCATATTCACAAACTACTATAAGCAGTAAGTGAATGGCAATCACTCAATTTTAAATCATTAAAAGAAATATTTACTCACAAATCCAAGTAACAACTGATATAGCTGTAAATGTAAAATAAATAATGGATTATTTGTTTTTTGTGCTTCAAGGGTTTTATAGTATTTTAAAACTTAAAACTTTGGTTTAAACACATGACAGGTGGACCAATTAAAACTAATTCAATATAATTAAGTGTAATTTACGATCATCTAATAGGATTTCTGTAGTATGTAAAGATGATAAAAGCACATACAGTTAACCTAGATTTTAGATTATTACTTTCTTTTTACTATATAAATATACTTCACAAATATATAATTAATTAGGCCTAGACATTTTTGCGTATTTAAACTTTGATAAACGTATTCAAGAATTAAGTGGTGCAAGATTTGATAGTAGATATAATTTTATTATAGTCTATAAGCAGTTTCAATTAACTTGTCTTCAACAAAAATGTATTTTTTCCTAAGATAATCATCCGATTTGTATGAAATTAAAAATGTAAATAAACAATATTTGTATAAATATAATATACAAAACATATACACCTACGATATTTTTAAGCTAAATAGGCCCGCTATTTTATAAACGCTTAATGTTATCAATCAATATGTTTTTTACTAAAAATTTTTTTAAATACAAATATTAATCCGATTCGTTTGAAAATGTGTATATTTATTAATAAATACAGTTATAACTATAATATTTAAAGAAAAATATTGGTGCTAATTTTTTATGTATTCAAAATATTAAGTTTGTTTTCATTCAAAATGAAAAATGTCTTGTAAGTTTATATTGATAAAGAATAGCACATTATCGGGTTATAAAGGGTTGAAGCCAACCTTTATCTATGAACTAGTTACATTTATTTGATAATGATCCTTGTTGGAAGAAACATGATACATATAAAATTCTTTGATACATATGCAAAAATTAATAAACCAAGACAAAACCAAAATGTAATATTACCACCTCCTATACTTTATCTATGCATACTGATTCAAAAAAATATGTTACATTATTCATACTTACTTTCAACATCTTAATCTTTTCGTTATGCATTGTTTATTTAAACGTAAAACTTTGATTAGGAAAATTTAATCAAGACAGTATTTGCTTCACTTAACCAATTTTAAAAGTTGTTGTAATGAACCCAATGCAATCTAAAAACCAATTATTTATCACGAGCAGCAGAACTGAACTAACTACAGAATTACGTGTCGACGAAATACAGTAGACACTAGTCAGTTCACTAAATGCAATTGCATAAGCAACATTAAAGGAAGATATCAACATGGGTTTATCTGTCAGCGTTTATAATGGTAACTGCAGTTTCTGCAATTATAGTAAAGTTATAAACGTCTTCTTAATAGGTACCGTATGCAGAATGCAACTGTAAAATCAATTATGGAACTTTGGAATTATATATTTTACTCACCTCAACTAAACAACGCTTATAAAACTTTTAAAATTGTTAAAGATTTTGTAGAAAGAGTATGTATGAATTTGTAATTGTATTCAAAAGTATTTCAATAGTACGAATTCAATGATATTAATTGTAAAGATATTGATATTACTAGTACATTCACATTTAATTCTTTTTTAAAATTTTAAAATTAATAAAAATTTAGGGGCATAGAGTACAATATGTATCAGTGTTTAGTCGAAATTGTACATTAACGCATTAAACAAAATTCATTTTACCATTTACAATAATACTTTTAACAATTTATTATTATAGTTTTATTTGTATTACGATATAATACAAAAACAATATTTGTACAAAGTATGGTATATTTATTTTAGGTTTTATCTCCCCTATTACAACAAACACAAATATTACTTCAAAGCAATTATTTTACTTAATTTGTGTTGGGATATTTATATTATAGTGCGCAAATGTAAACAGTTAAAATAACTTGATAAGTGTTCATTCTTCTAATAGTACCAAAATGTAACTATGAGGTCAAATTTAGCAACAGGTTCATACAATTAACATTTTATTACAAATACATAATTAAATGACTTAATGACTTTCGGTTTCCGCAATGCATTGTAGCACAAACTACAAAACAAATATGTTTTCGTCATAACTCTTCGAGCCTTAATACATTTAAGACTGGGTTAATAATAAATAAATGGTGATTTAAAACATTCTAAATAAAATCATTGCACAAGCAAAGCATAATTACACTTTAAAATGATTTCGACATAATATGCAGGGTGTCCTGTAAGTAAAGTGCCAAACTTCGGTGAATGGTTCTATGGGTCAAAATAAGAAAACAGTTCATATAAACACACACCCGAAAACGCTTCGTTTTCTAGATATCCGCCATTTTGTTTTTTGTGCAAAATAATTCTTATCTAGAGAACGGTTTGACTGATTGAGTTCAAACTTGGCATGCAGTTTAACCTAACAATGAGCTATCTCAAAAACAATAAGCGATTAAATCAAATTATGAGTTTAAAAAGGTCAGCTGTTTGAAAATTTCAAACTTAAATTAGTCAAAAACCATACATTTTAATAAAAAATGTCAAGATACCTTTTTTGTAGCCCTTTTGATTCCCTTTCAGATTGTGTAATTGTCGAAACAATCGAATGTAGGATAATAGCCAAGTTAAAGATAATGACAGTAAATGTACAATATTGCTGGGTTGAATTAACCAAATATTACACATAACTTAGTTATTATCGTTCATCCGATTGTTTTTACAGTTACACCATCCGATAGGGAATCAAAATGGATACATAAAAGTTGTCTTGATATTTATTGATAAAATGTACAGTTTTGGTGTAATTTATGTTTGAAATTTGTTAACAGCCGCTTTTTGAAACTCATGATTGGATTTAATCGCATATTTTTCTTGGGCTATATTATTAGGTATATAAGTATATTATGTAAGGTATAAGTTAGGTTAAACTTCATGCCAAGTATGAACTAAATCAGTCAAACCGTTATCTATATAATCATTATTTTTTACAATAAACAAAATGGCGATTTGCACTTTACTTATGGGAAATCCTGTAAATGTGTTAGCTCCTATATTTCGTATTAAATGAATATCAGACAATCGAAAAAATGTTCTATTTAATTAGAGATAGCAAACACTTTTTGGATTGTCTGACGGAGAAAATCTAAGAAAATAAACCTTTGTTATATTCTTTAAAATAATATTAAACATATTTTTTATTTAGAAACATTACCTGAATCCCTTGCATTTTTTAAATGCATATTTATTCTGTTTTGCACGTCATGTATTAAATAAATACAATTAATTGTATCAAACTCTGTTGAGAAGAGGGTAATTGAATATAAATACATATTATTATGTATAAATCATATTGTAATTGTTTGTATATTGTTATACATTGAACTCGATATTTAATAAGGACATTTTATCTTACCTATCGACGAAAAACTTGAACAATTTGGTTGAAACTGAATTTAAACAATGATAGTAGTCTACCACAAAACGAATGTATGAATCTTAAATATGTTGATAATATATACTCAGATGTAAAAAAAGAAAACAATATTATTAAATTAAATTATTTTGTCAAGTTAAAACAACATTTTTCCAGCATTCCTCGGCAACTTAAAATAAATGCAAATTACCAATAACAATTTAAATTTAAAATAAATGACTTCATTTGGTTTTTATATTTTTTATTTGTATTTTCTTACATGCAAAATCTTAATAATCAATACAATGTTTACATAATATACACCGTGGTCACTTACTCAAAATAAATAATGTATATATTTCAAAACAAGAACTAACTGCAGATTTACTAACTATAACTTGTAAGTATTACCTACTTAATTTTACTCCAGCGAATAAGTAAGTTTAAAGTAATATCATGTAGAATTTGTAATTTTAATTATTTAATTTGGCATTTAAGAATTAATTTGTTAATTTGTTTTAAGAACATTTCTTTTTTCTAAAGAGCCTACTTCAATCGAAGAACTGAATATTCTACAAATTTTAATGTGACCAACTGGTAAAATCTTCAATATCACTCTACTTGTAATTATTATTGTATAAAATACCTAAATAACCTCATGTTATTTATACCAACTTAGGTTTAAATTGTGCATAATTAAAATTCATTACTGATAGCCTACATATACTCAGAAAATAAGTTGAATCATAATTATAGAATTTTAAGTCCTTGTGCATTAGAAAAGCCAACGTATCAAAAGCCTAATGCGTTTAATGCTAGACTTAAACAATAAATTATTTTTCCTTAATATTGTTGTTATGAAATAAGTTATAATTTGGTTTCTATCTAAATTTACAGTTTCCGTTTAAATTGCTCGTGAGATACAGCCATGCGCCGGTAAAATAACTCAAGGCTTATTGTATTTCTCAGCTTTAGTTACTGGCAGTAATAAACCTTGAAATTGAATTTCCAAAGTCAATTAATTAACTGTAGCCTCTAATGTAGTTTTTCATAAATCGCTATAACACTATCGTCTTTATTTTTATTTCTTTGAAAAAGTAGGAAGAAGCTCTACTTCTATTTTTGTATTGCAGTTATTTCAATTACAATCTTGTCCACTCTCTCTCGAAACTATTGGAAGAAGGGAAGAAGTATTCAATTTACCCATAAAACAATCCCTGTCATATATATGATGTTTGTTTAACACATTTAGGAAATCATTACTATTTATTATTTTAAATTAATTCTTTCCTTTTATTATTTGTTTTGTTTTGATTTAAATTTTATATACACACACATTTTAAATTTACTCACCGAGATATGAAAGCTTCATCGCTTTGTCATCCATAGTGAGATAAATAGCTAACTTGAAACTGAAACGTAACGGGCCCCTCAGTGGGATGGTGAGTATATTGGTGCCGGTGTAAATAAGGCCGTGAACCTCTAATCGGCCAAACACTTGGGTTATTAAGGCGATACCACAACCACTAACAGCCACATACACCGGTAACCAGCTATGATGAAACTAATTATAATATAACGTTAATTAATTAATGATACACATTACACACTCTAGAACACTATTACAAGGTCGGCATTTACTTATAAACCCTGATTGCGCTGTTCGGCTTAACATGATTTAATTTAATCATATCGGACGTCCACTGCCATTTGCCCCCGGTAATCGATCGACACTCGCAATTTAACTTAGCCGGCCATTAGTTATAAATTAATACACAATTTGATTGAAAGAAAACCGGCACAATAGTTAAAACGTTGTCCTGCTTAGTCTAAGGTAAGATCTCAAGTCCGATCTCGTCACCGTTGGCATCGAGGTGCGTTCAAAGATTCGCTCAGTGATCCGAATCTAATCGCAAACCCGATATGAGTGGGTCTCAAACAAAAACATAGATTTAATTATCATATTACTTTAAATGAGCAATTCTTGTATCTATCTTTATATCTATCTTTGTATCTTTGTATCTGTCGCGGATCTCGAAAACGGCTCTAACGAATTCAAAGAAATTTTGTATTTAGGTGTAGTTTTGATTTTAAGTACACCCATATAGTTTTATTTCGTGTAAAACGGCAATTTTTTGAAAAAATCTAATTTAAAAGTTGAACATTTTTAACATAGGGTCTTATGGGTTGCCATGTTGGTTACAAAATAACAACTAAATAGTAAATAAAGCGATCAAAACAGCTGTTTATAAACAAGCAAATTTATACTGTTTTATCAGCTGTTCATTGGATAGCTTTTAATTACTGCTAAAAAACAAGCAAATTTAAACTGTTTCAGCACGTTAGAATTATAATAAATTAGGCCTGATTTAATAATTTATTTTGTGAAAAAAAAAGGTAAACTTGGGAAAGATTGATAAATTCGAATAGTCAATTTTGTAATATAGGCCTGGCTCATTTCTGAAACATAGTATTGAGGTTATGTTAATCCTGCAATAATTTTTACTATATTTAGGCCTGGTTTCAAAAGTTTAGTTGACAGAAGATAGTAGAACTAGGACTAAAATCGTAAAGAAAGCCTCTCACGTTTCTAAAGCATGCATTTGAGGTTATAATTAATCTTGTAATTACTGTTAATATATTTAAGCCTGGTTTCATAATTTTACAAACCTATGTCCTACAAACGAGCCAAAGATTAAAGAGATTCTTTAGTGAATTTTTCAACTGCTAGCGAAGCGAAGCATCCATCTGAGGCCGAAGGCGCGAAGCGTCCAGGGGCAGAGCCCGTAGTTATATATTATACGATAATGTTATAATTAATTGAAATATAGGTATTTACATAAAGTTATTGTAATTATTTCTGAAACATTAGGAAATGTATTAATCTTGGGGATTTACTTTTTAAATAATGCAAATTGTATCAAATGGAGACTTACTTACAAGAAAACAATTAACCTTATGTGTATAATGCTGATCTAGATGGTAATCTATTTCCTATGGTTAACTTTTCATCAAGAAGACGTTTCATAACACTAAATAAATAACAATAGTAAAAGACAAACTCTGTTCAATAATATCATTTTTTTTTAATACTAAACTAAATTAAATCGGTCGATACCATTTTAATATTTCCCCCAACCTTTAAATATGTCTTGTAACAAAAACAGGGTTTTAAGACCGTTTTTAATCAAATGTCAAATTCGCTATAGTATGTTATAAGGAATGTCTAATGGGTTTATTGATCACAATTATATTATGAAATACTATTCCAGAAGAATTATCAGAGTAAATGGGACCATTTCTGTTGTCACTACATCACACTTCTCTAATTTCCTAATGTTATAACTAAAAAGAAATATCAAGAGAATTATTATTTGATGTCATTGTTAGTAGTGAAATGATCTTCTAGTATACTTGGAAACAGTTTGATCTACTTCGATTTAACTTTTTGTAGGCATAATACAATTTCCATGTAAACAAATTCAACAAACTAATGACTTAAATTTGGCATAAGATAAAATGTATTCCACTGTTTTTGTTAAAAGTTAAATCAATATACGTAATACTGTTTTTTTCTTACATACGGTAAGAAATTTGCCCGTAAATCTAAGACACACTAGTAAAATCTGTTAAGAAGTGTATAGTATAGCATAGTGTTTTATTCAAATGTGAATAATGCTAAATCTTATTTCTATTTACGTAATTTGATAGTAGAGAACAATTACTTTCATGTTTTGTGATACACTGTAACATAATAAAAGGAAAGGTTCTTGAAGAAGTTTTTTAAACTACTTGTTTGGCTATACAGTTCGTCAACATGAGAGTAGACTTACTGGGGTTCCTGGTTAAAAATCCAAACTGCTGAGCTATATAGGTAAATATGAATTCAGTAATTACATTGGATTAATAAATATATTTATAATATTAAACATTAGGCTAGCAGATATTAAGTCATTATCATAAAATGTAAGGAGTGGTCGCACGTACCTGTGTTCATCGAAACATACTTTCTTTTTTTTTTCTTTTTTATGTTTGATTTACTCCAATTAATTTTATGTAATATGAATATTTCATGTTGTATAAAATAATGTCTTTATTACTGGTCTTTTACATTCATCGAGGCACTGAAGTTTGTGGTTGTTTTTAGTTTTGTAATTTAAATTTAAAGTTTTTCTTTGTTATTAAAAATTAAAGTTATTTCATTAAAAATTTGCGTAGTTTTATAGATATGTATTGTATGTAAAGTATGTATAGTATCTATTGTGCGTATATGTGTGTGTATGTATGGATGTAGGCGTGTGTATGTATGTGTGTATTTCGCGGATATTTTATTTATGATTTACCTATTTTATTTGTAGCATGAGTCATGTTAGTTTATATTATTCTTTCTATTTGTCTTTATTATAATTTTGTTATACATTTTATAATTATTTATGTATTTTGTTGATGGGTTCAGTAGAAGGGGCTTCATAGCCTCGACTGCGCCCAAATAAGGGCGATAAACAAACAAACAAACAAACATCGGAGTGTATATTATTATTTGTGAATAGTAAATATGTAAATGCATGTATATGCCTATATACAAGTTTTGATGTTTGAGTAAAGATTAATAACACCATGCAGACCATTGCTTATGCTATAACATCAATGCTAATGTATATTTAAGTAACGCATGCTCGTGTAACAAAATTGTAATTTCTTTAACAAGTGTTCCTGAATATGACAACAATACCTTAGTGATGGAGTGATGCACCAGGCTGCTATGTCCCATGTTAGTTGTAGATTTAATTAAGATTGTTGCGTTGTGGAAACAACTAACCCCATGCTAGGGATCGATTTGTAGTTTTATTGGACTTTGTCACATATTACTTTTTTTGCAACTAATCAATATTAGGTTAAAATAAATTTGTTTTATAAAGTATAGGTTTTCCTTAATCAATTTAACACAATCTTAAAATCTAGACTTCAAAATGTATTAAAATGCTTATATTCGGATTGATACAATAATGTAAACATTTTCAGTAAAGCTTTTTCTTTATAAATGTTGTGTTGTTAAGATTTTACACTACTAATATTAAGTACACAAACATTTTTGAATATAATTATTTAATGTCAGAAAAGGTAAAAGTTAACTTATAAACAAGCGTGCGTGTGTGTTTTGTAGTATATATATATAAAGTATAGGTTTAACACGAAATCGTACCATGAGCTAATATTTGTATACTGTTTTAATTAAATACCATGCAATCTGTTTCCTAACTTAAACAAATATAATGTCTGCAAACTGATATCTCGAGCTTAAGTAGTGGATATAACGAACTGTTCATGGGTTAAATCGAATCACTGAAGTTCTATAAAGTTAAAAGTGGGGAAAAAATAAGTTTACGCTTCCAAAACAACTTTCGGAAAGTTTGGCAAACTCTTGAACCAGGGAAAGTTTTCAATACGTTTGTAAAAAAAAAATCCGTTAAAGTAGTGTATTCTTTTAAATAGGTCTTGTAAGTTATAATTGGTCTAGCAACTAGATTATATAATTATTCTTACGTCCCACTCAATTTTGGGGAATCCAAGCACAGTGATATCTATATTCATTGGAAAGATAACCGACTCAACATTATTAAATGTTCACATTAAATAAAAAACGTGCAATATTAACATAATTTAAAAGTTCTCAGGATCATGTAGGCATCTAAACGTTGAACTTGTTCATTACCAATACAATTCACCGTCCTTTGATATCTGTCATTGTAATGTTTGATATTTCCATACGGCATTATATTCGGTGTAAAATAAAGAATATCTATGCTCTCACGATAATTGTATGCAAAAAAAATGTGCCATATCATAAATTGTTGCCAGGTGTAAGAAATAAATCACTAATAAAGTACGTGCAATACAGTATAAACAGTTGTCGTTAACTTTTTTGATATACATACTTTAGCCAGGTGTAAGCAATTCATTACAAAACATAGCGAATCCGCACAAATAAATTAATCATATTACAAGTTATATAAAGCGCTTTAAAACAATTGTTATAAATTATGTTCGTTGGTTGCCATCACGGATATTATATAAATAATAAAAAATATACTAAATAAGTGTTTCCAAGGAAAGTAATACATTTTATCAAATCTAAATACAATACTGTTTAAGTTGAACCTTAAATTGGAAAAAATAAGAAATATTGTACAGTAGGCGACTTATCAGAAAGTCTGTTTTTCACCTTTATATATATATATATATTTTTTTTTTTTTGTCTAAAATTAATGTTTTATTTAAAGGTCCTGATATTAATCATCCGTCAACACGAAATGTATAACGCATTTAAACGATATTTAATAATGCAATGAAATGTCACTTCCAAAAATTCATCTTTTATTTATTCTTTTGCATCTAGGCCAAAAATCACTATCGAAGACGTAACTATTTTAATGATATTTACATGTCCAACCAAAATCAATTAATCTAATATGTACGATTTTATAATTATATAGATACATACACAATCTGTTAACTTCGTATTATAAAAAATATTTAAAATACAACAAATTATTACACGTGTTAAAACCGCTACATCCTCTATTACAAACTCTGTGGATTTAGGACGGAATTGATGTTTGTTCTATATATATCTATTCATAAACTCTCTGAGCATCAACCGAGCTTTACGTTTGTAATTTAATTGCACATGTTGCAGTAAAATTGAGCCCTCGCTTACCACTGGAAAAGCTGTTTGAATGACTTTATAACAGTGGAATTGATTGTAAGAGGTAAAGGCATTTGCAATACATTCATTCTGCATGTATAACTTCTTAAAAAAACTAATTTTTTTTAAATTAATGCTTCTCAATCTTAACCAAATAGATTACACAATTTATTATGTTAGTATCGCTGTTATAAAGAGTATTTACAGAATATGATTCAGCCGTGTTCATTGAAATTATTTTCATTATCACGTTGTCTTTAGTAAAAGTAGGACTAAGGTTTTGAGAAAACCTTTTACAGAGGAAACTGGACACTTATTAGTACACATTAGAACACATTTTGTAATAAACTACAAACAAATATCACACTGAATAAAGTTTTAGTCACAAAATGATGGTATACATAAAAATCCGATTGAATATGTTACAAGATACAAAACGAATAAATAGTTGAAGTAAAACAAATATTATAAAAAATAGTATTATAAAAACCAAGTAATGTAGTTTTTGGAAGTTTTTCAAACTTTGATTTAAGTACACAAATTATTTCTCGTTTAGTAGTTAAGCTTTAAATACACTAGTAATAAAACTAAACAGAATATTTTAATTGTAGTAGTTTATGAAATATTTTCAAAACTGGTTACTAATATAATAGACAAAGTTAAAACATAAGTTATAATACGAAAGTAATACTAAAACAAATTTTAAGCTTATATAGTAGTAGTTTTCCTACTTCTTTACAAGCAAATCTATAAGTATTGGTTTACTTCTACAACTATAAACATACAATATGTCTTAGTGGATGTGTTACTTTCTCATTATAACTTATGTTTTATCTTTGTCCATATTAATAACCAGTTTTGAAAATATTTCAGAAACTACTACAATTAAAATATTTATTTTAATTTTATATGCATTGCTTTTGCATTTTAAATCTACACTTGTTGGCTTGTAATAGTAATCTTTAATTACTTTTTTATTAACACGTATATAGTCCCTGTGTACATTTAAGTGTACACAGCTAACTTTTCAATCGGCCAATGGACCCATGTGCACACTTGATTGTACACATGTAATGTTTATTTCATAATGCTATTAGAGTCATATGAAATAAAATGAGACTATTATTTAGCGTCATCATCTTTGTTAATGATCCACTGAGTCCAAAGTTCACCTTGGGTTGGTAAAAACCTGATTGTACAATAACATTCAGAGCAATAAAATTGTCTGTTTTAGTCTGACGATTCTTACAAAGGATAGTTACAGTTTGTGCTTATACAAGCTCTTAGAAAGTGGTTAGTTCTACAGTTTTATCTAAATCTATTAAAATAATCCATTATCAATAAATATGGATGACAATGACATAAATCGTTTTTTTTTATTTACCATTCATCCAAACCTTAACACGGAGAGCAATGAGTAAACACATGCTTAAATGTATTGTTAGTTTAAATAAACTACTTTGTTTTCACAAATTTAAGATTGCCAGGAAAGATTGTTTTTTTAACACCGAAGAAGCTGAATATGACAGCTAGTAAAAATATAAAGTCAGGCCATAAGTCATCCAGAGAAAATCAAACTTCACTGATCACCAGTACACAAATACCAGTGATGCAAATATAGCAAACAGCTAAAAATCGTTTTCTTCCTAATACCACATACAACGAGACAAAATAAACGAAGCAAGAAAACTTTTAAACAAGTACCCCAGATAACTATGTAATTAAAAAGAAACAATTGGGGAATAAAAGAAAATCATATGTTTAATACTTAGTTTGTGTTGTTTTTAATTTTAAAGTGTGTTTTATCTCCAGCCTATAGATAAATTAGAATGTCCGAAACTAATGTCCTGTAATTAAGTAAAGGCCTAATTAACGACAATCTCAAAGAATTTCTGTCAGCAATTGGCTACTAAATACAAGCATATCCGGTTACTCTAGATCAATAATTCTTTGTCTCCGTATAAAAAAATAAAGCGTAAACTAACAATAATTCTTTATATCGAATCTTAATCTTAAATTTACTATAAAATATATTAATTTCTATTTATTAAAATAAACCTTTCAGAGAGTCAATTTTATATTATATCTTTGGTTAAATGGTAAATTTATGCGAGTAAATTTTACTTCTGTTACTGTTTTAGATAAAAATGTGTAAATTGCATTTTACTTTAATGGTAATACATTGTTTATAAATACGAGGTATTAACCTGAACAAAATTTGTTCTGTATTATTGACACCTTCAGCAATACATTGATTTGTAAATGTCATCAAAACGTGTCGAGGATATTTTTATTTTGAGAAATTATGCTTGTTTTGTTGTTAATGTAGTAGTACAGTTGTATTAGACAAATTACCTAAAAAAAAAAAACACTTATAAGATAGGGATTTGGTATGTATTTTGTATTTAGTTACTGTAATAACATAATAAAAACCTGTGCTACGGCTCCCACCTTGGAAAATGGAGTCCAAAAATCAGTTTTTACCACATAACTGAAAAACTATCCATCCTATAAAAAAGTTATGATAAAAACATGTTTGTCACAAAAAGAGCTATAACTTTTGCACTTAGAAATTTTGAATAAAATTAAACGTTTAGCCATAAAATGCAGTATTTGGAAAAAAAACACTAATTACCCTTAAGGGAAATTATCAAGAAATGTTAAAAAAAATTGTTTTAATTTAAAGAATGGAATTTTCTGACCAATAGGAATAACATAACCAATTACTTGGAGTTTCATACCAATAACCTTAACTTTTATTTTTATATTTTATTTGAATTTTTAAATGTTACACTGATGCCTTCGATGCATTTTATTACCAAGCTAGGCTACCATAATAAACTCATACTGGGTTCAGTAAGGTACAAGCATGATATTTGGTGTGTATGTTGCATTTACTTGCTGGACAAATATAATAAAAGTCCTTGTAAAAAACACTTGTGATAAACATTAAAAATGAATATAACATTTTTAATCAAATTAATGTAAATTTTGTTTATATAAGTAACGTGGTTATCTTGTTTTTTTTTTTTTATTTTGTGTTGAGAAATTGCAACATAGTAAACTATGTGTTACTGTGGTTATGTAACATTATTTAACAAAAAATTGTACTGTTAACCTAAATTTTTGAATAAATATAAATACAATTGACATATTTACTGTAAAACGTATTTTAAAAGTTCTAATCACTTTTGTTACTACTATTAAGTTCATATAAAAAAAAACTTTTTTTAACTATACTCGCGGCCACGAAATTAGGCGGGTGATAGAAATTGCGCTGTTGCTGGATATCTAACTAGCCTAGCGACGGAAGGTCGAGATTCGCCTACTCCACGCACGAATTGGCAACACTGCAGGGTTAGTGTTCAAAATAGGCCTAATCAATCAAATAATTTTGTTAAACCTCAAGAGATTTAAAAAAAAATTTATAATCATTACTTTTAGTGTAAAAATTTATTTTGAAAGCTCTAAACCCTATTATTCTTATTTTAAATTTAATTACAAAACAAAATAATTTATTGATTTTTCTGACCGATAATATTCACAATAGGCAAACTCAATTGAAAATAGTTATTTTAATCTCTCAATTTGTTTCCTTATTCTATGGTTTATTCCGA
>JAGFPH010000089.1:236510-253898 GCA_018207615.1 Philaenus spumarius
TTATTTTAATCTCTCAATTTGTTTCCTTATTCTATGGTTTATTCCGACATAATTATATATAATAAGAGTTATGTTTACTGTGTATAGTATTTTTTTTGCGAATTTAAAAAAATAATTCTTTGAACAGTTACATTTATTGGACCTGGTGGAGGAGCCAAGTTTAAAATAAATAGAGTGCAAAAGGTTAATAGATCACCATGGGTTCCAACATAAATCTCAAAACAACAAATTCAATACAGTAAAACAAACCAAGGGTAAACTCAGCAGGAGTTTATTGTGGTAGCCTAGCTTGGTAACAAATTGCATCAGCAGTGTAACTTTTAAAAATTCACATGAAATATAAAAGGAAAAGTAATGTTATTGGTATGAAACTGTTCAGGAAATTACAATCTTTAATTTAAAACAAACATTTTGTTGTTAAAAATGTCTATATAACTTCCCTTAACGGTAATTATTGTTTTTTTTTTATTAATTGTCAACATTGTTTTCTAAATATTGCATTTTATGGCTAAAGGGTTTATTGAAACTTGCTAAGTACAAAAGTTGTAGCTCTTTTTGTGACAAACATTTGTTATTTAAACCTTTTTTACTAGTAGTTCTGTGAACAATCGACCTCTCTCGTTGAAATAACAAATGTGGTTTTAAGCTTAGGTTAAAAATAGTGTGCCAGTAAGAAAGGCAGAAGGTTTAGCAAGTGAAACATTATTTTGCAATTCCCGCGATTCTCGGGTTTCTAGTTCTCGTTTTTTCTTTTCTTGAGCTTTAACAGCTAAATATTTTCTTTTAGGGGGCATTGTGTTTTATGTAGGTTAATAATGCGTAAGGTAACTAAAAAATATCGTGTTATTGAGGGAAAACATAGAATTAAATATTTACATACTTATTTAACTAAAACTTAACAATGAACTTACAGTTCGATATCATATTCCAATATTATAAATAATGAAAAAAACTATAAAGCGTCGTGATAGAGATGTCAACCCATGTACCAACACTTACCACGCTGTCCAACTGTCATTTTTTGTATGTCCTTTATCGCCACGAGGTTTCATTTGTTTCATCTCATTTTGTAATTCAAGTAAAGCTAAGTCAAATACTTTCATAAAATAAGAATTTACAAATATACAGTTCAATTCTTTGATTTTTCCTCTACACTTTCTTAAAATAATACTTCATTTTTGGGCAAAGGATATATTCCTAAATTTACTAAAATTACTATTCAAAACAGGCCTAGTTTTGTTAGCAGTCTTGTAGTAGGAACATAAAAACTGGTGTTTTCAAAATAAGAAATTTGAAATTGATAAATATTTACATACAGTTCTATTTAGAACTAAATTACGAAACTTTTTTACATTTTTATGAAAAAATTACACAAAATTTGTACTACTTTTTATGTAGGCCTAAAGTTGAACTTTTTCCTTTCGTTAATGAACATGCTTGTTTCTTGAGCTAATAACTTTGTTAATTTTACTTCAATCATTTTTTTTACAGGCATATATGAATTGTTTGAACCTTTATCTACAAACATGCTATGGAACACTTTTGAATTGGTTTAGAATAAACGTATAAAAACATCGTTGAAATACAAAAACTTTGACAAATTTGAAGTTTACGGCCATTTTGTGTGCTTACCGTTAGAGATACGGAAACAAATCAAGAATACAATTTTATTGAAAATCTAATTTGCTACCGGCAAAATGTTATTAGTTTTTAAATTGGACTTACAGTTAAGCCACAAACTGGCTTCGGAAAAAAGGTTACACTGAGAGAAACGGTCCGGGCGCCATTTCTATTTTATTTAAGGGGTTAAAAATTAAAAATTGAAAAACCCGTATATTTACTTGGCTCGGCATAGGAATAAGGAACATTCACGCAAAAAAATCATCAAAATCGGTCGAGGCGTTTGGCCGTAATCGTGAGACAGACAGACACACAGACGAAATGCTGAACGGTCGAGTTAAAACGGATGAAAATAGTTTTTGAGTTATGGGGGAAAATTGGTTTTGGACACCATTTTCTTAGATGGCGGCTGTATTATAGGTTTGTTTTGCGAGGACTTTTAGTATGTTATTACGGTAGCTAAACATTCAACATACATATCAAATCCCTAGCTTATAAGAGTTTTTCTTATGTAATGGGGTAATTTAGATTTTAAATGACTGCACTATAGTGATTCCTTGTCACTAACATGATGTGATCTTAAAACCAACATGACATACGACTTAGGTTTACTCAATAATGATTTCACAATTAAAACTCATTTAAGTTCAACTTTTTGTGTTCTTTCAGTCAACCGTAAAAAGTACAATACAAATGTTTTTTTGAAAAGCGTTTAAAATTGGAAGACAGTATATTAAAAAGTTTGATTACTAAAGCTAAATAGTAATTATTCATGGATTTATTCAATCTATGTCTTGGTTCTTCAAGCATATGCCCAAATCTGGTATTATAATCATGAATTATCCATCTAACTGGCTACATATTTACATTATTCTTTACATCCATTACAGCAACAAATATACTGTATGTACAAGATGGATGGCGAAACTTATTTATGGCTTGAAGTCGTATTTGTTTCGCAACAAGCAAGATGTTTTTAAACTTTCTAAGAGATAAGTAAGCCAATTGAAGCGTTTTGTTACCTTTGGAGCCTTACTTTACACCAAGGCCTGGATTCAAGCACCTCTTCCAGCCGGAGCTCCCTTAAATGACTTACAACTGTGGCTCGACCTACAAAAATACAAGGATGTTGATGAAGAAATAAGCAATGCTGCAAGTGATGTGCTGAAACGCCATCTTTGGTATCTTTCAGACGAATTAGTAGGTATTGCTCTTTTTTTCAGATAGAGTATCAACATGTATTAAAAAAGATATTGTAAGCAATATGGCTTTGAACTCAAAAGAAAGACTGGTTCGAGGTGATACTGATCAACTTGTAAGCCACCAAGAACCAACACTCGCTCTCTTTGCCACAGCTAGATCAAAAGAACTTGTTCAGAAGCTGGATATCAAAACAACATTCTTAGAACGTGAGGTTGAAGAGTGGAATCAAGATGAGGACTTCAAGAAAGGACAATGCAGAATCAAAACCCATCATGTAGTAAATGATGCAGCCGAAAGAAGTGTCAAACTCTTTGAAGACTTTAACAAACTCTTAACTAAAGATGAAGATGAAAAACAATTTTTATTACAAGTTATTGAGGCTAACAGGAAAGCTATCCCTACACAAATAACAAAAACAGCAGCTTTAGAGGGCTTGCAGATATTGTAAAAGTAAATTCTACCCCATATCTTTAAGATTGTGTAACTTTGAAATTGTCTTATATAAGATACCCTTTGAAGTCTTAATGGACAGCTTTTTGATTTTTTGTATACTTTGTTAGTTTAACTTGGCCTATAATATAATAAAATAACAAATTTTGAAAAAAAAATCTTTTCTTTACTTCCTTCCGTAGCAACGCAAAATTTGAAATTTGGCCAAAAGTAGCAAAGTTTGAGCCACTTGGGCACCACTTATTGGTTTAAAAAGGCAAATAAAACTTTGCATACATATTTGGATGAACAAGTATAACAATTTAATATTACGCCCAACTGAACAGTTAATAAAAAAAGGCATGCTTAATAAGTCACACAATTGTCCGAATTCGCAATTTTCATAAAACTTCTGACCTCTTGAGCATCATTATCCAATAGGTGTAAAAAATTGAAACTTTGCCAAAATGCTTATAAAAACAAGTCTAAACTCAGGAGTTGTAAAAAATAATTTTGTTTTCCCCATATAAATGTGGACCACCCTAACGTTATACGTGTATAACGATTAAAATAACAGATTCAACAAACTCTGGCTTGCAATAATCTAAAATATAAAATATATCACAAAGGAAGACACGTTGAACAAATTATCAGTTATTCAATACTACGAAACTGCTAGATTATAAACACAGTGATTCACAACACCCACTATCAATGTTGGTTGGGTAAATGTTTGTTTAAAATTAATAGTACATTTTAAATTGAAATTTAAAAACAACTATGTAAATATTTGTTTTATTCTATTTGGAATAATTGTTCCGTTATCTTAGTTGGTATCTTAAAATGTTTAAATACTAGTGCAATAAAATACTAGCTATTATTTTGTATTCATCGTCATTTATAAGAAATATAATCGGAGCATTTTAGTAAAGCATCTTCGACTTTCTTTGTGCCGTCCAGAAATGACAGTTAAAACTTATTGTATACAAGTTGAACTATTTCTTATTTACCAGTCATACCGCTTGATTTGAAATTTCAAAAAAGCAAAAATGAAGAGGAATGATATATACCTTTAAAACAATAAAATTGCAAGATTAAGCCATTATACTAAAAACAATAAATTTTTCTTTCTTCAATAAGCCACACACATTTTATTAAATATTAAATTAAGTCATTATATATATAGCTTTCGAGGATTTAACAAAAATATTATCTTTTTTGTATTCCTAATCGACGCTTTTGATCCTCATCTGTTTATGGTTGAAAAACAAACAATTTTTTTATATTGGTATAATTAGGTGACTATTCAAATAAAGTTAACTATTAGCGTGGTCTAAAGGGAGCTAGAATCGAATTGAGGAGTCAAAATAGATATAAATTATGCGATTGTCAGTTGTATTATAAAATTCAGGTATTTAGTGTTTATAATTTATCTTCCCAAAATAGCGTAATTATTCAAAATAATTAGAAATAATTGATGACTTGTTGTATTACAATAATTTATATAATCAGGTGTAGTGAAGATAATAGAAATCAGGCTGTAAAAAAGTTAGTCAATTATTTACGTTATATGAGCTGATGTATATTTACGTTATAAGTTGACAAACTTAACTACATGAAGAATATTAAAGTTAAGAATTCTAAAAATTATTATTCAAAACTATTGGCTTTACGTCAATATATTTCGCCTACTCATACAAAAATAGGAAATAAAACTTGATTAGGAAGTGAATTTAAGTATTCATTGAAGAAGTAATATTTTATTCATTACTGTACGAACTAAAATAATTGAACTATTTGTAAATTACACAGCCACACGAATTTGTAGGTTGTATACGAGATCCTTAGATTAGTGCCTGAAGTCATTATACCTATTGAATTTGTTTATTTAATTATGTTTATTTAGTACTCACCGTACTTCTCGTCCATGTTTTAGAAACCAATCTCTCCTTATATTATTTTTTCGAAGTCTGCTTCGTGTAAAGAAACTATCAAATTGTAAGTCAAAGTCTGAACACCATAAATCGTCAATTTCAGAAGTAACTTCCACACTCATAAAAGATTCGTGTAAGATTTGAAAATTATTAAACATGTTTTACAATTTCTTACACGTTCGATAAACTCTAACAACACCCTCAAAAAGTAGAGTTTACATTTTAATTATTTAATGATGACGACTAATAAAACACAAATTCCTCTTGTGCGATTTTGTAGGCGTTGCATACATAAAACACCTGTTGAAAACCCTCCATAATTTGATTGTTATGAAAAATAAACTCCCAATTTATTTAATATTTAGAGCATACTAAAAATACAAATAATGCAACACTGATTGCCAACTTTGTCCGTCACCATTAATCACTTAAACTTACTTTCTGTATATAATAATTCAAAGGCACTGGTTGAAAGATAAAGAACAAGATTAAATTAGAACGCGTGTTAAGTTTGCCGGGAACTACTGTCTGTAACATGAATGCAAAGTGCGCTGCTAACCTATAATATTACGAGCCAAAATTTAATTAAAAATAACCAAAGTGTGGCAAATGCTGAAAATACTTTAAAGAAGTTTTAATGTCGCGGACGTCAACAAGGTCACTTTGGATCCAGAGAATTTCACAGTGTATAAACTCCATGACGTAATCACGATTTCGCAGATGCTTCAATTGATAATGTTTTTGTCACTTTGTACCATTCTGGCAGACGTCCCTTATTAATTAATTAGTATCACGAGGTTTGAAACTGGCGACAGTCTAGCAAACAAATAAATCATAGTTTAGTGATTCCTATCTAATTCTGTGTTATGCTAATAATGAATATACACATTACAGACATGCGACACATTAGAAGCACTGAGTCATCAAATATGTCCTCTGATTTTATACACTCATGCGCACTCATAAAAATGGAGCTAGATAACTAATTATTGTTTGGATTCCATGTATAAAGGTAAACAGAAATAATAAGTACATACTTAATTAAGTTAATAATTTGGTGTATGTTCTACAAGTTTTTATTTTCTTCTATAATGTTGTTTTTTGTTTGGTTTTTTTTTTAGTTTTCATGATGTTAATTGTGTGAGTTTTCAAATGTATGCAAAATGTAACAAATTAAAAGTGGATATCAGTATATTCTTGTAAGCCTTATAACAATGAATAGGTGCCACTGCATTGTAGTTATTATTTCGTACAAATTAATAGATTATCGGATCGGCTGAATATCTCGTCTCAAGAGCCATGCATACCAGCTTCAGCGTACCGTGAAAGTGACAGCGCTATTGACAGACGAGGTGAATCATTATTATTTGTAATTTCCGTGAAACTAAGGCTTTTAGCAAGATTTTGTCGAAACAGTATACCACAACTAAAACTATTAAGCATTTTTATTGAATGGTAAATAATTTTAAATTAATATGTGTACAAAAATAGTAAATTAAATTTAGCTTTTCCCACAAGGAAAAAATAAGTATTTTTAATACCAATTTTACAGACTTTGAAATATATATTTTTTAAATTACATTTATAAGCTTTGTCGGACAATTATTCCACTAACGGCATAGTTTAATGCAGTTGTGCAGGTTCAAGGTCAGTTACTAGCTTTAGGCTTATGTGCTCTTCATTACTGACCCATATTTAATAACGTGTACGAGTAAAATGCTTTAAGTAAATATAAAAAATGCTAAATAAATACACACATAAAGAAATACCGATAAGTTTGACTTATTACTGCATACATAGCTTAGGTAGATAACTGCATAATAACCAGCTACCATTTATTGTAAGTCAAAGCCGTCACACTTACGTCTTACGTGGAGAGATACACAGACCTCCCATCAAGATCTATAACACCATATAAAATTGTAGTAACTGTTGTGCTTTTATTATTACGTCTATATTTTCTATACACTTTTCTTAAACAAAAGAAAATTGTATTTTATTTTATTTTGCTTGGGAATATACAGCAGAAAACGTTGAAGTTTCTGTATTTACAAAGATTGCTCTCCCCGTATAATATTGAATATTTATTTAGACACATATATTATATACATAATATATTATATGTATATTCGTATCTTTTAAAATTAATTCTCATCCTCTAGTAAGTTAAAGTATAAAATTACTTATAATTAGTTGTTATGGCGACGCGAAGTAGTTCTAATCCATTTGCGTGCGACAACGAATACTAAATGTTTTGAAGAATTATTTAATGATTTTTTCGGTTAGTTAAATGTAACCTCTCTTCCTCTTCGTTTGAAAGAAAAACAAAGCTTGTATTAAATATTTCAATATTTAAATTGGTAGCTAAACCGCCTACCAATAAACCACTCTTCTTTCAAAACTTTTACTATTAATTTATATTACATAGTATTTATAATTTACTTAATTTTACCATTTTTTAAAAAACGTGTAAGGTATTTTATAAGATTTGCTTTAATTTGTATTATGGTTGTTATTGTTTTTTTACAGAAGACACAAATCAGAATGCTCATAGTACTTAAAAAGAAACAATATACACTTACGAAAACTAAAAATTCTGTATCTCTTCTTATTTTTGGAAATTAGAAGCAGAATAAATAAAATTAAGTTTTGATTCGTCCTAAGACATTGTCCTTAATCCACTGCGACGGATACAAATCGCCCGCTTGAAATAACCAACGCAGTTTTAAAATAAACTATACTCAATCATTAGGAAGCTTCGGTCCACCTGTTTCCCTTGTATGTCATCACCCATGTAGGTTGGAACGAAAAAGATAAGTTTTCATTGGTTTTCTCTACTAAGTGTCATACTATTTATTCAGTAATTCAGTTTAGTATATTCATATAATATTATTTAATTCAGTACTTAATAAGGATGCCATAGTTGAATAGAAATATTTACATTTGAATAACTACACCTATTTTTAAAAAGCCTTTCAATAGTAATGCATTTCTTGGGTAAAGTGTCAAATAATAATACTTTTGATATTCCCAAAAAGTAGGCAATAGTTAATGTATACACCATGTAATATCCATCGCTTACGGAAAGTTATGTACGAATTTAGAGAAGTTACCGTGCCAATAACTATTAGTAATATTCACACCTGACTGGGTCTATTAATTTTACAAAATAATGACATAGTAATAAACTATAGAAATTACCACCATTGCAAGTTTATTTGTTAAGCAATTGACCTAAATATTCAACTGAATTCGATGACATTGATTTGATTTGATCTTTTCCTAAACAAAATAATTTAATTCAATAAAGGATCCTTCAAGTATTTAAGACTTTGTACAATTCTAAAAGGTATTAACTAAGGATAATTCTCAAGCCTAGGCAAATATCTAGGATGATACCTATTTGTATCAAAAATAGTTAATACAATTCCTAAATTGTTGTTACTTTTACAAAATATAAAAAGCCAAAGGACTCTTATTTATAAATTATTAAACTATATCATAAGCAGATTTTTATTGTATGTGTAATAAAAAAACAAAACAAAAAACATGTTAGTACATAAGTCAAACGTTTTACCAAACATGTCGGATGCTTTAAATTATTGGTCGTACATTAGTCCCAGATAATCGAGTAAAATCGAGAGCGGGAGTGGTTTCTAATGTTAGTATTATAATATTATAAAAACTGCATCTTGGTTATACACTTATGTTTAAAGCCAGATTATTTTAAAATTGAAATATCAATTTACAGTTTCTGTTATAACTACGTCCATACCCAACAAATATAAAACCAATAATTAATATATTTTTAATTTGACTTAAAAACAAAAACACAATTTAATTTACATTAATTTCCTCCATACTATTAAATTTCAGGATGACAGTTTTATTTTTATTTTATATAAATTGTGTGTATGATGTAAATAAAGAATTTAGAGTACCTAATACGCTAAAACCAATTTGTTTGTTAATATAAACAAACAAATACAACGGTATTTATGTACATAAATTAATATAATTAAATTGGTAAAATAATTTTTTTTTGTTATTACTTTGTTAAAGTTGTTAATGACAAGATAAGTAAATGGCATACAAAATAAAAGACAGCTTACACTTAATTTGAAAATGAACATAAATATTAAATAAATTTGGCTGAACTTAACTTAAAAATAGCAAATCATAACTACAGAGTATTATTAAAGTATGAAACATACGTAGGTAAACTGTAGCGTACTTGAACTAAGAAAACCAAATCTATACTGGTTTTCTTGTTTATGAAAAAGAAAGTTATATCTATATTGAAATAAAAAATGTGGGATTTGACAACAAAAACTTTCGTTGCAAAACCAAAATAAAATAAATTATTTGAAAGGAACACGAATGCAACTCTGGACGATCAAATCAATTCTATGCAAACAAATAAGTAGACACTCATTTTTCATTTTTCCAAGATTATCTTAAACAGTTCTTGCTTTGAACTTGGAAATATCGTTACTAATTACCTAACAAATATACTTAAATCTAACAAGAATTTTAGTAAATAAAATGGAAACTTAGTAAAAAATAGTTGTCAGTAAAAAATATAAGCATGAGAATTGTATTTTGTAAGGTAAGAGTAGAAAAAACAGTGTACTTATTTTTGGAACTCCATGTTTAAAAATAAAAATGTTTTTCTTAAATAAATTCTTATTTTATATATTTCTATGTGCTCGTCTCCAACATTTACTACTAAATTATGTGGTTATTATTGTATTTTTATTAGTCGAGCAGAATATTTACGAATTTTAACTTACTTGATCTTTGTTTTTTAAATTGTAACCGAAACAAAACTATCTAAATATTATTTTAGTAACTAAATTATAACTATAATTCGCGGTAATGGTTGTAATAAAAACAGACAATATTCCCACAAAATATATAACCGTATTTACAATGAAAAGTGGCGAACTGTTCAATTTCCCGGATTGATAAAAACTTTAAACAAAGTCCAATCAAATAAAACAAGGAGAAAACCAACCAAATGCATATTTTGTTCTGCAAGCCTTATTAATTTTGATATTCCAAATGAGCTAAAGTAATAAGACAATAGCTCTGTCGTATACATTTTGTTTGTAAAGTAAATTTGTCAGTATAGTTACTAATACTACGTATGTTGTTTTAGAAGCTACTTACCGTAATTCTTTTCCAATAACTACAGTCCAGCCTCTTCTCCTTCTGTCTGGCCTCAACCTTCGAGTTGTAACATTATTATCCACCCCAGGATCCGAGACTTCCTCACACTCTGCAGTAGCAACGTTCAGAAGTGACATTATTTCACTTACATAACACTTTAGTATTTTACTGCTATATTATTTAATTTAATATAAGTATAGAACTATAAAACTGAAGGTGTTATTGAAAATCTTGGAAAAATAACATTCTACAGTTGGCACTATGAAAGAATTGTATGCGAAGTATTGCTTTAACCAAATTTAACGTGAAACCGAAGACGTGTCTATAGTAATTAGATTGAATATAGTTTAATAGGCAACAGTTTGGAAAATAATGACAAATAATAATTTCAGTTTGAACAAAAGATTCGGATTTTCTGCTTTAGCAATGATGAGGCGACTTTGGAATTAAGGAAGGACCACGTGATGGGTATTAAATATGAATAGAATGAATGTTCAAAATATTTGAAGAAAAAATATTTTGTATACCCAAAAATTAAAAAGTAGGCCTAAGTAACGCACTGATAAAATAAAAAGACACATTTCTCTTGAATTAGGAAAGTATTTAAATTTCATGGATCTACTAAAGATGTTTATGGATTCTCAACTCCCAAATTTGGAAATCTTATTCGTGGGAACTTGTTTAGAAAATTAAAGAGGAGAACAATGTTTCGTAATTCAACAGTTCTATAAAAAGGATCCATGCTTACTAGAAAAAATAAGTGTAGGAATTAGTATGGTATTCAATAAAGCGCATTTAGTGTTTAATTAAAACTATCGTTTAGAGGGAACAGCAGAGGCATGATTATAATAGGTTAAAAACTAACAAGTTACCCGTATATAATCTCAGAATTTACTTTTCTATTAACATGGATATAAAATTTGAAGACTTATTTTACCTTCAGTTTAATTTATCAGTGTAATAGGTCCGGCCTTTATGGAATTTTCTGTATACAAGCACAAGTAGTTTGTTAGATAGGCGACTTTAAAAAAAAAAACGGAGATATTTAACTCTAATATGTGTAATTTACAAAGAAAGCACTTCACAAACAAAACACCTACGACGTTTATGGTTTCAGTGGTAAAGGGCGTATATATTAGTACTAATTTTATTGAAAGTAGAGAGACAAAAAAAAAAGAGCGCCTATATGTAAATCAATATTGGCTTTCAAAATAAATTGGAATAATAGTAAGTCCCAAAGACCTCATAAAAAAAAATGAAAGTCTCGTTTCTTAAGTATTTTCCCGCAGTGAGTTTCAGTTAAACTTTACACAAATATGCTTTTAAAAGCTAAGTTAAAGTAAAACATGATATTTAATGATTGATGAACTTGATTGAGTAATCAACAATGTTACCACGTTAATTCTGCAGGAAAACCTGCAATAAAGGTTTATTTACTTACTAAAATTCTTATAATATCGTAACCTAACATTATAAACTGTGCAATTTTTGATGTACCTCGGATAAGAAACGTATATATGTGTATTTGTTTCAGAAATCTATAAAACCAAGTAGCCTATATTGTGGATTGTTTGTGTTGAATGTAAGGATTGAATTTTTGGAAGACTACAACGAAAACAACACAGAAACTTTGGGCAAAAAGCATAAAATATTAGCACAATTATTAGAAATAAATTATTTTCTTCATCTACAATAAATATAAAAATTAGACCCCGAACATAATGCAATGCAATATATAGCTTCTTTCATTTCATACACAGTAAGAACGATAGAAGATGTTTAAGATGAAATAGTAAGTCTAAAACAAACTGTATTTAAAACATACAATCACTGATACAATTTCTCATTTAATTTCCTCCACCTTAGCTACAACACACAGTCTCGAATTGCACAAATCACTTGTAACGCACCATTTAGTACAGAAACACTTTGCAAAACGTAGAACGGACGTGTTAGTTGAGGTTATGTTTATAAACTACTGTCACTGAAGACGGTGGGATATTCGATGACGGTAAAATGCCCCTCTAACGTGACATTCCGCGAGCCAAAACTTATTTTTAACAACTAAACTGTCGCAAAGCTGAATATTTAAAGGATGCATTAATTTCGTGGTCGTAAGCAAGGTCGTGGCTAGCAAATACATACTCTCGTACTTACATTGGTAGTTTTGTTTTATTGTTAAAATTGTTGAATATATTGCATGGATAAATATAGTTTATGATATTTACCGTTACATACACTATGGTTAGTTTAATACATACATTAAGCTTCATACTTTAAACACATTTTAATAGTAATTACTGACAATCTTAAGATGTACTTTTTGAATATTAAATTTTAGACGTATATTTAACAATTATTTAAAGGCTAATATTTGATTCAATCATTCAACTATACTTATAATCGCCACAATAACTTTAATAAATTACCATATACAAAGTATAATTTCTATAATTATTTTAACTTTAAATATCAATTTGATTATTTGATAAACTGATACACAAGTTTTCAAATTACATACTAAATAATGAACTCCTAAACATGTATTTTCAGAATATAATATTCTATAGACCCCGCTAAAATGAAATACATTTCAGATGTCCCCCTTTCCATGTTTATGATCCATTTGGTCAATTTACATCATGCTTTCATTTGAATTGGTATAATTAAGAACGGTTGAATCATGTTATGCATCTTAATGTCGACACAGAACACATCGACGTTGTGCAAGCATATCATTATAAGTTGACGAATTTATTTATTGGAATTTATTTGAGCGCAGATACAGACTCTATATTACAATATGTAAAATCAAGTAATGGAAAGACATTTAATTCTTTTTTTACATTCTAGTTTGCAATTTAATAACAAAATAGTCATAATAATCATTTAATTTAATAATCATAGAATGTTTACTGTAACTTTGTGTTTTATCCTGTTATTCATTGTCTTATTTAAATTCATACCTGCATATTAGGACCTAGTTTAATTTAACTTTATTTATTTTTTTTTAATGCATTTTAACATTGTATACTATCTAGCTAATATTTTTTGTATATTTACTATGTTTTTTCAGTTTTTAATGCCTAATAATATTGTTACTTTGCATACCTATTATAGCAATTCATTGTCTACTTAATCTGTAGGTTAAGAGTGTGTGCACATGTATCTAGATATTTGTACTTTTGTTTTGTAATATCCTGTTTGGTCATAGCTTCCATCCTTTAGTTTTGCCCATTCTGTTTACATCAATTATTACACTTGACCACCTTCTTTGTTTGCTCCTCTCTTGCCCTACCCTGAAGTTAACCTTTTTCTACCTGCTCCCCTCCCACATTCACATCTTTAGATCTAGTGTTGTTTGTATTATTAGGTTAGTATTTCACTAGTTAATGTTCTGTAAAGTTCGAAACCGGTCGTGAGTAATTAAATAGTTGTGTGGATTGTAACAGTGTGTGTTTTTCTTATCAACCTCATTATGATTAACTTCCACAAAGTTAAAGCCTCAAATTTCAAAATTATTGAACAAAATAGTGTTGTAAATTTCGAAGTAAAGGTGAGAATAATACGGATATTATTAATTACTCTGCCTTGTGGAATGTTACAAAAACAAAGTCTAAAAAAAACACTTTAGTAAACAATAAAAAATTACGGTTTATTAACAAAGTTTAACAAACTATTTTTTTCTATTTATTATCATCACTTTATTATAATTATATGAGCAAACTCCTTTTACAAAAGGTGACGGTTTTTGGTAGCACATAATTTTAATCACTAGGCTAGTTGTAATAAATTAGTCCAGTAAAACTAAATGAACACAATTATGGTATGATTATCTCTACGGTTAACTTTAATATAATTTTTAAATATCCCCTCTTTACTATTCCCGTAATAGAAGTTATTAACCCTACAGCCGTCCATGTTAATGTTTTGCAATGCCAAGCCATTTAGGTGCGTGTGCAAGCATATATTAAACAAATCGCCAAATATAGTAGTTCTATCCCAATCCAAAAGTGTTTAATAGTTTCTTGTAGATAAAGGTACAAAGAAGTTATATATGTCAGTAAAAAAATGGTTGATGTAAAATTTACGAAGTTATTAGCTCAGGAAACAAAAATATCGTAAAAATAACGAAAGGATAAAGTTCAACATTAGGCCTACATAAAAAGTAGTCAATATTTTTTGTAATTGTTTTTTGTAAATATAAAAAAGTTTCGTAATTTAGTTCTAAATAGAACTGTATAAAAATATTTTTCAATTTCAAATTTCTTATTTTGAAAACACCAGTTTTTATGTTTTTACTACAAGAATGCTAACAAAACTAGGCCTAGTTTGGATAGTAATTTAGGAATATATCCATTGCCCTAAAATAAATTATTATTATAAGAAAGTGTACAGAAAAAATTTAAGAATTGAACTGTATACTTGTAAATCATTATTTCACAAAAGTATTTAAATTAGCTTTACTTGAATCACAAAATGAGATAAATCAAATGAAACGTGGCGCGGATAATGGAAACGAAATGACCGTTGGGAATTTAGCGTGGGAAACAGACTTGCTTAGCGATCTCATGAAAATTCACGAAAACTATATGTAATTTCCACTGCTGTTTGAATAACATATAACCGGTTAAATCTAGTTTACTTTACGCCGAACGAAATATCGAACTTTTTTCTACAAAATGGAACAAAGATATCAATCTATAGAAACATATCGAATTGTATGCGTTATCTCGGTTGAAAAATGTGCTGTTTCATTGGTTTAAAACTGTCCAATTGCAAGGGTTTACAGAAAGCTTTGTCATTTAAAAAGTATAAGAGTGACGTCTGATTGGATGGCAGTTTTAGAAAGATAAAATCTTGATGAATCCAATGGTATCTCTAATTGATCAAAATATTTCTGTTGAGCGCCATTGAGCTTTAGAAACGTGGGAAAGTTGAGTATAATTCACGAGCGGGAATAGGTTTACAGAAATCTACAATTTTAAAACAATGATTACATATGTAAATATACTTTTTAGTAAAAATGTGTAAATACAAGAGTTAAAGGTTAAATCATTTCATTTCCAATGGTTTTTTGTTTTATTGCGATTGTGTGATTTTTAGTGGGTGAAATATTCAATTCAAAGTAGAGTTGTCAAAAGTTAAATATTTAAAGGGCCTCGCCCCCACGACTACACCTTTTGATCAGTCTGACAGTTGTAGGGTTAAATAAATGTTTGTTCACACTTTTTACTCAGTTGCAATTTAGAAAAATTGAAATCACTTATTGTTTCAATTAAACAAGTATATTAATCACAAACGATACACGTTTAAATATACCCACCATGTTTTTGTTTCGGTGAATATTGACGAAATTTTACACATTTCCCTTACTGTGGCCCAAGTGTAACGTTTTAAAATCATATGACCTGTATTAACAGTCTAGTGTGGTAATGATGTATATTAATTTATATTTATATTTACACAATAATAATCCAACCTTACCTTTTAAGCTGTAGATATTCAACATGTTAGGGCAGATAATTGCAACTTGAAATTTTAAACTTTAATTTTTGCACCGAATATAGGGGGTTTTCTCTGTATTACAACCTATTTCAGAAAATCCCCGAAATCCACTTTATTGGTAGGACAAACAATGAATCAGAAGTATTATTAGCACGCACACTGAAGTTATGAATGACGTAAAAGTACAATAACAATTTGAAGTTTCTAAAATAATAATAAAATGTAATAACTTAAAATTTTGTTTTTGTATATCAGTTAAAATAGAAAACAATCTTTACTGTGTGAAACTTAAAGCTTAATTGGGAGCTGGAATCTGCTTTCACAGATTCTCACTACTAATACATAATTATTCCAACCATGAATATTATAACTGGTTAGATGTTTAGTTCAATGTCTGGTAGTGTCGGTTTAAGCGAGTAAAACTCTTTCCGCAAAATGCATTAATGTAATGTATACTACTCGTATAACTAATTAGTCAAATCTGTTTGGTAGGATTAGAAATTTCGTCCGGTCAACTTGTATGTAAATTTGATTAATTAGCTTTCTCTAAAATTTACACGGATTAACAGCGTTTTCATTAGTTAGGCTCAGCACAAAACCTTTGTCTAACCGATTTGTCAATAAATGGATTAGCCTCTGTTTACCTTACACGGTATCTCATTAAACGCCACACCAGGCTTAACAAGAAGTTCTTCACAAATTTTAAAATTACAATAAAGCACTGAATTCAAAGCTATATAATCAATATATTAAGAAATACTACACAACTATTTTTACTTTGTCTAAAATGTTTGGATGAGCTTTAATTTCAATAAAGAATTATATATAATTATATCTAACATCATATTTTTCAACATTTTATCTGCAGTTCTTTTGAAAATCGAGGGATCGAAAAGTATTTAGGAGATATTTTGGAGAACATCTTGTAAAATGTTTTTGACATCGGAACAGAGTAAATGTTTTAAAATTTTATTGCATTTCAATAAAGCCTTTCAAACGTATTCCACAAGACAATAATATCAGAAATTTAACTAAATTTTCAATTTAAATTTAGCACTTATTTTTTTTAAATACAACTTTAGAAAATTTAATTTATTATCTAAACCAATCCTAAACTCTATTATAAAAACACTTTTATTTGTTTAATACTCCACGACTATTTAGTCTAGTTGACTCAATATTTAAAAAAGGATATCTCTTTGAAAGTTTTGCTCTTACCAACAATGAAAATGGAATAAATACTCAATCAATTTAATATTTTTAGCTTACTGTAAATAATGTTAATGAGTTTTGCATTATTTTTTATATATTTTTAACTTCCCGCTACCAATAAAGGGAAGTTATTGATTTCGGTCCGATTTTCGAAAATCGAGTTTTCATTAAATCTCGACGTTTTGAGGTCCTAGGAAGCCATTCTGACTATTCCCGCCGAGATGTCCGACCGTGTGTGTGTGTGTGTGTGTGTGTGCGTGTGCGTGTGTGTGTGTGTGTGTGTGTGTGTGTGTGTGTGTGTGTGTGTGTG
>JAGFPH010000089.1:253908-272785 GCA_018207615.1 Philaenus spumarius
GTGTGTGTGTGTGTGTGTGTGTGTGTGTGTGTGTGTGTGTGTGTGTGGGGGTGTGTGTGTGTGTGTGGGGATGTATGTGTGTAAATAAATTTTTGTCGTACAGTTTCTCAAAAACGAATCAACCGATTGAATTCTACGACATGTCATTCGAAAGGGTGTATAAAAACTTAGATCTGATTAAATTTGAGAGTTAATCCATCGAGTCACTCCGAAGAAATTTAAAAAAACAACCTAAATTTTTTTGGGAATTTTTAGGTTTTTTAAAAATAACTTTAAAGCGTGCGAAAAAATCATAATAAAACCATGTATACATTTTTTGTGGTTAAAAAACTGCGTCGACTGCTTTTTTTAAAATGAAAATCGGACGACGCATTCAAAAGTTATCGTTGTTTAAAAATTCACAAATTTTCGTTTTTTGTTATTTTTTGGTATTTTTTTAACATATCTTCCAGATTTCTCAACCAATCAATATAAACCTGTACATTTTCTTTTTTTGCTTTAAAAACTGCGTAGAATGCTTTTTTTTAAATGAAAATCGAACGACGCATTCAAAAGTTATCGTTGTTTAAAAATTCACAAATTTTCGTTTTTTGGTATTTTAACAAAATAAACTCATTTTTAAGCGTTTAAAATTCAAACTAAGCGGGAAGTTCTAGGGTTGACCTGCACGGTCAACCAATTTCCAGATTTTTTTTATTAGAGTACCGTAATATTTATTTGTATTTTTTATATTAAAGTTTTTTAAACTATATTGCGACAGTTGGATGAAAACCCTAAACAGACAATATCTTTGGGTACATAAATTTAGGGAAAATATAACTATGATTTAGGGTAAAATGATAATAATTTTATGATAATAATTTTACAATATTTTGCAGAAATATTTTTTAGTGTAAATATAACTAAAATTATTAGTATCAATATGAATTTAAATAGTCTTTTAATTAAATTCGATAACAATTAGTTCTTACTGAAATCTGTTAAAAAATGTGGTGACCTAACACTTTTTATATATTAATTATTCTTAGGTAACTTACCAAATATATATATATATTTATATTAACTTTGATTCCAAATAAATAAGTCCCTCAAAAAGCTTCAAAGAAAAGCAATTAAAGCTTAAAATTGGCATTATTTTGCTTTAGAAACAACATAATTAAAATGTGGCTGTTTAGATTATTGGGTGCTGTAAATATAAGTTAACTACAGCTAAAACTTTTGTCAATATCCTTTGTTTGTTTATTTTTTTAAGTTTTAACCAATTTAAAGAGTTATGCAGAGATTGTGACGGCCAAGATAGCTGAAGAAATAATTATCTAAAATACATGTATTTGTTTGGCATCAACGATAAAACATAATTTTAAAATTTGTATTTAATAATGTAGAATCGTGTACTGTTTATCTTTAAATCCATGATCTCGGGTGGGAAAGGTAGCAAGTTAATTTAATAGAAGACGTGTCAAGCAGCTATCTGAAGGAAGTATTTATTACCACTTGGAGAAGTGCGGTTTAATTTCTTTCCTTTCCAGCAATCATAAGAAACACACTTCAGCTACGCACGTAGGGGTTTAATGACTGAAACATATTAAGAAGTAAAATACATACATTTAATAAGTCTATAAGAATTTAAGAACAAATATTCTGAAAGTAAGGATCATATGTGGCATGTTTATGCCTAATCTAACATAATTTATAATATAAATATTTGATTTAGTTCTAGCATAATTCCCAACATAGTAAGTTAGTTAAACAGGAAGTACGGTGAAGTGGAAGGTTTTGGCAGTCACCTTAAGCGGTTTCTAGCCATTGAAGTAGCTGGAACTATTGCCATTGATGCAACTATTGCAGAAATCAGTATAATGACTTTAAGTTATTCGTTATTCGAATGGGAATATGATCGACAGAAAACGTGTGACACAGTACGAGAGGAAATTACGCGAGGTAATAAATATAATACCATATATAAAAGTCATGTTAAAGTCAAAGGGAACATAAAGGGCTATAGAGAACTTCATAAATAAAGTAATTTGTGTTTGTAGCCTAAATATACCAGTAGTTGAAATAAACGCCATGAAATACGGTATACCGGTTGTACCGGGAGTCCCACTAGCCGAAAAACTTATTACATAGACATTAACTACTCAGTTTTCACATAATTTTACTTACCAGGTCAAATTATATATGTGAAAATGTATATAGGCCTACCTGAAACGATGACTTTTAAAATCGGTTTACCATCCTTGTCTGCTAAAATGCATCTTTTAGGGAAAACTCTTCTATACATTAATTAGAATAAATTATATTACCAAGGACTGTAATTCATAATGTACGAAATTTTATTACTTTTATATTTACGTGTTATAATGGGAGTCAGAAGTGTTTAACTAAATTTACAATCAAGACACAAGAATTAGTGGCGAGAGAAACCCCATGTATGGTGATTAATGTCTGATTAAGATATAACAAACAATTCTGGTAATCTAAAGATACATTTGATTCTAATAAAACAACGGTAAAAATGTTGTGCTAGAAAATCTGATGAATCAAATATTTTATTTTGTCATATATAAAGTGTCAAGAAATGTTGTATACACATATATTAGGTCTGGTAGTTCACTGTAAAAATACTTTGGTATAAAAATACATCAATTAAATGTTTAAAAAATAATAGTTTCTCTTACATATTATACGTTATACAGTTGTCTTTATACAAATACATATCTCAGACATAAAATATTGAAGGTTACTTTTTTATAATCAGTTTATGTTGCAATACTTGGAGAGAATAAAAATCGCTCTCTATATTGTTCCACACATAACCTATGTGCTGCGATAATTTAGTTAAAAAAGCTGTAATAATTATTATGTTTACGATTGAATCCTGGACAGCTTACGCGGCTGTGTTTATAGGTTAGTAATAAACGTGAGCTGCAACATCAATAACTCGATGTTATATCAATAGTATACAGTATGAATAGGTTAAACCTGGCAATAACCATAAATGATTCGTAGTTTTACACTTGTTTTATAAACCAGGTGATTAGTAGAGGAATATTAAACTATTGTTCATTTAACAAATTTATAGATATATATCCATCAACCTGGCTAAAGCTAATATCATACTGAATTAATCAAATAAAAGAGCACTGTGGCGACAAAATCACACTGATTTGAATAAAAACCCCGAACCACAAAACAAGGAACAAAAAGAATAACTAAACAACTAAATTGTAAGTTATGTTTAACGCAAACACGTTTAATACGTGATACGTTTAATACCCTTTAATACGTTAGGGTAACGTATTAAACATAACTTACAATTTAGTTGTTTAGTTATTTTTTTTGTTCCTTGTTCTGTGGTTCTGGTTTTTATTAAAATCCTACTGAAGCTAATATTTTTTGTATATGTATTCAAAGTAAAATAGAAACAAAATAATACATTATATGCTTTTCAGCAGACTATTAACAGTGGTTGATAAAGCCTTACAAATCAGAAAAATTTAAACAGCAAACAATATCAATCATTATATCAGTATAGGCAACCATTTATACACCCACTCAGATTGAAATACTGAAATTACTTTAAGAGACCTTTCATTAAAACAAAACATCTGTTGGTATAGTGTTGATACGTAGCATTTATGTTTAAAAATATACTAATGTTTGACATTATTATTTATAAAATTTTAACATGCAATATTAAAAAATGTAGCTACTTTTCTGAATAATATTATTGTAATGTGAAATACACCTTTTTATAATTTATTGTAATATCAAAACTTAAAATACCTACTGCTAAATACATTCAAATTTCAATGATACGTTTTTAATTTGGATTTTATTATTCTTCAATTAGATCTTTTCCTTATACTATGTAAAAATTATACATACAAATAAGGAAATATGGCAGTCCTATTTTGAATATATATCGTATTTTATTGAAAAACAATTTGCAAGGATGGAATATTGCTTTTTTATTATAACGCCTAAAGATATCAGGAGGTACAATATCAGGATAGAGATAAAAAATATCACACTAGATGAGCCAACTGCTGCCTCCTGACAGACGTATTTATCACTTACATGAAAAAGATTCAAAAATATCCTTGTGTTTTAGTATTGCCTGAAAAACTAACTTAAGGAAATACAAATATGAGTGCGGTATTATCTGCTTTTACTTGATATCAATTCAAAAGCATTTGTACGATTAACAAATTGTAAGGACGTAAAAACAATTTACTTATGGTTGAAAAAGATGTCTCATATCCAGTGATCCAAAGTTACGAGGCTTAAATGGTACTAATCTTTGCTTATGTATTTAATTTGTTGTGTAATGAAATTACTACTACTGCTGTCATAAGTGGTAAATGCTATTATTTTAGGACCTTAATAAAATATACTTAATAAGTGACTGATAAATATGTCAAAAATTCAACTAGCATAAACTCGAGCCAGTTATTGCATTACAACTTTTGACATTCCAGGACTTCTATCAGGTAAACTTATTTTTGTCAATAATTATTTTATTTTATGTCTTGAAAAACTAAATCAGATACAATCTAAATAAAACGCGCTTATTTGAAGTAGTTATAAGTCTCCGTCAATGGTGTTAAACAATTTTAAAATATAGATTTAAATGCAAGTTGTAAAGCATAATGGTTCAATAAATAGTTTTAAGGCGCTCTAATATGTTACAGAGGAAAACGAAAATAGTTAAACAGCTTATATTCAAGCCTAGTTTGTTGCTAGTGTTATATTTAATTGGGCCACACACTATATATATAAATAAAAAATGAATCCTAATTTTGCTTGAATATGAATAGTAAAATAATATAACTTCCACACATTTCGTGTCCCGATCCACAATCTTATACCTTATATTTATTTTATTTTCCAATTATCAAATGATCTTCTTTAATATTGGTTTTCTTTTTTGGTCTAAATACTTTACCTTTAATATTTTCCGTATTGTGTGACAAATTAACTTAAAATGAAGCAACTTGCAACCATATATATATGCAAGGCTTGATAAAAATGTCGTAATAAATATTATGATCGTATTGCATTTAACATGGAACTCTACCAACTGTCATGGTTGCACCAGTAACATGGTTAAAGGTTTGTGTACATTTTATTTTTTCTAAATCATGATTATGATATAATGGGATTGCAATTTTGTAGAACTGTTTTTAATAATAGAGGTTAAAAAACTATAGAGCTACTCCTGAACAAAAATCGAACCAATGAACTAAAAATGCTATTAATAAAAGTATGAGACCATGTGTTAATATGCTACTGAGAAAACATCTTACATGGAAGTTTGAGTTGTGAAAGCAAACAACTAATACTAGTATCAACAGTGAACGTCTTCAACGAGCTGTGCTTTTTAAATCAACAAATTACATTTTTAACACTATTTCTAGTAATTCATTTTCTATTAAATTATTTACAATTTTCCAAAGAAATTAAAAGTATTAAAACACATTTTTAATTAATTTGTATTTCTTGAAACTGCTTTGCGCAGTATTTATGTAGTTTATTTGTAAGAATTATTTCATACAACAGCTGTTGCAATACTATTGAATATTAATTAAAAATTTCAACAAAGTTGGATCAAGTTGAACATTTATTTATCTTACTTTGTGTACAAAGTAAACTTTGTTTTAAGTAATTTGTATCTCTTTCACTAAAGTTACAATTTATAATGACCAATTGGAAGACTACTGTAAAACATAAAATATTGTAAAACATTTAACTTAAGAAAAATAAAAAATAACATACTCAAGATGTAAACTCAAGATTAGGTAAACGAGCGGTTTCATTTTAAGAAATTACAATTACAATGTAAATGGAAACCAAATAGATTGCCAGTCGATTTATCTTAAACTTGCCAAACAATATGTAAGATATATATGATTGTTAGAGCTGTGCCTGAATCAATATATGCATAACTATAGTCACGATATCAGTTGGACTATGGATGATCATATTACATCTACTTTATGACTATTGTAAATCCGTCGCTTTATTACTGCTCTAGGAAATATGAAGACGGGTTTATATGACTATTCGCCACTTTGGTGTATTGCGAATTAATTTTTAGCCGGTTTGACATTGAGGTTTCATAGCTTTATCCTGTTTGATTATACTATGATTCCTAGACTGAGAATACATTGTACATTTTAAAATGTGGCCAGCGCAAAGAGATAATTATGACAAAAATATAACAAATTTTACCTTCTCAAACTCATGTCTAACCACTTACTCTCTAAATGAATTGTCTATGAGACTAATAACGTGATCTCATAGACAAGTTACTGCATTAATGACTCTGATGAGTTATTTTAAATATCTTTATTCGTTTTTTGTTTGCGCACTTTATTCACATTATAGGTACGTAAAAATCCTGTCAAGATTTTAGGCTTCCCAATAATTTTATTAGTATTTGATTAACTTCACATGAATGTGTTCTTTTCGATAAATCATATTAATGACAATGTCGGAGATGACAAAAAATAAATATTAATTAAATAAACTATTTAAGACAAACAATAATGTAGCCTATCCATTTTAAAGTAATAATTAAAGTTTCAAGTATTATTTATTTTAAATGTTTTTAGCATTTAATAGATTATTTAAATATTTTTACTTTATAAAGCCTGTGTTATTTTTAGACAATTCAGTTACAGAATATACATGTGATTGAGCTTTGAGGCCAACTTCTATTACAATTACATCACTATAATAAACTTCAATGTTATGAAATACTAGATATATAAGTTGTAAAATAAATTACATGATTTATTTTGGTTTATATAAATGTATCTTTCAAGTAGAAATTTCCATTACTATGTTTAAAATTGTATATTGCTACTGTTAAATACATTCTGTTATGGTTCTTAAATTTAAAATAAGAATAACTAATATCATTCTTCATTGAATAGATTTTGCATTCAAATAAAATTAAAACTACTATTTTAAAGAGTTTAGATTTAAATATTTTCGAAAAATACTAAACCACAAATTAGTGGTATTAAATAGTGTAAAAATAATATGATTTTAATTATATCTCACATTTTTTCTAACAATTAAAGAAAACACATATTTTTATTTTACTTTAAGTATCACACTCTTAAAAAATAAATCTTCATTTATATATTTAGGTTCGTAAGTAAATGCAGTTAAATTTATTAACTTATATTTACACTTTTTGAACTCAGTCGAATATAAACTTTAACTTGCATTACAGTACGGGAACTATAAAATGGAATGGCACTAAATAATTTAAAACTAATTCAATAAAACATGAAACAAAATAAGTCCTCCCTGAAATGTCTTATATCATAGAAATATCCCAATATGCACTTTCTTAATTGCTACAGATTTTACGATGTCTGCACAACTTTTAGGATGTATTTTATGTAACCATACGTTTATACCACTGCAATAGAGGCGTTTCCCAGCTTCAAACATCTGCAGTAATTTTATAGAGTCAGAGAGAGAGAGAGAAGGAAAAAATAAAGAACTAGAAAAAAGTCACAAATGAGAGAAAATTGCATACAATTTTTTTAATTTAAATGTTAACTAGGAATAATCTATAAAACTCTTATTGAATTTACTGTCAAACAATAGCAAAACCCCTAATTGCAAGAATTAAAGTGTTTATTCACATATTAATATTAGAGAGACGAATAAAAGAGAAAATTATTACTAAACGTTCAATTTTTAAATAATCTATTCACGGCGCAGGAATTTTATGTCATATGGAAACACTTTTTAATAATAATGTAAACTCTGCTATTGTCTGTGCACCATTTACAACTGTCAAACATTCTGTAAATCTGTTTGGTGACAAAGTTTAAAAGGAAGGATGTGCGGATTATTTATAGGTACACAAGCTGACACCCATACAATAGGCCAACGTCATTAGGCAATAGGACAAAATTTAATTTCCAAGCTTGTTGTCCTTCTAATTATAAATTATTGAATTATTATTATTCCATTATGACCTACATTAGTATATTAGCTGTTGGCGAATTGCTTCACGCGTATACAAAATAGGAACTACTTTCAATTTCATCCAAAATTAATAATAAGTAAAATTAACATAATACGGTTTAACTAAAATAGATATTTCAAATAATATTTTAAATTTTTGGAGAATCCATTTATAATCAGGATTTGTGTAGATTTATTTGCAGTTAAAAATAACACTTCACTACCAAATTAACAGTGTCTAGCTTATCAGTTTAGTCCATCAAGGGCTTTTATTGAGGGCGTTTCCACTTTTCTGAATGTTTAGAGTATTCTCATATTTATTTTAATCCTTCTAACTAGCTAAATAACATAATATGTCTAAATTTAATATGAAATAATAAAATAAATTAATATAAATGTTATATTTCTTAAGTTAATCGGTTTTCAGAAGGCACTTTATACTAGTTTTGAATACTGGCAAATATTAGTGTGGTAATACGCACAATATAAAATGGAATATAAACACGAAATGCCATGTTTGTGGCATGAACTGAAGATATTTCTGATTTTCCTAGTTAATAGAATATACGGAAAATGTATTACTGTATTACCAAATTGAATTATAAATTAATGTTTTTAATGCATGCGTTACGTCCGTAAATTGACTCTTTATTGTAGTTATTCACTACTTGCTCAAAAATCCAGCTGATTCAATGACCACCTTGACTTCTTTTTGGAGCTAGGACCTAAAGGTATTTGATTGTACTAGGATCAAAAATTTTTGTAATCAAACAATGTATTGCTGTACTTTAAAACTACAAAAACTCTAACTCCAATAGTTGCAGCTGTTTTACAACTGATAGCAGCACTGCCACTTATAGGTTAAATCGCATTTAAAATAAATGTAGAAAAAGTAATAATGTAATATAATTAATTAAGTTTTCGTGTGATTCTAGTGTAGTATGATACAAATTATCGTTCATAACTTCTGGCTAAGTGCTTGTTGGTGCTTAATCGAGATAAAACCACGATTTCGCACAAAACACATCCATTTTAGGTACTAGTTATATTTATTGGGTGCCTGTGGGACATAAGAAACCTCTAAAACAATGCTTGCTTAGAAGCCAGGGCTCTTCCTTCATATATATAATATATAAGATCAATTTGATTTTAGTTAAAGTAATTTATCAAATCCTTAAAGCTTAAACTAATATAAAATCTATAAAATCATCTGTTAGTGAAATATCTACGAAGTAAAAACCTAATTGCTGGATTATTGTTTCAGGCACAAACGCTGAACAAAATTAAGAAACTAAAATACCTATTTTATAAAAAGACTATCTGAATACCCGTGCTTCGCTACAGCGAATTTTGTTTTTTTGTTTTTTGTATCACTATGATTCATGATTAATATTTTTTAATAGATATAGAGGTTGTTCCTAAATTTAACCCCTTATTTATTGGGCCTCTAACCCGTATGAAAAATGCGGGTATCAAATTTCACTTACCTAGGACATAGTATTTTTGAGATGTATAACAAACAATATTTATTGTTTCAGGGGTTGTTTCAACCCTTACAGGTCAAATATTTTAAAATCCTTTCTTCTTGCGCCTCTAGCCTCCGATGAAAAATGCGTGTACCTAATTTCACGTTCCTACGTAGTTTTTGAGATATATAACAAGCAATATTTATTATTTTAGGGGTTATTTCAACCCTTATGGGCCAAATATTTTAAAATCCTTTCTTAGTGCCTATGACCAATATGTGTACCAAATTTCAAGTTCCTAGGTGGTATGGTTTTTGAGATACTGTGATCTGTCAGTGAGTGAGTGAGTGAGTGAGTGGGGTTTCGATTTTATATTATATAGAGATTAACACAATATTCATAGCACTTCATTTTGTATAAAATTAAGCACAAGCGTCAGTATTTTCCCGCTCTCTTTGTACTCTTTATATGTAGTGATGTATAAATGCAGAAAGAGTAGAGTTTTCACTTAGTTTTACTTGTCAGTTAAAATTGCATTCTTTTATAATATATTGTTTAACCTATTGAGACGAATTACCAGAATAGCTTCTAGTAGCGACATTGGTTTACTAAAAAATAAATCCAGCTCTTTCTTTTTTGAATCAACTGTTATATTACAGATATTCTGCTATACTTTAGTTATCCAAAGTCTGTATTTGTTCTCACTTCAAATGTAAATGCTAATACAATTTTTACTTGCCCATTTCAATTCTTGAATTTAATTTGAAATAATTTAAAAATACAAAAAAAAAATGCGTTATCGAGAGAAAAAACAAAGTTATTATTACGTACCAAAAATAAGATTGAAAAAATGGACTAAAAAAACACTTAGAAGCGGCTTTTATTCATATATGGCATTATACAATTTTCAAGTATGTTTATGTATTGAAGAATTTTATATTCATGATTTTTTCTTTTCTATTTAGTTCAACATTGAAAAACTAAATTTGCTTAACGAATTAATCCCTTATACCATTTTTGTATGTATACTGTATTGGTATTTTGTTTTATATATTTTTGAATCTTAATTATATATTTGTAAAATTAAGACTCTACAGGGTTCAGAAAAACAGAAATTAAGACACATAAATGGATTCCGTTACACTTAATAGTTCCCCCTTAAATCGTATCTAAAGTGTATTGTTAAAATCTTTAATAACAAGACCTCGACAAAATGATATAATATAATATTTAATCACCTTAATTAATAGCTGCAGAAATCAATAAAATATGAATTTCATCCTTCACATAATGGTCGTTTCTAAATATATGAAATATAAACGCAACTAACTAAAGTATGAGTTATTTTAAAATAAAATCTCAGCTAATTAGCTCATTGTACAAAGAAATTTTTACAAGATTCAATATTAACATAACCACTTTTGTATACCTACCCCCACCTATAATTAATTATGGATGAGTATTGTATCATTTACTGAAGAAACGTAGAATGGGATGAAAGGTTTAATAAAACCATTAAAGTAATACAATTTTCTCACAGGTACTATTGTAGTTCTGAAGAGTAAACATTGGTGCCGTTACACTGTTGGATCAATGGTATAAATAACAGCTGTTAAAGTCATCCCATGGTAAATGTTAAACTGGTACGGATTAATCATTTACAACAGATAAAATTGTGTCGAAATATTTTTTTTTTTGCTATGATTTATGTACACGTTTTTCTGATATCGTTTACGTTTTATGTATACGTTGTACAGTATATTTTAAAAACATATACTCGTAAGTAATAAAATTGAAATGCCTTTAAATAAAGTTAGAGTCTAAATTATTAATACAATTATTGTATATAAGCATGGCTTATAGGTTGATATTAGGGAAGTACTTGTAGAAAATAATAAATATACTCCAATGTTACGATAGTACGCCAATTAACGTAAAGTTTAAATCAAGAATTTTTCTAGAATGATCCCTTTTATTTGCCTTTCAAGAAGCACGTTTATACAAATAAACGTGTTTTAATTTCAAACAGAAACACATTCGTAGAAGATTAGCCCAATAATTCGGCTCGTGGACCGACAAAATAGCAGTAATTAGTAAGTTTCAGGTAGTGAACAGATCCAAAGTATTAAAGTATTTTAGGTTGACTGTGGATTATAGAGTGTCTTGTAAACTGCATATAAGACATATACAAACAAAATTACCCAAAATAATGCGCTTATTTTACTTTGTTAAACCCTAGCAACTTTTTACGTCATCAAAAATAATTATATATTACTCTTTAAAGCATAGTTGACTAACTTAAGGTTTATAGTGTTTGATAGGTACTTACATTTTAACCTGAACCGATTTTAAGTATTCCAAAACGATATATTAAGCTAATTTGTCATACATATGTAATGATTCGTTCAATCCCACTTTTCATATAAGTACTTTCACTGCAATATCTCAATATATACAAGGTATTAAGATGTTTTAGATACGGAGTGGAAACAGCATTATTACATAACCCAGATATAATGATACTTATGAGAGGGGAGCAAAATCCTTTACCAAAGCCAAATAAGACTTTTTTTACAAAATAGTATTCATTCGTAGCCCTAAAAACTTTTAGCAATATATCTGAATATATTTAAAAGTAACGCAATTTTTTTTGGGAATGTTACAAAGTCAATGCAATATAAATGTTGATCTGATTAAAAGTCCATCAAAACTAAAATTTAAATTAAAAATATAAAAGTTAAATGGGAAAATCCAATATACAAATTTTAAGTATCTATATCATACAGCAATCGTATATACTGCTATAGATATTCAATTTACATTACGGGTTTCCAGATGCACAATCATAACGAACCTAATTAAATATTCTGATTGTGCATTGTAGTAACGTCGTTTGATTGGCCGGAATTTGATTTAGTTACCTTTATTCCAATTAAATGTTATTACAATGGAAATTAAATATCAACGCAATTTATTCTGTCCCGAAAATTGTTTCCCATTGATTGATAATAATTTAAAGAGAAAAAGCTCAGTTTTGGAAACAAATGAAAATTTTGTATCGCAACTACTTTGCACAGGTAGAGTATGTTAGTACTGTAGCTTAGTAATTTAGTACTCGACTAGTTTGGACACATCGTTTTAAGGCGGCTTTACACGACGATAGTAAATCGTACGAGTCACTAAAACCGATTATTTCACTCTAATACTCGCCTTGTGCATTGTGTTCTGTATTCCAGTAGAATACTCGCTGCGAGTGTCCATGCAGTCGAGCGAATAGAAAGCAATCCTATTTACAGAGGAACGAGTAGGTTCCCCCACCACATTACTCCAATAGTTATGACGTACTAGCACCGTTGAGAGACCGATTACACAATTCGAGTCACACATACGAGTGGTTAGTTTAGCGCTACTGCAGTCGTTGATAGTGCGTACTCCATGTTTTGTAATAATTCATCGTTGTGTGTAGTTTTCTAAAATGGCTAAGTGGGGTGAAGACACCAATTTAAAATGTTAAGAACGAAGAAAGTTTATTGAATACGAGCCTAAATAATAATAACTACTGGAATAACCGCTAAACTGAGTGTTGTCTACACGTTAAAAAACAATTCATTGTAGCGTGTAGACGCCACTATTCCTATGAAACACTCGCCTCAAAAACTCGTCCCAGTGACTTGTACTAGGTACTAGCGTCGTGTAAAGCCGCCTTTAGTCGAGTAAATTAGTGAAATCGGGTAGTAGCTACGATCGAGTCCACAGTTTAGTAGCTTAACCCTTCCATACACGCAGTGTAGTTAAGCTTCCAGTCGACCAGTCCATACTTGTTCATTAGTAAAGTACATTAGTAGGTACGTAGTAGATTGTGTGTGTGTGTGTGTGTTTGCTCTGTATTGTGTTGGTAGTTATGTATATCATGGTCAGGTTGTTGGAAGACACTACAGTTAAATTCGCGCAATAATACATTAAGCACGATTGTTTATGGGATGTAACCTACTTGATGCATCATATAAAAAACAAACAGGTGCGTAAAGCAACTTATTCGGCCATTGTCAGTGATTGGGAATTAAAGGTTTCCACCTTAAGGCTTAATAATACACTAAATTCACAGTCCACGATAGCACGTGCAGACACTTACTAAAAGATTACATTACTAGACCTTTGCTACTTTACTAAAACACTTGATCCGTGCAAACCAGGCTAAACCAAATGCGATGGTGGATTGTAGCACAACTTTCTAGTTAGTAAGCCTAAGCCTACACAATGGTAATCACCCTGCTGCAATATAAGAACGTGAAATCCTACAAAAGCGAGACAAGTTAAGAGGCTTCTTTTTGGTTTGTTGAAGTTCATAAAACTAATCCGATGAAGCCGTATCAATTTTGTGTTGTTATATTTAATTCATTTTCTTTATATCTTTCATAGGTTTAGCTCATACAAATGTAGCGTTACTTTTATTTAAATTCAATGTATGTACAAATCCTATATTGTAAAAAAATATTACTTTGAATAACTATTAAGAAAGTTTATTATGTAATAAATAAAAACAATCTTATTATTGTATATGGTTGTTCAAGTGAACAAGTTATTTAACAAATAAAAGCAACTTAACTATATTAATGTCAATACTCAATTAGATTATATAATAGTTTAAGTGGGATTGTACAATATGTGTTTCTTAATAAATACAAACTTATAGTTTTATGTATATTCCATAACACACAAGGACATTTACATCCATTGTCACTTACACTTACCATAATATTATTTTCGTTTAGGAAATGAAAGAGCTGTTGAAATTAGTTAACATTTGTTTAATAATAATATAATACATAAACCACAAAATACTGAAATTCAAATTACAACTAACTGATGGGCGAAGACAATTTAAGGTAAAATTTATCGGACCCTAATTAAAAAGGGCTCTGATGTCTTCACAAAATCTATCACGTTTATCAAAAAAATCATCTGACCATTTTAATTACTACGTAATTAAATATTATTAGACGATGAAAATAAACTATATACGAATTATATTTAGCCCCTAGCTAATACACGAGGGTTGGGGTTTTGAGTAGGTTATACAAACAATACATATACATAAAGATATGTTTTATCTTGTAGGAATGTGTAGAAATATAAATTTTGTAGTCTATTACAAATATGACCCACACTTACTGTGCAAACTATTCATGTCTTGAGTTTAACATATAACATTTACAAAGAAATATTTTTTTTACCTTAAAAAATTTAAACTTAATAGACGATTCAATTTTAAGTAAATACTTGAATGAAAATTATAGATAAAAAATGTATGGCCTACCCACCACCCATATGAATTGCACATTGTGCGAGAAAAATCCGCAAAGAAAAATATAACTAATACTTTTTAGAAATCGTTTGAAAGCAGTTGTGCCAGTTGCTGATAGATTAGATTTTTCTATAATCTATCGGACATCGGAAAACCGAATATCAACTTTATTTCTGGGAATTAAAAGAGGAAAAATCGTAAAACTTATCAATTTAATAACAATTAATAATTTAACAAAAAAAATCTTAATATTTAACACAACCGAATATTGCTGAATATTCCTGAGTGGTATTTCACTTATTTTATTAATGTTTACTTAATATTAATTGAACGATATAAACAACGCAATATAATTAATTAAATTTGCCCGGTAAAAAACCTTAAAATTGTATTTAAAAATCACAGAAATGAACATTAAACATTTTGGAACTGATTAAAATGGAAAAGTTCTAATATTTTAAGTTAGACTTTTTTATTTATTAAAATTTATAGATTAATTAAGAAAGCTTTAGTTGGACATGTAAACATATAAATAAACGTAACATAACATTAACATTTTAAAAGATATTTGATGATACGAAGTTTAAAGACTTTGACAGATTAACAGGAAATTGTGTATTAATTTTCTCAAAATTAGTCTTGCTATAGACAATATATAAAGTATTAGAACTAAAGTATTTGTATGGCAAATATTTAGACAGCTAAAAGTTTTCGTTTCTGCAAGAGAATGCCAGTTTACGCCAGCACAAAAAAAAAGGCTTCGAATAATGTACTTAGATGTAAAACATTTCTTGTGCTTCCCAATTTTCAACTAACTTTAAAAATACCTAATCCAAACTTGATTTAAGAAGAAAGATTAGGATTTCATAAATATGAAATTCATATATATTTAGTTTTGTTTGGCTCTTTTCAAATTTGAAATTTCAACACATAAATATAAAATAAAGACAGGGACCTTCTCCATTAATTTTGAGATATACTTTTAAATCATGTATATTGAATCATATATTAAAATAATTTTAAAAACTAATAACATTAAAACAAATAAGAACTATACATATATTATATTGTCCTTATGACGTGATAAATGATAGTAAAAACAACTTCGAACCTTTTCATTGATTTTCATTGCTAAATTTCCTGCGTTACACTAAAGACCCCAGCAATCAATAAAGAAATATTTCTTAGGTTAACAAATACAACTTAAATGTTCGATTTAACTAAAACAAAGGTTATTTTCCTTATCTCATACCACAAACCACACTAGTTTATTCCTTATAAACATTTTGCAAGCTCAACTTGTTAATTAACCTACAGGGAGCTTTAGATGTATGCATGCAACCTTGTAACTTTAGTTTTAAAATTCGAATAATATATAAAACTCAGTTTGTATATTTAACTTAATTCAATACAATACAATAACTTAAAATTCAAAGTACTTAAGTTAGATTTCAGTTACAACTTAACTTAGTTTAAATAAACTAATGTGAGTTACACAGATAACCCTGAAATATTATAAATTTGAAGGACGGCTTACCTTTAGAAGAAAATTATAAAATCACGAAGATGATATCAAGGGCATCACTTACCTGTAACAATAACAAAATAACAATTACTAACATGAACAAATTTTAACAAATAACAAATATTATAAAATAACGTTAAACAACTAATTGGTGTTAACTAAAGACTATACAATAATATGTATCTCTACAAAATGTAATCAATAAGATAAATAAAGAGAAAAAATCGAGGAGAATAACCGAAAATATTTATAACAACTTAGTTATTTTATTACATTACTTAAAGATATATAAAAAAACAACATATTATTTTAACGTATGTGTTTTATAGCATAAATATAGTTATATGTAACAGTATAACACTCAATATAATTTTAAATAGCCTATGTATTAAGTATAAAATAAAGAGTATTTTCTGAATTTTGATCACAGAAGAAAATTGACGCATGAAATGTAGACCTAAATAGAATAATAAGATTATTATTATTTAATTTGTTTTGGTATTTTATTTTTGTTTTGATATTTTAATTTGTTTTATTATTTGCTTAACATGTCTGTATTTTAGGCCAGTTATACAAATGAAGACGGATATAAAATAATCCTAAACAAAATACATCCCATAATGCTAAAAGTTATTAAATCTTACATAATTATACTGGTTTAACTACTAAATTGTACTATTTTATTCAAGTAAACTTCTACATTGAACGACACAATTTAATTACATTTATTTCCTCTAGAAACTAATTCTTAATAGACAGTATTTTTTTGATTGTTTTACTTTAGTACTATTATTTTCAATGTTTTGCGTAACATATAGTTTTAACTTTCTGAAATGTTAAATTTAATTTATTTTATAAGAGGACGTTTCATATTGTTTATATATTATGTGCGTAGTAGTTAGTATCCCTTTTTGTTAGTTGCTTACATCAAAATGAAACCGTATTTGTTTAACATAATATCCAGAAAAGTAAACCGTAATACTGTTGTAATGTATATTCATACGAAAACACTAATTATGTTTTTTGTGTTATTTATGGAAACCTACACATATTTATTTCCTAAGAAAACTTTTTAATTTCTCTCTACAAGACAAAACAAGGTTAATAACGCTTAATGTTAAGGTCGAACTCTATAAATAGAAACAATTTAAATACTGCATGCCCTTTACCTTTAAATAGCATTGTGCCCTTTTTAGTTATAGTCTTAGTGTCTATTTTTGCAATCCATAACCTACATATTATCCTTATCTCCATTAAATGCCTGAACATTGCTTGTTATTTTAGCACTTAGTTAAATAAAGGTTAACTTAAATTTTGTTAAACATTCATTAGAGTACATACTCTAAAGTTATTGTTCTTGTAGATACAGCAAGAGGTTTGTGTGATGTGTGTATACAAAACTCGTAATGAAATATAGATTTCAAAAGTTTAAGTTTTACATATTAAACGTTATTGTATTGAAATTGTATTTTACATTGGCGCAGATTTCATGTCGTTTAACTTAAAACTATGCATCTTGTAATAAATACACTTTGCAACAAACAACTGGATTAAAACCTTTACACCAATGTATGTTTATTTTTATATTTTTTTAATGAACAAGCTTTGTAAAACTCAGTGCTTGGAAATACAAAAAAGACAAAAATTAAAAATAATTCGGCCACGCAGCTGGACCGCTGACGTGAGTTGAGCAAATTTCCAAAATTAAGTTTATATGCCTATGTTTTAGGATTTCAACCAAAAATTTGGGAAGTAGGTCTACTCACGAAGGCGTTGAACAGCTGTCTGTGTGTACGCAATATATTAGTAGAATTTGTTTGCGCCTAGTAGCCTCGCGAGTTAGCACCACTTGGCTTCCAACCGGGTACTTTTATGGTATTTTACGTTTTGGTCAATTTTGGGGAAACCAAGCGAGCTTAAGGTCGCGTAAAAAAACAAAATGTGCAGAATAACAGCCTACATTTATATTTTTAGAAAAAACTCTAAAAAAAATTAATTCTCGTAGTGAAAATCTCAAAAATAATTTACTTCCAGTCAAAAAACGTACTTCCGGTTGTTGGATTTTTTTTTGCTAACGAACTCGTCCGAGCGACATAGACAACCAACACGTGTACGAAATTTGGACCAAATCGGACTTAAAATGCGGCCGCTAGAGTGCGAACACATATATACATATAATATATGAATTTTAATGACACCCCAAAACGTGTTCTGGGGACCATGATCGGTGCTCATTTGCTACTTCCGACCTTGGGTCTCACCATAAGGGCCACTGCAATAGCTCATTTTTCCTATGAAAATTCGCTAATAAAGGTAAATTCCCAAAAAACTAAATCAATATACAGTTTTTTTTTGTTGGTCCAAATAACGGTTATATTATTTAGTATTTTCCAATATTGTACGATTAACAATGTAACTAATAACAATTATTAATTAGTTAGGCAAGTTGTTGTCTTTCAAACTTTAAAGGCAAGTTTATATACGTGAACCTTATATTCCATTGTAACATAGTGTTACAATACCTGTACACCTTCATGGTCACCGCTGTTGCATAGTGTTACAATACCTGTACACCGTTATGGT
>JAGFPH010000089.1:272795-318464 GCA_018207615.1 Philaenus spumarius
CCAGTACTGTAAAAAAGTGGAGGACTCGGTAGAGCATACCCTTTTTCAATGTCCAAGATGGATGTGACGGAAATGACCTGAAGAACACCACAAATGTCACGCCTGATGTGGCTTCATTTATATAGATCATGGTGAAGAGTAAAGAAAACTGGCATGCAGTGAGTGATTTTGCTACATACATTCTACAGCCAAAAGAGAGCGATCTCCCTAAGTGAACCTGTCACATAGAATTTAGACACTAAGAAATACAGACAATCATCTCACTAAAGTAATGCTAGTAGCAGTTCCAGTGTGGTTAGTGGCTGAGAACACACTACTCGGAGTGCCCCCCCCCCAAAAAAAAAGGTTAGGTTAGGGTTAGATTACTATAAATTATGAAAGAACCCTAATATCAGTAAACGAAAATGGGTAAACTTCTCATTAGTTATTGCACTTAGTGATATAGTATTTCTATCCTAATTTCTTTATCCACTCTCTCTAATACAGACAACACGTTCTTTGGTCAACTCAATCAAACATGTAAACATTTATTTTAACTGCGTATCTAGATAACAATAATAGCAATATACTAATTCCTACACAGATATGTTTAATAATCAAACCCTCAGTGATACACGGGGTAAAACTAACAATTTATAATAGTTAAGCCTAATACTTGGCTGCATAATTATACCAATCTCTACGAGTGGGAATGGTCTAGAACAAGAGCAAAGCGAAAGTGAAATAGCAATTGGAGAGAGAGGGAGGGTAATATTACAGAAAGGTGTTATATGAGTAATGAAATATAACAGTTATATAGGCTATTCTAATTATTTGAATAATAAATCTAAACTATCATTTCATAATAAAGCAAACACTAATATTAAAAAAAATTAATTTAGCAAATTAAAATAAATAAATCAAAGTTTAAAATTTATCACACAAAATTATATAAATTATTAATAATAACAGCTGAAGATTAATCTAAGTATAAGCTCTATAAGTGGAAGTTAATCAAAACGATATAAACAAATAATATGAATAACAACAAACTATTACAAATTTACACTAATATAGACAAAACTCATGATAGTTAATGTGATTGAGAGTTAATGTGTATTGTTATCATTCTTAAATAGTTCCTTCTCACTCGGCAATCTCAAAGTATATTTATGCGTATCTTGATATTTGTCAATGCATCTCTAGCGATTAATACAGCGAACTCAAAAAACTACCTGTGAGTTTTCACTTAATGAATATACGTTTTTTTAAATTAAAGTAAGTTTTTTTTTTTTTTTTTTAACTATTATGGATATTTGTTAACAGCAATTAACCATTTTTAAATTACCAAAAATACTTTTTTGTTTGTTTTAGTTTAACTGTCTTGCCAAAGTTAGCATTATATAACTTAGATTACGCCACTCGGACAGTAAAGGTTTCATTAAAATAAGGTAAATGGTTATGAGTTAACACAAGCACTTTAACATTATAATATATAGCATACTTTGCATGTGATAAATTACAAAAATATGAAAACAGCTACTAATTAAATTACTCACACACAGAGAAGGCTAATTTCATTATCTTTATTTTTATATAAAATACAAAATATATACAGATGTAAAACAATGCATAAAACCAAGTATTGTTGATGGAAGCTCATCAGATATCTGACTTTTAATTAATTCACGTTTCAGAATAAAGTTTGCAATTAACAAGCATCGCCTGTGGTGTAATGTTATAAATGAAATTAGTACGCTGTGGAGTTTTAGAAGGAAACACTAATCCGTATAGCACAAGCCAAGCTAAGATAATGCGTTTCTTCCACTAACCAATCACGGAAGTGTCAGAAACAATCCTTAGTGGATTAATCCAAAGCAGTTTCTTTAATGAGTCTCGAGTCGGTTCATTCCACACGACCAAGAGCTTCTACAGTTAAAAAGAACAATCTTTTTAGGAACAACGGAATGTTTCAACTTATTTGTCTTCAACCAACTGAATAGTATTAACTGTTACGGTATATTTTTAATTTACTGAAAACCCTATACCTGGATATTATACAGGGTGTACCCGAAATCTCTATTGACCTTTTCAGGTATTATTCCTGGACCGAAGAGAAAAAAATATTAGCCTGTGTTAAAAATTTCCAAAACTCAATAGTTCCCCATACAGCCGCCATTTTTTTCACATAACAATTTTTAATTTGATAACGACTCTTTGTAATAAATTTAAATTTGGTACATAGCTTTATGACCCAAAGAGCTTATTCCAAGAAAATTATTTATTTTTTACAATGTTTATTTTCAAAATGGCTGCTGTTTTAAAATCTCAAACCTAATTTACTCAAAAACCTTACATTTTAACAAATTTTTTGTGTATCCCTTTTGATTATCTATCGGATGGTGTAACTTACAAAACAATCGGATGAAGGATAATGGCTAAGTTAAATAAAATTACAGCAAATGTATAGTAAATATTCAATACAATGTTGAAGTATTTACTGTGTTGGTATAGGATGCCCGGTTGAATAAATCACATATTACTCATAACTTAACTATTATCCTTCATCCGATTGTTGTTGTTCTTTGGTCCAGGAACAATACCTGAAAAGGTCAGTAGAGAGTTCGGGGAAAGCTCTGTATAGTGTAGTTTAAAAAAAAAATTAAATACATGAAATTATTAAACTGATCTAGTCTAATGAGTCAAACAAGGGCATACAATCGGGAAGAGGTTTGGTAAAGATTGTCTGAGATAAGATTTTCTTTTTTCTCTTTAGAGGGTTAGACCCAACACACATTTATGGGATAATGTAGACATGTTTTCATAGAAGGAAAGATTCTCATCATTTACAGTATTTACAAATGACCTTAAGCCATATATGAACATGTTACGTAACGAAGTAAAGTAAGTTTTCCTATTAGTAACAAGATAATTATTATTATTTTACATATCAATTAGAAAATGTTTTGAAATACAAAAAGTGTAAAATGTTTGTAAACTATAGCAAACATTTTCGTTTACTTTACCAAATTCATATTTATGTTCTTCGGTATTTATTATATGGTATATAACATTGCAAATAAAATATAAAAAACTTTTTATAAATTATATTTTATATATTTAATTCACAATTCAATATACTTTGTTTATCGCGGAAACTAGCTAACACCAAATAAAAGCTGCTATGATTTGTTTAAAATTGTAATTTTATTAACATTTATTTTGATAAACCCAGCCCAAATACAAAAGCTACCCTTTCCAAGCTAGTACTCGTCTGTTGATCTTGCGGTAATGTTGAAACGTTTATTGTAATACAACCGTAGTAGATAGATTTTTGTTTTCTGTTGCTGAATTTTGTATTTTCAGCTTGATGTTTTAGGTTATGCTACACGGTTTAGCTAGTGTCAGACCTATTCTTAGAAAACAGAAACACTAAATAAGTTAACTTTTTCTATTACTGCTTAATTAATTCCATTTTGAAACAAGTTTTCTAAAACTTACTCCATGTTACCCAAACAACATTCCGTATTAAATCATGTTATCAAAATCGGATATGTAGACATTATGTTAATAATTACATATACAGGCAAAGAAACAAACAAGGCTACTTTTCCATTTTATAATTTACTAGTTCCTCGCTACGCGTAGAATTAGATTTCCTCAAAGAAAACATTATTTGGTTTAATATTGAGGGTTATTCATTTTAAGATTAGAGAATTAAAACTATTTACGTCCATATTTCTTCGTAAATTACATTTTGTATTTTGCCAACTATTATAAAATATATAATTGTTTATAAAGTTTTTTATTATTCTTAAACATGCTACTTAATTATTGACAACAGGGTAGCAAATCCAATTATACAAAACTTGGCTTCAGGGGTTTATTATTGTTATTAACAGACTTTAACAGGAATTGGATTGATTTGAATTAGAATTCTTATTTGTTGGAGGCATTATAATGTATTATAAATATAAAAATTGTATTAATTAAAAACATGTATGTATAACTAATACCTTAAGAAGTATCAGATAAAAATATTTAAAATTAATCAACGTATAGCAATTAAGTTATTATTTTGACTAATAGTACAACAAATACAAGACAAGGATTGCAATAACATTTTAATTAAATTTTTATTTTAGAAGTGTTTACAAAGCTTATAAATATTGATAGAACTCGAGCCAGATCCTTCCGCATAGGCGATTTCCGCCTAAGTAACTCGACTATTTTAGTTATTGGTAAAGCACACGTTTGAATTAGGCCTATATTTATCAAATACACCATTGTTTAGAAATAAAGTGTTTTATTTTCACAGTTAATTAGATTTTGATAAAATCCCTTACCTACTTTAGAGCGTAACACTTATTGTGATGAACACGTACATAGTTTTGAGTTTATTTATAGGTGTTTAATTTGAAAGAATTTACTTTTATGTAAGATCCCGAAAAATGAAGAGCAGATTAATGTGGTACACATGAGAAAAATATAACATTTAAATATTATGTTTAATGTGTTATAGAACTAAGGTAGGCTAAATGAAATTTTTGAGGTTAGAAGACGTTGAAAATGTATATCTAATCAATTGTTTACTTCGTTCTTCAGAAGAAACTACTTAGGCCTCCATAATACAAACTATACCAAACTGGATATGCCAATATTTATTTTCAACATGGTAAATGAACGAGCCTTCAAGATTGCAAACTTTACTCAAAGAACTTATATACATTTTAGAAATGAAAACAAAATATCATATAGTTTAATCATACAAATACTTAAAAATAGCGGGTTTAACCCTAAATATTTTAAATAAATTAATGTTGGCAAAACTGTATCAATGTATACTTTAAAATTCACTTAATTTTCGTTGATAGTAATCCTATATATTATTATGTAACTAACAGAAGCCATAGATAGTGATTGTTCATTATTTAATTGTATGTTTTTAGGCCTAAGTTGTTATGGGATCACAAGAATTAAGGAAACGAAAAGGGTTGTAAAAGTAAAAATAATTCAACAATTTCTAACCTAAAAGAAGAACATTATACCTTATTGTAGCCTGCATTAGTTTTATAACTCATATCAAAAATAACCTGCATCTAGACATTATAAGAAATTAATTACGATTGAAGCTTAATTTTTTAAACATAACCAAAAAGTATAATCTAGGATATTTATTTAGCGTTACAGATGAAAAACTATATCACCAGTTCTTTGTCTAAAGTAGGGTTTTTTTATAGCAGCTGATCAATAACCAAACATATTATGTCTTTAAAATGATTTTACCCGGACATGAGCACACACTATACTATTTTGTTACTAACGTACAGAACCTACACCACACACACACCATCACCCCCACAAACACCCTCACCAACACACTCACCACACACACACACACACTTTTACAGGAATAGATTGTTGTATATTTTTACACGAGTTTTGTGGTTCAACATGTAAATTACCAAAAATAACTCATTATACCTCATTGCATAGCACCTACCATGTAAAATGTTCATAACCACAATATTTCAAATGTGTACTCAATGTGGTTACAGAGATTTCGTGTTACTTTATGTTTAAAGAGGAATTAAAACAAAATGTAATTAAGACACACATGTTGTTTTACATTAATAAATACAAGATCTTTATAAAATGTGTAATTGCATTATAAGAATAACACCGTATACATTATCCAATCTAATCCAATACAAATATACGTATGCAATTATTCATTCGATAAACCCTATAATGCATAGGGAACTGTTATACAACACCAATATAAATAATATAGACATTAAAAATATATAGGGGTTTTCCACAAACACATAACTCAGTTCTCCAGCTTAATATTATTTTCAAAGTTTTATCATTTATTTTGTTTAAACAAAATGAAAGTCACATTATTTCACATTGTCAAGCAACAGTACAATTACAATTATATTCTTTATTGCCCTACGACCAATAAATCAGCTGTTGATAAAGGCCAAAGAGGTCAAAGCTATAAATTAGAGGCAGTGTCTGAAAGTACGAATTAAGGGGCCAGTCCGTTACGAGTGGAATGTAGACAACGTCTATTAATTAGCGTTAATTGCAACCATATGTTTACAACATTTCTGTTTGAAGTGTTGTAGCATTACTTTCCTAGAGTTCGTTTATACATATGTACTGATTTTTTTACGCAAATAGTAAATTAATTAAACATATTTACTTAAGGTGCTAAACTATAGCACCTGAGATAATTCAGTAAACATTCTTTACTTCGCAACACAAGGTCATTTGCTCGATTCGCTCTCAAAATTGTTAATGGAATAATTTAAACTATGCATTCATTATTATAAACAGGAATAATTGCTAATTGCAAGATCAATAACAATAACAAAACGTACGTAATTTAGTTTGATGCAATGTTGTTTTCATAAATACTAATTTAATAATTTGCTTTAAAATAAAATAAAAACATTTCAACATTTCAATAAATATTATCTTTCTTTGTGACCAACGACACCATTGTGTTTTTATTTTTATAATTACATAAATTTTAATGATAAATTTAAATTTTAATAATAATTTAATTACAGTAATTTTATTCGGATTACTAAAAAAACGATTCCTTAAGAATTTTATTTGCAGACCAGATAAAAAGTTTAATTTTGTTTGAATTTGGTTACCAGTAATATTTTATTAATGAATAAACTACACTATAGTTTGAATCACTAAATGTAGATGATTTATTTATTTGACAGAAAAAGAGAGACAATGTGTATTGTTATAAGTTTTATAGTATCCACTTACTCTGTGTTAATTAATTATGAGCAGCAAAAATTATTACATTTTCCTCTGTTTTTATTATTGAGTGGAGGATTTGTGTCATAATGCGAAACCTCTTTCCGCAGTAACCTAAAATAAACATAAAGTTTATTGAAATCATAACTATTACTAGATTTGTACAGTTACTTTGAGAACAAAACGGTTGTTCTTATTATATACAAAATATAAAATATATTGTATGTATATTCATATTAGGGTTAAAGTTAAATTTCTATGATATTAAAGTATTTTCTCAAACGTAATGAATCCACATCGCTGAAAACTAATTATTTACGTAAATATATATATAGTATGAACATTGTATAAAAGTAATTGTTTTGTGAAATAATTTTTTGAACTATCTCGAGATGTTAGTTAATATTTATTTATAGTTTGAATAAAATGTTGTTAAGTTAAACATTTATCCAACTTTATGCACAAAACAAACTTTGTTTCGAACCACCCGTTACTTAGCCTTAAATGTTACACAATAACATTATATTTTGTAAGACTTTAAAAATATTAGTAAAATATAACTGCCAGGTTTTTGATTTACTATACATTAATATCATTACAAATTATTGATATCCAATAGCTTTAAATAAATATTAACAAATTATACAACTTTTATTTTAAGAAAAAAATATTAATTTCAATTTTTCAAAATGTATTTTATTAAAACGTTACAATCTTTAAACGAAATGTATACATAACTGTAAAAATGCATAAAATTATAATTAATCTAAGGGCTTAATTGTATCCATCCGAAATGTGTTACAAAATAGAGTAGGAATAAAATACGTTTAATGGTAGACCCAGTTGATTCTGCAATGTCCCAATTTATAACATTAACATTAAGCACTTACTAAATGAAACTGATTTTACTCTTCTGCACGACCTCTACTTTTATGAATCCTTTCTTGTACTCATTAGTAATATTATAAATTTAACGCAGTAAAATCATCAATCGTAATGACTACCTGGTGGGAAAAATAAAATGCAGAACAAAGCAAAGAACTTAAAAAGTGTATACCAGTTCTCCACAATAGTGTGTTTATTATGTTTTAAAATTAAAAATACGCTGTAACATATTATACGATTTCTACTTTTGATCACGGTAAAACACCTACTTATAAGAGCCTATATTGCTATATTTTAGTAAAATGTAAACAATGAACATTGTTTGTACGACCTTTTAAAAAAATAACAATATCAAAAACATAGCCTTTTTGTAGTGAAAATAGTGACAGCAATTGTAATATTGTATAGGAAAACATTCGGATAATAAATCATTCGGTACAACCCATGCGAGCATTGCGATTTTTGAAGCCAACAATCAAGTTCAAAAGGAATGTACACTTTTAAACTTTTGCGTTAGTTTTTTTAGGATAAATCTCGGCCTCATATTTGGCTAACAATACCGTCCATTGCCTCACCTAAGTTTATATTGCTAAACCAATCTCGTTACACCTAGCTCAAGCCATTTTGGTATTTCGGACCATTAAAAAATGTACTAATAATTTATAACTGTACTGAAGAAGAAACCATAGAAACGGTGCAAAATTTGCTGCACTTTAGACTAAAGAGGATTTCGGGGAGAGGATCAAATGCAATTGACCGTGTAGCCTATATGAAAGAAGAAAATTATTCTGAAAATCAATAACTTTGTGCAAATAACAGTATAGGTTTACAAAAATGTTATTGTGTTTTAAGTTATATCAAAATGTTATATTTATAATTAAAATTTAATTTAACTTCTGGATGTTTTGAATACTTAAATTAATAAAATTTAAGTATGACGCTATCAAATCAACAAGCAAAACTAGGCTAATTGACATTCAAATGTAAAAGTTAAAAACAACGTAAACCAATTCACAAAATTAAAGACTCGTTTACAATAAAATATAGCCTCCAGGGAATTGTATACATTTATGTTTAAGCAATGGTAAAGAAAAGGTTTAGTGGAACTATAAAGTAATAGACTTTAGCACGTGTATTGTTGTAGTTCTATTAAGTGAAACAATGTCTGAACCGGGTTTGGCCTGAATTGCTACAATGTTGGCACTATTGGAGCAATTCTATATACAACAGCTGTTTGTATTGTAGCGATCCCACGGTAAAGGTTTTACTGCCGGAGATTATGCATTTACAACCAGGCGAAATTCTGTCGAGTTTAACATTTATCTTACCTATGTAATACTCATTTTGGTGTGCATGATTTATATCTTAGTCATGTGCAATAATTTACTGTACCGTGTAGTCAAAAATAGATAAATAAGTAACTCGTAACTAAAACAAAATATAAATAAGGTTTTTAGCTTTCAGATTAAGAAATACTAAAACTACATCCATGAGGTTCATGTGGTGGTTCATAGGTTAATGTATACAACATACGAATAGATAAAGAAGTATCACTCAGTTTTGTAGGATTATCGATTAAAATGATTGGTAGTTAATGCCAAGTGTAGTAGTCGTTAATGCCTTGAAGTTTAATTGGTAGTTGCATATTCAGATTAAGTGTGTAGTATACATTTTAAAATAAATAATAGTAAACAAAAATACAAATGTGGTGATTATTCCATTCTTATCAGTAAATTTTTGGAGTAGTTTAATTTTAGCTTTACATTTTCAGGTAGATATGAAATGCTTTCAGAGATAATTATGAAATCCGATTAGCCAACTTAACGCAAGATTAACTCAACAAAAGACATATATACACCTTTCATAATTGCATTTATTTACAAAGCAGTTTACATTAAATTGTTTACATAAATATAATTGTTTTATTTTATAACACATGAAGTATAACAAACAGACTTGCGCTTAAGTTATATTCCGAAGTTTTAAATGTTTAGTAATGACTTAGTTAATAATTGATTTTACATTGCAATCAAGTTGATTTGCCTGAATTTAATTCAACTGTCTTCTTTTAATCAATGTTAAATGTTCCGAAAACAAATAATACTTAATTGATACTGTTAGGTTTATGAATTGTGTATGATTGTTCCTCTTACAATATAAATTAGGAGTGACAAAAGTAAAATCGTTTTTACTTACGCAAAACAGAATATAAAGTAATGTATACAAACAAAAGAAGTAAAAATGTTTGTATTTATAATAATAATAATAAATATACTAATTCATAAACTAATAAACTAATAAACTTTGAGTTATAGTTTGGTTACTGTAGCCCGTGCATCACTGAGGATGGCGACATTGTCGTTGAAACGCGTTTGAGGTTAGTAAACGTATTTATTGTGAGATTTTGTGTTCAGGTTTTATTTTATCTAAGTTACTTTCTCACAAGTCAAGCTCATTAGTTATTTATATAATTCATATCAGTCGTGTTAGTTTTACATGTTGTGACAATTAACTAGTAAAACTAAATTAATGTACCTCATCAAATCATTTATGGAGGACTTTTTGGATACCGTACACATAACAGCTTTTAAAGGTTTGCAGTGATAATATATTTTCATTGTGATTTTAATAATTAAAGTACTAAACTTTTAAACAACTAAATGCAGTTTGAAGAGTATGAAACGAACAAAAATTTAAAAAATTTTCCATAATGCGTATTCATAGGTCAATTATAAATTTTTAATCAACTCTTGGTAGATTCAATAGACGTAATAGACTCTTAGTAATTCAGTATTCAATTCCAAGAATTTACTAAACAAAAAAGGAAAAAATAGTGACAAGCATACGTGCATAGCACTTAATACGTGTATAGCACTTCTATTCGTGGTATAGGAATAGAAAAATTCTGTATACATTGGCAAACAACCTTATTCAGTTTATGAAACTCTAGAAAAGGGCTGATTAACTTCGCGTGGCACAAGAACCACTATAAATAAAATTACGGTTATGAGTTCCGTATAATAAAATACTTCGTATGCAACTTTATCCATGATTTGTAATAGGTAGAAACAAACTTGTAGGCGAAGTTTTAGGATATTAGTTTTTACTAACCAGTGAATTAATGTTAATTATTGTTGACAAACGAAAAAGTGAGTAAATGACTTATGACTTTATACAATTAATGTTGGAAAAACTGCATACGCAAATTTAAGTCACGTTCTTCTAGAAGTAACTTAAAAAAGTAAACTTCTGCTTTGGTTCTTCTAAACCGGTTTATAATTCTTCTGCAATTGTGTCAATGTATTGTATATATATGAATTTTGTTTATGAGTTAAATGTTAAACTTCCTCAAAATCCTTAATTTCTTTAAAGTGATCTTTTATACAGCTTGAAAAAAATTTAAATCATGTTTTTCTAGTTAAGACTTAAAAAGCTTAATTCAATTTTTAAACCCCTTTTGTGGCGTAAAAAATGGCAATATTCGTATGGTTTCCTTGCAGCTTAAAATTTAATTCGATAAGGTGGGATGTCTGGTCTGTTAAAACTGCAAGGTCTGTTAGAAGTTTTGCATGTACAGTTCGAGTTTCCAGTATGTAGTATCGGACTTCACTTAATTTTTAAGTACATAAAGTGCGTGAGCAAAGAAAAATTGTAAACAGTTTCCAGCACTTACACAACGAATATATTTCTTGGTACGCTTGCAGCTTCCAGACCTCATGTTGGGTAGTCATGCTCTAGAAAACAAGTAGAAACGGCGTGATAGGGTCTAAAAAAACTAAAATTAAGCGAGACAGTACTTAGCAAGTGCCAAAGATTTTAATGTATACCAGACTTGCCACTATAGGAAATTTGAGAGTATAGGAAATAAACTAACAGGTTTTTATTTAAAAAAGGCCTACCATCATGGTTGATAAGTTGATAAAACAATTTAAAGGTTAACGCCTTGAAAGAAAACAGCATGCATTTTTCACTTAAATATTTTTAATGAAGTCGCTGGAAAACTTGCTATTGAATTTGACAGGGTTTTCTACACAATTCTTAATACAAGTATATTATTAAATATGAATTTAATACACATCTTTTATACAGATTTTTTATAATAAATGAGACCAAACAATTTAAAAGTCACTGTTAAAGTTGCTTATAGATTCCCAAAGTGAAAAGCATTATACTAGATTCATTGGTCTCGTATTACACTGTTAACCGAATTCAGACAGTTTACCTTTCTGGTAAAGTAAATTTTAAATGTCAGTTATTTAAAAATATTTGTTTAAACCGCACCAGTAGTTGACACGTTTTAAACGTTGAATTATATCAAATACAAAGATTTAAATTAAATACCATTCTACTGCAAATATACAAATTGTTTTAAAAACTCAAAAGAAAAAATAACTACGTGGTTAATTCTCAACACGTTCAAGCAAACTTTAAATATGGTTTATACAAAAAACAAAAAAAAGTAGTTTCATAACAAATAATTACAGGAACAATTCTTAGATTTTCCAAAACATTCACAACAATATTCTAATTACTTAATATAGACAGTTTATATCTAGCAACAGCAAGTTAGGTTTAAGTGTAGTTCGGTTCTTAACTTAACTAGTTGTTCTGTTTAAACTAATTCTTAGTATATAGATTTTACAAAAGTTTCTAAATAGGTAATAACTATTTCAACACTCCCATAAGATGCATAAGTTTAACAAGTTTAACGAGGTCATTTAATCTTAAAGTTTAGTTTTAAACTGCCTTTTATATTATAGTTTTAAGTTTACAAAAATATATTTACCGAAAATTGTATAACATAAGAAGTGAAAAGAAAGATTAATATTAAAAGATAAGATAAACATAATAAATATAACAAGCTAGAATTTAATAGAACATCAACAATAACAACAAATGTATAATAGCTAGGAATAAAAATATTTACAATAGAAATACAAAATATTTTTTAAGCCTAAATTAATAAACAAAAATACCAATTACGTAATACTTTAAAATAAAATTGTATAATAAATAAACAGTAAGACATAGAAAATCAAAAATCAGAGTTTAAATATAATCACAACACAAACTCATGTAACTAAAGAGGTCTGATTTATTTGCTTAGTATATTTTTATACAATGCCATTTTAATTGTGCTGATCTTTACTAACAATTTCGCCCTAAAGTAAAGGTAACATTACAAGAAACGTTTAATGTACATAACGTGAGTGACGTCTAAAACGTATAGGGGTATGTGTATATAATATGTACGATTGATTGGGGACCGGGACGTCGTAGACTAGATGGTATTTGCAACTAATCTATACCCATCTGTGGGGGAATTTATTGCAAAATTGTAAATAAATTATATAATAAAATTTCTGTCTGCCTTTAAGTAAAAAAACATTTATTTTAGAATTTTGTAAAACCCTGGAAGAAAGCAAAAAATTATTCAATGTATTGCGATTTAAATAAAATAGTTAACATTTTATATCATAAATCAAATAAATACCATGTTACACAAATGAGCTGACAATGAAATTTGCTTATTTGTAACCATACATTTTGACGGACATTTAAATCTTTGTTTAATATTCTGGCTGTAAGTCTATACCTTTTAAAGACAAAAAAAGGCACCCAAATAATACTTAAGCTAATAAATTATGTTTAATAAATCATACTGTTGTGATTAGTATGTTAATAAAGTATATCGTAATTTAAGAATTATTTAAATTCACATAATAAAATGTTTAAGTTTAGTTGGCACATACATGTCATTATTCTTCTATTATTACATAATATACATTATTGTGTTATAGATGGAAACAGCTGAAAGTAAACGACCACTAAAATACTCTAAACGCATATAAATGTTGACTGGCGTAATTTGTGATTATCATTAAAACAATGTATACACAGTTATGTGACATGGCATACAATCAAATAGTACTGATGGTATCTCACACTATATATGGCTATTAAAAAAGTAAGGTTTAAGAATAATGTATGAAAATTATAGAATATTGTTGTAAATGAAATTACGGTGATGTTTTGGGAGGAAGGCCAATCCGTATAACGAAACGCACATTAGGATTATATAGTTTGTCTGCTGAAGTGTCAGAAATAGGCCCTAGTGAATTAACTTGAAGCATTTCTTTGTATAAGTCTCGAGAGGGTTCATTAAACAAGAACAAAAGAATAAACATACATTTTCTTGTTAAGAAAAAATCTCCACAAGAACAATGTAATGTTTCAACCACTACCTGGAAACTTAAAATATTTTATTGTAGTTTTTATCCACCCGTTTTTATCATCTAGCTTTTACGTATGGTCTATTACGGTATGTTGATAATTTATACATTTCTCTCCACGACTTTAACTTGGAATGCTGATTCAATTTCAGCTTAGAACCAAATAACAATTTATAGTAAGGTTTGTTCTGAATTGCTTAACACATACAATAACTGAGAAGTTGTTTTTAATCTCTTCCATTTGATGCCGTTAAACTGATATACTGGATGTAAATTAAAAGCCAAAGTCTGAAACCTACAAAACATTATTAGACAAGACATGACCCTTTAATCACTGTCTACTTTAATCATTAGTTTCTCAATTCAAAATACTACTTATTTCCCAAATAGTAATATTTTATGTCGAACTTAAATTTAGGTAAATATAATCAAATATAGACTTGAGGGTCAAAAACAAGTTATATAATTGCCTAATTGTGGGAATCTGTAAACTGGTTACCGTTAGAGTTGAAAGTTCTTCATTAACTTATGCGGCTTATTAACACGTTCTAGATTTAGCTTTTTCCATTTCAATACCATCACAGAATTATTATTGAGACAAACAAATAGTAAACCAGAAAGACACTATCACATACATTATAATTCGATTTAACAATTAACCCACACATTATTTAATAAATTACATATTAATATTAAAGGCGTAACACAAACAAAATTTATGAACAAAAAAGCATTTTACAAATAAGTAGTACTTTGTATACATAAGGCATAACAAACAATTTGTAAAAAAAACTGACATTTAGAAATGAGTAGTATATTTTACTAATTATGTTGCAGGTATCTATTTTAATGGACTTAATTTAACGATGTTGTTTATCTCTGAGAAGAGTTTTCTAGTCGGAAATATTCTGTGTTTAGAGAAGCTGAATAATGCGCAAGTAGATTCCAATTCCATGGTAACATTCCCGCCACGTGACGACAGGCTGCCCTCTTTCTGTCAGCGGAAACTTATTTCATCCTACAGTTAGTTATAAATGATTTAAGTAAACACTTATTTTTCATTAGAAGTTAGAGTTAATATAACACGGCGTTGATGTAAAACCTTCACAATAACGAGTTTATTTATGACATGTTTTCAATGACTTCATTCTGTAAATTATAACGATTTAGGGAAAAAACAAATAAATTATATCGTTACTTTAACAGTAGAAAATATAATACAACATTCAGTACTGCAGTGTCTAGCTTTATAGGTGATATAAATATAAGCACCACTTATTCATACACCATTCAAAGACCTAGACCTTATCTTGTTAAAACTAATCGTAATATACATTTTTTTTTATATATTTCGTCTTTTTTTGTTGTTTATTGATTATTGACCATACACAATTACAACCATAACTTTTTTTGTACAAGTTACTGTGACCATACTTGTAACCTACGTATTACTATATACAAAAAATATTTAGGGATAGAAAATTGTTTATTTAATTACCGAGAAAGTTACATCTCTAAATTAATGTTTCAAGTTTAATATACAAACAAAATATAATTTTTAAAATGTGAGATCAAATAGCATGATCACACATGGCATTTGAATTAAAATGCTAAAATACTAATAAATTATAATATAATTTGTAAAATTGTAATCTGTATGACATAACAAATACCTGTTGTAACTTATTTATCTTATTTGAACAAATAAAGAGATATGAACCTTAATTTAAAATAGCTAATTGCATATTGACAAGGTCATACGATGTGTTAAATTCTTTCTTTCTTTGTGGTAAGATGATAACGATTATTGTTTTCAAACCGTAACAGATTATCATATTTGTTCTGCGGAATAGTTTGGAGATATTTAAGTTTCTAAAATTTGTTATACTTACAATTTGATTATTTCTATTATATAGCGACCGTAATGTATACAAAAGACAGTTTATCTGAATGGATGGAAAACCCATTGCAATAAAAAGCTACTACATAACACCAATTTCTAAAACTAAATAATATAATGTGGTATTGTATAATTTAAATGCGATTTTTACATGATTGTTAGCCTCCTGAACTGTAATAGTAATTAAACTAGGTTACAAATCTTAGGAAACGTCAACAGTTCTGTAACCTTGTTTCGGCGATGACTTTTTTCGGAAGCCTATACTATACTTCATTGTTAAGTCACAAGAAACACGAAACACAAATAAATAACAAAAAGCACATTTATCGTCAAATTTAGACATGTATTGTTTTATTTGATGTTAAGTGTGCTTTTTCTTATTTGTGTGTCGTGTTTCTTGTGACTTGACAATGGTGTATAGGCTTCCGAAACCAGTCGTCGCAGAAAAAAGGATGCAGAACTGTTGACGGTATATAAGGTATGTAACCTAGTTTAATTTCCATTGTTATTTACCATCTAACAAGTGTTTCAAATAATCTGCTGTTTTCAAGCTTGTATTCTTATAATGTTTCCGCGCAAGGCAAACACGATTATACAAAGAAAACCGTAAATAAATAATCATTTAGTAATTCAACTTTTTTTATCTTAAGACAGGTTATTTAGCGCCGGACATAAAAAACACACTAAAACCACTTGTTTCGAAAGATGTTATCATATCATATCATGAATAATAGAATTTAACGAAATTTTATTGTTCAATTTTGCTTTCTGAAATTGCAAAATTACACAGTCATAATGTGTAACTTACTATCGTTGCTTATATCTTAAAATATGGACAGAAACATACTCAAACTCGTCATCTTATATTTTAGACTTTAATGTCAAATATGCATGCTAATAATATGCACATCAGTTGCAAGGATGTAATTTCAGTATTAATTAACTTAAAAGGAAATTATATAATATCAATCTGAGCTATTAATCTTTAATTAACACCGATGTCTTGTATGTATTGATGTATTAACTATTTGATACATTTATTCTTATTTTATTTTCAAAATTATCTTATACAGCAACAAATCGCAAAAAAAATCAAGTGTTTTCATTTATCGACACCTCTATAATATTTTTTTCATTTTAATTATTTTCCAAATTTTTTGTAGTGAAGGACGCAAGTACAACGTTATTGAAATTTGTATAATTAAGTTCTGGAAAGGATTTGCATTTTCATCTGTCCTAAGAACTATTAATCAAGTGCGGTAAAAATGATTATAAGGCTCATAGTTTGTCTAAACTGAAGCTATAAATTAGTGACAGTGTCTGAGAGCACACACTGTGTGGCAAGACAGTTACGCATGGGACACTTGGTGTGTAGACCACATCCTATTAATACTAACTAAATAAGGTAGATTTATACGATAAGGTAGATTTAACGGCCCGAAGCCAAGTAATGGACAACACAGCGTGATGTGACCGAGTTAATACCTCGAGCTTCCCATTCAGTTCAAGTTGTAAAGTCGTTAAGTTTATATAGTCTGCTAATTTTTATTTTTGGTAAAAAAAAGTATTTTAAAGTAGGCCTAATAATGTTTACGGAAAGATTATTATTATGCTATACTAACATCATTCAATATTTGCAAAAGAACGTTTTGTATTTGTCACACAATTGTAGTTAACTTCAATTTTAAAACACTTTTGAAATATTTGTTTGTATTTACTAATGTATACACAATTAAAATATTATACAATTTGTATCATTACGTTCATGTTTGTTATTGTATAACTTGTAAAACATTTTAATTCTGAGAATGTGAAAAAGAATTACTACGAAATATTGTGATGATCTGATGATGCGTAGATCACCGAAACCGGTAATCTATGCAACAATAAGGATTGTTTGGATGGAGAAAATATAAGGTAATTAATTTATAATAAAATTATATAACTTTAGTAAAAGTACATGTTCAAATTGTTCCTTTATACTGCCTCGAAACAGCCTAGTCAATTTGTAGCCTAATTAAATCTAAATTACACGTCACTATTAAAAGCGTAACTGTTCTTTATTTCAGTATTCTGCCAAATCTACTGTTAAAGTAAGTTTCATAACTAGTAACTTTAACTATCAATAATTTCCAGAATCAAATAAATTGATTGACTTAACTAAAGGACCACTAATTGAACCACTGAGTGAAAAAGAGAATGGCCATTTTTTTTCTATAAAATTAACTGTTATAGCAATTTTGTTTCTTAAATGTAGTCCTATCTGCTGAGCACAAAAAGGATATAAGCCTATACTTTCATAACAGTTAAAAACACATGTTGGTAAATCTATTATTGGAACAATGGAATAACTAAGCAAGTAGTTTCCTTTTTCCACTCAACGCTGCGCTAGTGGCTAGTTTGGTGGTTGCAAATTTACATCTGTTGATAGACATTTCTTGTTGACTCTATTAGTCTAATTATATTCTGTGCAATGTTCTTATTTTTTTAGCTTTATTCTATATCTTTTATTGTTTATTAAACAAAGTGAAGTGGCTTTAATCAACCTTTTATGCATTCAAGTGGTAACTAAAACATAAGTGATACTGATAAGTTTTTGAAGAAACTAACCTATATTAATAATTAATTTGGGGTGGTGTTGTATTACACTGTGCATTTTAGGTTAAGTAATAGCTGCAATTTAGGCTAGGCAACCTTGTATTTCTTACAATGAGTTCTTCGGAAGATGAAACGACTCAGCTTAAGAGGAGGAAAGGTGTGGTAAATACTTCCGATCATAAAAAAGATAAACTGAAGTTAGCCAGAAGAGAAGGTAAGGAGTATGTAAACAGCAATGAACATATGTCGAAAGGCTTTTCTTAACTTAACTAGTGTTTCAAATAATGTAGTTTTCGGTTATCAACACTGGTTGCTCAAAATAAAACCCCGTTGATAACAGGGTCAAACATTTAAATAGAGGAAATCTAAAAAGCCACATAACATTTCAAAAATTGATTCTCATATCAACGAATTGCCATTTTAAAAGTTTCAAAATATAAGGCGGTTTAAGTTTCTTACCTTGATAGTGATTTAAATGTAAATGAAATGCATGAACTCCTTTTGAAGAAATACCCTGATTTGGTTAATGACGTTAAGTATGAGTACTACTTGAAACATTTCCGTCAAAACTACGGATATAATATTGGCCGGCCACAAGTAGACGTTTGTAGTTCATGTGAGGACCTCAACACCAAGATTAAGTCCCCTTTTCTTAATGAAAACGCCAAATAAGAAGAACTAAGAAATTTTACAATAAGCTACAAGATATAACAAATTTTTGCAAAGAATATAAACATTTATTTATATTCTCTCTATATAAAAGAACATATTTATGTTTGAAGTTTTTTCATAATCTACCAGAAACATTTTTAGATATTCTTTTTTAATTTCTGAAAACAAGGGTTAAGGTCAGTTATCCCGTTTTCCACTCAAAGGTTCAAATTATGTAAATTTATACTAAACTACATGGCGTTATCTTGCATAAATAATTTGATGTTAAGTTAATATGTTTTATCTTTAGTTTGTCCAACTTTGAAACCAGTAGGAAGATGAGAAAGTTTTATAAAAAGTTGTTGTATGAGTATTAGGAACAGTAGTTTTTATGACACAAAAGACAGTCATTTGCTGTTCACTTAATAAACAGAATCTACTATATGTTTTTAAACTGTTAACACAAAAGAACAGAGGAAATAAATAAAAATACAAACATTAATTCAAATGGGAAAATAGTGCTATATACGACGTGATTAACTCAATAGTTAGTAAATTAAACCTACAATTTTATTGCGGCTAGGTAAATAATAACTGAAAGTTATCACATAAACAATACTTTGAAAGATATTTTTAGCAATGGCAATTCACTAAACTATTTGAAGACATTTTGGTAATCAAAAATTACACTTGAAGTTAGTTTTAAATTAATATAGAGAAGTTGAATTATTTAGGAATATAAATAGCGAAATAATTTAAGTACCGTATAGCGGTGTACCTTTTTAGGAAAATACTTATGGTAGGAACCAATATCATCGTATAGGCCCCACTTGTTATAACGAACTGAAATTGTATGTCTAGGTTTCATAGCTGAACCCGATATCTCTTGGCCATAGGAAGTTCGCTTGCGTAGCCATAATCAACTGCCAACATCGTTGATAAGCTACCAATCACAAACTAATTGTTGCTGTAGAAGTAAGCTTCAAGTTATGGAAGGAAAAAATTTCCGTTTTCAGAGGTCCAAACTAATGCAAAATTCCATTCGTCAACGTATTACATTATTAGAAACTACTTTTACAACCGATATATTCATCATCCTAGCCGTAAAGTATAACAAAACAACACTTCAAACGATTGGAAAAGTCTGTTTTATGTTTGTATTGGCACACTATAAAGAGTTTTCAAAATATTAAGACAATTTTCAGGAACGTCTTTCAGTAATATGAATAAAAAACTGTTTCATTAAGTAAAGGCAACGTATTACAAATTCGGAAAAAAACTCTAAGTTACAAAAAATAGTTTAGTTTTGTTATATTATTGATGTGTAAACTTCTAAAGGCGCATCACGCCCAACAAATTTTTCTACATTTTTGTACAGAAGAGTATATATAGTTTTCTTGTAGCTGAGGGTAAATCGGATTTTACCGTCACGCATCACTTCACACTTTAATGAGAAACGCTCTATGCCGTCAGTTTGAAAACGTTTTGGTCTTGCCGAGATTCGAACCAGCAGAGCTCATCCCCATAGACTAGAGTTTTAGCCGGTTAGGCTACAATCGCCTTGCTAATTTAGTATATTTGAGTTGGGTATATAAGTGTAACAGATTGTCCTACATCGTAGGCTTAATCTGATAATGTTAGCAATATCTCTGAAGTGGACATTGTGCTTCCTCATTTCGTAAGTTGTGTTAATTAATAACATGTTTACACATATCCCGTGTGGTCAAGCACACAGTTACATTTTTTAAATGTTTTGTAATTGCTGTAGGTGTGTATGCCAAACAGAAAAGTAAAACGTGCAAAACAACGAAATAAGTCGATTGTAATTAACGTTGTAATGTAAATGCACTTAATATATTTAGATAATAACATTTAAAGTATATTAGATCGTCGACAAAAAGTTAAATAATTTAAAATTATTCAAAGTAATAAAGTTTCATTGAATTTAATTCTAAACTCGATTGCATATTCATTTATTTACTTATTCGCCTTTCCTATTCAATTATTGTTCTGGAATTACCAACCTAGATAAATAAATACAAATTAAGAGACAAAAATAACAAAAATTAAATACCTCAAAAGCCTATGTCCTATTAAAGTTTTGTTAAAAAATAATAACTTTTGAAATAATGAAAATAGAAGATTGAATGATGGAATGGAACTAATTTATTTATCCTTAACTTTTGAAGTAAAAAATTTATGGTTTAATTGATTTATGGTTAATTAAACAAGCTATGAGAGTCAACGTTATGAGCCTTAGAATAAATCTATGCTACCTGTATTTAATGAAAGCTGTGTTAATGCCAGAACTGATTATTAAAAGTTTCTACCAAGTATAACAATTAACTAATGAGAGAAAGATAAATAGGTAATATTTTCAATTAGCAATTAAATAATTTTAATTTAGAGTGATATATACAGAGTGTTCATAAAGTCCCTTTAACCTCCTCATTATTTTTGTTACTGAAAATAAGTTAACAAAACTTTGTATATATGTTCTGTTGCATAACAGGGCATATTTTGACATATCTGATCCTCTATGATTTTGGGGACTTAGGGGTGCAAGGGGGATATTAAATTTCAAATATAAAGATAGGTTATGTAATATACCATTGAAAAGCTTATTAAAAGAGAAAAAACAATGGTGTAAACTAGATCTTAATATCTTGCTTTGTTTCAAAGTAATGGGCGATCAATATTCTGGTAAATAACATACAACCTACTTATTCCTAATATTAAAAAATTAATAACCTGCTTTGATACTGCTATAACAATATCATTTTTTAGAACTTTGATTGTCCATTACTTTGAAAGGAAGCAAAATACTAAGCTCTAGTTTGCGCTATTGTTTTTCTCTTTTAATAAGCTTTTCAATAGTGTATTACATGACCTACCTTTATATTTAAAATGTTTAACTCCCCTTACCCCCTAAGCCCCCAAAATCATAGAGGTTCAGATGTGTAAAACAATTTGTCCTGTTATACAACACCATATAATAAACATTTTTGTTAACTTTTTTTTTTAAAACAAAAATAATAAAGGGGGTTAAAGGGACTTTGTGAACACTCATGTGTCTATTAAATCAATTTAATTTTAACTCCACCATGGCAATTTTTAGAGAAGAAATCACAGATTTTTTGTAGCGAAAAACTGTATGGTAATTGTAAGTAACAATAATTTGATACAACAAAAGAGTTTATAAGACAATGTATCAAAGATAATGGTTTTATTTAAAGAACAAGTAAAACAATTATATAGATAGTAGTAAGTTTAGAGTAGTAATAGAATAGGACATTTGTTTACATGTGATATTATATTCACTAAATAGTCTCGAAAACAGTGAAATTATCAAACTTTATTATTAGATCCTCCTCCCTCCCCCTAAAGTAGCAATGATCAGGACATACATTAACATTTGTGTACGATAAGATCATCCTGTAACAATAAAAGTTGTATGTAAAAATGTATATTATTATGTGTATACTAATATTATTATGTGTATATTATTATGTAAATTTAAAGTGTCAATATTAATAAAATAGGCTCCAATCAATGTATGATCAATATAGTATTTGAAATGCGTACACAATTTCTGAATAATAGTTAAAACTTCATTTAATAGTCACCAAAACATAAAAAGAAAGAATAGATAATATAGAATTAATTTGTGATATATTATTAAAAAAAAAACATTTTAAATTACGAGTTTGTGCAAAACTGTCAATACTAATTTTATATCTATATCTTGATTACATTTGAAGATACAAATCCTACAAAACATAGTTTAAACAATGAGTTAACAACCATACACCGAGCTAAGTTAAATAAATTACTATAATCTTAGCCTACGGTTACCTTTTTTTATTTGATCATGTATATAAGTGAAAAATAAAGGTCTATAATAAAAAAATGTTTCTCGCAAGTATTAAATAGACATCACAGAAATCAAATTAGTTTCCGAATCTGCTCTGTACAATATTTGCTTAATGTTGGCACTATTTCTAACAATGTTTCATACAACAGCTGTTACCTCCGAAACGATCTCACGAAAGTGGTTGCACTACTGGTGAATATTAATTTACAACTTTCGTAAAACTGTGTCAAGTTGAACATTTATCTTACTTTATGCACAAAATAAACTTTACTTTGAGTCATTTGTAGCTGGGTCACAAACGTTACAATTTGTAATTATCAACTTAAAAATTAACTGCAAAACATAATCTACAGTTACAATCACAAATCTCAAGCACTCAAAGTTATTAACACAAATATTTTGTAACATAAATAAAGTTTGCTTATATAAATGCAAAAGTACCAAAGTTGTATACATCCAAGTTTATACTTAAGATATTACATAATGTAGAAAAAAGTACTTATAAATAGATAGTATTATTAATTGCAGTTTAGTTAGATACATTTATTACTATAAACGTACTAAATTTAGTGTATCTTCTCTAAAACCAATACTAATATTTATTTATTGACACATTTAATATTATTATACTAGGTCTTATCTTATTTTTTAAAAGACCTAAAACGTAAAATTTATTAATTATTGTTGTTTTATTTTAAATTGATTATCCATTGTTGGCACAATTATCACATATGTTATTTCTCAAGGCTATTTTTTTGTCGGTACGCCATTACTTCCTTAATACATCACCAAATTACATGAATGAGGCATCATTTTCAAGCTTTCCTTAACCGCTACACCGGAAAAATATACAAAATACAATTATACAAAAAAAGAAATAAAGAATCCGTAAGTAACAGTGATGTAAGATCAAGTAAGTTGTAGGGATATTTTCCTGGCGTTGGCAACACTGATGATAACAATACCCAGCTGGAGAGCTGCCGTTACGCCACTACATTGTTATTTTTAATTAATTGTATATTTAGTATCGTATAGTATAGTGTACTTTAATTAAGTGGGATTTAAGTAAGTTAGAATGCGAATGCTCCGCATGGGTCAGCTAGTAGTATATAAAATGTAAGAGCTTTTAACTATTTATATGAAAATTGAGTTAACCAACTTATCGATTCAGAGACTGAAAATGGTTTTAATTATTATGAATTTTGGGATACTGAATACCTGTTTCTGTTATACTAATTAACTAAAATGTAGTGTGTCATTCTACTGAAAATTTTTAACTCTTTTTTTATAAACTATACTATTTAACTTATATTAAATAAATAAATTTTTATCGAAACCAATGTTACTATAAGTTATCAAGTAATACAAAAACTTCTCAAATTTAAAGTACCTGGTAACTCGTGTGTCTATGGTTTCGTACCAGCAGCAGTAAAAAAAAGTTACCAGCTTCAACAAAGTTGGATCAGCCGTAGTTTTACCTAGTACATTCACAGTTTTAAAACAAATTTCACCTACATAACCTTCGTAAATAAAAGATGTACTTTTATTAGAGGGAAACATATTTTTAGTTAATTTTTCACTTTAGCTGTGTAGTAAAGTAGATACAGACATCTATAAAACTGGTTTCTCAAAATATTCAGATGCATCTATTCATAAATGAAGGAGAGGACTTGCTTTTTAGCAAGGTTTTTACATATATTTTTAATTCTATGCAATATGCCTATCAATTAATTGAATCAACTGAATCGTAAGTTAATTGAATGTTCAGAAAATGAATAATGAGATGTTTGTTTTCTTAATGTAATAGTTTATTTTGAACAATTAATTTTATGCAATTACGACCTTGTCGTGCAGTTTAAACTTCGAAAATAAGTAAAGATTGATTGACAGCCATCATGACAGACAAACAAGTCTAGTAATCTTATGTAATAAGAGCTCAACTTTTAACTTGGAGTTTACAGATGTCTTGGAAGTTAAATAATGCAACATAGACCATTTAGAATAGCAGATTTAAACACTAAAACTATGGTAAACCAATAAATTAAAGAACAAAAATTGGATTACCAAGTAACTTTGCCATTCATCTATTCGTCAGGTAAACTATTAAATCCAACTTAATTAGAAGTACCACTGTTATACAAATATATATATTATGTTTGTGTTTTTATGTACTTATCTTAAACTATAAATTACCGTATTACATATATAAAGTTTAAGATTATTTAAATAAAACTGTAATCGGTGTTACACTGTAAATTTTGTTTTTTATTGCACTGCAAATGCGTCATAACTTCGTTTTGTAATTTTGCTTTATTTTTTTAACTTTATGTTGATTTAAGTTGCTATATATAAATTATAGCTGTTTTAATACTTTACAACTAACTAGCAACAGTAGGCTATGCATAATATATTCGTATGATGTATATGCTCAATAAAACGAAAGTGTTGCCAAGAAAAGTTTTTTGTTTGAAAAATTCACAAAAGATATGAAGCAATTTTTATTGACATTCAACGACGGTTAAAATTAATTATGTTGGTAATTGTTGCAATATATTTGTATTAGAAACAATTGATAAACATATTTAAAACACCAAATTAGGGCATGAAAATAAATTTAAAACAAAAATAGGGAAACACAACTTACATGCAAGCACGAAAGGAATAACATCAACACACATTTTAAAATCATTTAAAAATGTATAATTAATTTCAGCAATTAATTTTACACTTATTTCAAATATGGCAATTTAATTAGAACTAAACACGTATATATTTTGCAAAATTTATTTAACTGTTGATGTAAGATAAAAATAGGAATACAATATAATTATAGTTTACCTTATACAGTAGTCGGAGCAATGCTTGGTATTTTTGTAGTTACACTACAGCGCTGTTTCGCCGTTCAGGAAATAGGAAATCGTTATTACCGTTTATAATTTTTTAAATTTAAATTAATTACTACTCATCACTTTAAAAACAATGAAAGAAAATTAATAAGGCTACATTTTATAATTTGCTATGTATTATTACCCTTAAAACAGAAGCATCATTAATGTATTTAGGGTTAAAGGTTGCTGCCTCCAGAATCATAAGAATATAGTTTTGCAATTCGTTGTCAGTAATATTATCTAACCCGACTTTTATTACAATACGTAAAACACAAACTCATGATAAATAAAAAAACATGATTTGAAGATTGCAATAACCTGAGTTTATCATTTAATGCCGGAAAATTATTCAAATTGCTAACAGAATGCATTTACTGATTGCAACGGTTTTTACGACTCTCCTGCACGACACATATTTTATGATCTATTGGCAATACAAGCTATATTACAAGGTTTAATTATTTTTAGTACTGTTATAAAAGTAGATAAATAAAATTTAAATTTAAATGTAAACTAAAAATAATCTGTAGCTGACATTTAGAATTTAGCTTTTAAACTTTTGCAAAAGTAGGCCTACTATTTACAGAATTATACATTAAAATAATTTAGTCAACAATTTAAACAATAAAACATTAGTGCAGTTTACATTCATACCACAAATAATGGAATACACATAACTGTTATTAATTTTTGGAAAGAAAACAAAGCATTTATGACAGTTCTAGATTTGCCTTTAACAATATTGTCAAAACTACACTACTCTGTTCGTTGGTAAAGTTGTACATTAAAGAAATAAGAATTGATTTAGAGCTACACAAGCTGTCGCATTCTGCAAGCACACGCCATTAAACGTGTACTGATATTAACGCTACCTGTACAACGAAAATATAATTTATAGCTTTTGTATTGCCTGAAATTGCTAAATACTTTGTTAGCCTACCAGGCTATTCTAAACCAAAGTTTAAAAACTCATTACATTCAACTATTAACAAGAATAAAATATTATTTGTAAACATAGGAAAGTATTGATTTTTATAACTATTTCACCAAAAATATCGGCAAATTTAATTCAGCAAAATTGGGTTCAAGCACATTAGGTCACAATTTAGCTGTTCCTTGGTTGAAAAGGGGACTGTTTTGTTGTAAATAAATAATCTTTGGCATATCCTGTGTATAAATTATTAGATATTATTTCACATGCCACAATATAATTGCAGCTATTTTTTATTAAGTACATTGCCCACGAAACACTTTATAAAAAATATGAAAGACATTGGAAGACATTTACGAGCAATGTAAGTACACGTACACACTGTCTGGCCACGTACTGTCACTGTTTACCGCTGTATTGACGGAGAAAACGGAGTTCTTATGTTTTAATGTTCACTATAAGTTTATCTTATTGCACATTCGAAACACAAAACAATCATTTCTAATATCAACTTGCCCCCAGTTTTAAACAGTAATTTTAAACAGTCTTACTGTTTATAGCTACACTTATTGACCAGTATGAGGTAATTATTATTGTAATGGTAATGTAATTTATATTAGTTGAATCAGCGTTATTGAGTGTTTGTTACTCTACCTATTGTACCAGAATATGGAATTTGTTTACAAACTAAATTTATAATATATATATATATTTCAAACTTTTTTTTTGTTGTACTTATAGGAATGTATTTCCAGTGCATAATAAATAGGTTAATCATTAGCACAAACGTATTTATTTTTAAATAAACAAAAATATTTTGGATTGATTTGTCAATCATGTTTAATTTGTTTTAAATTGTAAGGTTTTTTCCAGTTTTCAGTTAAATTCATTATGCTAGCTAGTAGCTAGTAGCCTTATCTTGCTTTGTTTAAGGTAATCGTTTAATTAAGATGCTTCGTATTGAAATTTCTACAACGGCTACAAATTTCTGTGACAAGACCAGTTATTTTGATAGTTAAACAAATTTCTGAACGCAGACTTGAACGAAGTTAATATACTAAACAAACCACTGCTATAAATTTAAACATATTAAACATTTAAACTAAATATATTATTTCACTACCTCAATGTGTATCCAACGACGTTGAATTCAATAACAATAATTTTTCTATAGGAATGTAGAATGCAATACAAATCTAAAAAATGTGTAAGTATTTCTGTTATCCTTTAACATGTATCATATTTTCCTCAACTATTACCAGTGGGCTCCATTATTACTTTATGTACAAAAATTACAAAATAAACGTATACAATGAGTCGTTTCTCCGTTATGACCATCGTTGACTTTGACTCGACCTTGACACTTGATCCTGTGGTCTGTACTACTTGATGAAGAATTATTGAAAATACTGTTATATCAAGGCTTTTTTTAATAACTGTCATACTTACATATGTTAAAAAATACTATTGCTATGTTATTTAATGTATAAACAATGTTGTATTGACTGTTCATACAAAATAATGTGTTATTGGTATCATAGTCCTGCGGTAATACACTAGGAGATAAATGCCAATATTGTAGAGGGGTAATAATATTATTGCTACTAACCTACAGACAAATAATTCGATTCAAGGGTTACAATATCAATTAAATTAACGTAACAGTTGAACAGTTACTGCGCAGTATGAACAAGATAAGCGGTAAGTTAAGTAGAAACATAATACATTCTCACATGTATTATTGCACTTCTTCTATAAATATAAATCCCAATAGGATTGTCTTAATTTTTTTACAATGTTAGCAGTATTGGAGCAATTCTGTATACAACAGCTGTTTGTACTGTAGGGATCCGGTAGTGGTTTTAGTACCGAAGAAAATGCTTTTACAAGAGGAATTTTACAAAGATTAAAATGTACCTTACTTTACGTAAAATCTTTTGATTTCTTGCACAACTTGTAACTTATCTTGTTATAATGTTTTTTATGTGAACGATTTATAAAAAGACTATGATATAAGTTAAACTAAATGTAAAATAATATAAACTAACCTTTTGTAAAAATAAATGATAACTCTACACTTATGTTTGATAGGTTAATATTAAAGGAATTAATAATCGGGGAGTTTAGTGTCCAATGAGTGGGTTTAAAAAGCACAATGTTTGCTAATAATTTTGTTGGGTATTAAAAGTTCACATTTTCTGTCAAATGAAAATGTGTACTGTACCTATTTTGTGCTCAAATATTTAAAAAAATATTTGCAGATTTAGTCAGTAAAACGTTTACTTGTATCGAGTAAGGTAGTGTACTGAAATCTGAAATCCTTACAAACATTATTACACAACATAAAGTTTACTGTAATATGGCAAGCAGTGTGTTCACTGAAATTTGTACAGTGTGCAAATTTTAAGACGTTTTATTCTTAAGATAGACAAAGTGTCTAAAGACTGTTAGGTGGAATACTTCTTGCAGAAAATGGGCGTCCTCTAATAGCTACCATAGTAATTATTACCTTTTGGAAAAATTCTGTTTTTTATTAATTTTATTTGGATAAAAAAATGATATTAAACGTCACACATTCGTTTAGATTACAAACATTTCAATATTCAAAATAGGTAGGTACAGTAAATATTAAACATAAAATATTCTAATCTGGTAACTTAAATAATAATTCAATAACATTTTGAACAGTTTGCTGTACACTTGAAAACTAAAAGATAAACTCAAGTAGTGTAATGTCTTGAGATATAGTTAACAAAATCGGATTTGTAAACGCTTAACTAGTCAAAGGTTAAACGATATTTAATAAATTAAATTAAATTAAATTAAATTTTAAATGTTTGGAGAAAGTTGGTTCAAAAGCTTAAAATTAAACTATTTTCTAAACTTTATAATTTTATACACTCATCATTAAAACACTTTAAGATATTATAGATTTGTTTACCAAATTACACTACTAGATATTCATATTTGGATATATCAGTAAATCCAAGTTCTAGATATTCAATAAAAATCTGTTATATATATTATTTATTTTCTGTGAATTGTCATCTGTATTTGTACTTTACCTTTTATGTGGCTACATGTTTCGCTGCCTCATCAGGACAGCTATCTATGTACACTCAAACACTTATATATACACAACACTTACGGTAACACATATTCTCGTACACTTTTCGTACACGTCACATAATTAAATAAATCTGTTTAATTTTGCTACACTTGAGAGGTACCTCATTCTAGTGTACTTCATCCAAGACTGTACATAGATAGCCGGCCTGATGATGCTGCCTGTGGCAGCGAAACATGTAGCCACATAAAAGGTAAAGTACAAATACAGACTACATTTGACAGAAAATAAATAATATATATAAAATATATGTAGTTCTAAGGCTATCAACAATTAATAAAAATAAAAATCTGTTATAATATAACAAAAATCCATATATATTATCTTATATTCAGTGTTTGAATGATGAATGTATAAAACGTATCGTTGCATCATTGCAATTAGGATATTATGTTATGTAATAATATTTAAAATTCTAGTTAGTGTGCAATAGAAGATACTTTCTGTAATTTAATTACAGTATTGATATAATTATTACACACCGAAATAAAATAGCACACCGAACTTCTGGGAGCCTAATCCACATTTTTAATTCTAACTTCAACAAAGTCCCCAACGATCCATTTACAAAATGTGGTGTATACAAATTACATTGTCACAACTGCAATAAACAATATATTGGCCAAAGTGGAAGGAACTTTATAACCAGGTATTAAGAACATTTTCCGCATAATAACCGATTAAAAATAACCTCTAATTATGCCGAACACCTGATAGACAACGACCATAAATACACCGACATCGCTAGCAATATGGAAATTATACATATTCTAAATAAGGGCAGGACTATGGACGTATTGGAAGAATACCAGATATATAAACAATTCAAAACCAACCCAGATAGTTTATTAAATGATAAATTGAACTTTGCGTCTAACTGCCTATATGACACTCTTGCTACATTAGATAAGATTGTCTAAGATTGTGGACTATGACATGTCAATAAGACCAACCTTATAAAGTCACAGTGAATAGTTGACCTCCACACTAGTCAGTTGTTTTATATTTTTTTGACTTGTACTGCAGTACCTGAACTTTTATGTTATATTTATTTATGTGTAATGTGTGTCAGTGTTATGTGTGTATGTGTTTATTGATCTGATGATGGTATATGTTATACCGAAACTGCTGTAATAAAGTATTAAAATATACTAAACTCAAGATTGCTACTTGACGTAAGTACTAATAATAAACATTATGACAAAGCAATCAAAAGGCACTATGGAAATTATCAATGTCAACGTTTCATACCTAGTATAGCTGTATTTTGTTGTATGCCAAAGGAATAGAAACTATGGGTTTTAATTTAAAAACTTCATTATAATAGTAATTCATCAATAAAAAAAGAAAAAAAAAGTTGTTTAAAGAAGAGATAGTTTAAATAAATATTATCTTAGTTTTAAATATATTACTTCGACAAGTAAATATGGTGGCACTCTTAGTTAGGCAGGATTTAGCAAGCTGCAGATTATACTGGTCATTCTACACAATCGGTTGTCTATGGTGTGAATTTGTGTATGTTTTCATATTTCCTAAAATACCTAAAATCGAGTTATGTGCAATTTGCCATAAATTGTGCCACAACTTAACATAAACGCCATTATTAAAATTTTAATGATATATATCGCTAATATTTATAAGTATATAAAAGTAATATTAAAAAAAAAGACATTCTATGTTGAACTATAGAAAAGTATCTATATTTTCCACAAATTAAAAAGCGTTGTAAAATACAACTTAATACGCTAAAATATTGAAATAAAAAAAAAAATAATATAGAAACATTTAATAAGACACATCATATAACACAATAGTGGTCTACTTTATATAGATATTTATATAACGATATTACCTTACAAAGTTGTACATTTGCAAATAATTAGAGAATTTATACAGGAAAAATGAACTATTGTAGCGACCCGTATGGTGAGACCTAAAGTAGTAAATGAGCATTGATCATGGTTCCAAGTACACGTTTTGGGGAGTCATTAAAAATTATATAAATATATTATTTATATATATGTTCGCCCTCTAGCGACAGCTTTTTAAGTCCGATTTAGTTCAAATTTATTTGTATAAGTCCATTATTTCCATTATTACATAAAGGTAAAAACAACTGAAATACTTTGTTTAATACAGGACAATATCATTAGGAATGGGAAAGCTTGATAGGTTACTTTTAATCACTCCCTATAGATAACCTTTATATCATAATAGGTATTAACTAAATACTACTTGCAATTACAATTCGTAAACTTACACCTAATAAGTAACTATGGAATATGAGTAATTTAAATTATTTGCTCAACATAAATTTAATTAAAATATTAAACTCCATAAACAATGGGGAATTATAGAAATACACATTAATATTACTATATTTTGTTTAAACGCGACGAACGTTGTTTTGATGGTATGAAGGGTATTATTGTGTACAAGTGCTATATTTTAAGTCTGGCCATTAAAGTCTCTCTGCAAGACGTTAACATGGTTATAAAAGCTTAATGTTACGGTCGATCTTTGTAAATAGAGAATACTGCATTCCTTTTTAACTTGAAACATCATCGTTTGTAAACTTAAAATATACTCTTACTTGCATATTTGTACAGTCCATGATAGCCTGCGTAGTTTTATCTCCATTAAATGCAAAGCAAAATATACCTATTTTATATTCCGCATAGGTAAAGGCAAAGAAGAAAAATATTAAACTTCTTCTTATTTTGTATTTCCCGATTACAGAAAAAAGTTTTTGTATTGCATTGTTTTTGTTTTTGAAAATGTGTAGGTTGAAATAATTCCATCACGCTATGAGTGAGATTTGGGTAAATTTAAAGAATGAAGTTTCATGTTTTGGGGTTTAAACCAACTATTTGGGAACTGAATACAAAATATACTACTATAATTTGTTTGCACCTAGAACTTGCGGCCTCGGATTATGACTTCGCTTTGCTCGAGTTGACTTCGGATCAGAAGCTTCCCCATAGTAAAATCCCAAACTTGTTTTTAAACCAGTTACTTTTATTTTATTTTACGATTCTACTGTTTTTGGGGGGAATGAGAGGCTATATTATAAGGACTTAAAAAAAACTACATGTACAGAATAATCGTATATATTTATTTTTTAAACTAACCCCCAAATAAATTGCATTCTTTTTTTTTTTTTTTTTTTTTTTTTTATCGATCTCGTCTAAGCGACGTAGAAAACTAACGTTTGTAGCAAATTTTAACCAAATCGGAATTACAATACGGCAGTTAGAGCCAAACACATATATACATCTATATATAAATTTATTTATAAAACATTTAATAAATAACCAAAAAAGACATTCATTGACAACTCCTGATATTAAGTATCTCCATAACAGTCACTTTAAAAGCACTTTCAAAAGGAAATTCGCTAACAACAGTGACAAATATTCTTCACGTTAATAGAATATGTATTAATCTAAAAAAAAAAACATGTATATAATCAATGACAGAACAAAGAAATATATGTTTACTATATTGGCAACATTGTAACTGATTATATTTGATTAAGTTATCGAAAAATTAACACAAAATAATTTGATTAAGTTTCTTAAAAATAATTTATGTAACAACTAAAAGGGGGTGAAATACAAAAAAACGTTAAACGCAATATTTTTCCTATCTAAACATTAAAACTAATCAATTAATAACGAAATATAACAAACCACAAGGTGAATTGTCCAGACATTTGTAGTTAGGTCCTCACTGGGTGTTTATGATACGTAAGATAATTTTTTTTTCCACTAACCGCTAAACTTGCGAAAAAATACTAAAGTAATCAGACTTTATTCCTTCAAGACAACAAATTTTACCATTTCTAAATGTGTTATTATGCCATTTTTGGTATTTGGTATATAGTATTTAAACAAATACTGAGAATAATAATTAATGTAAGCACCAAAAACATAAAATCGACTGTAGCGAATTTCGGACATTCAGCTGGTAATATTATACAAATATACTTAAGTGCAAATCAATATAATTATGTAAAATAATAAACTATGTTTAAGTTAAATGTAGATACACAGAAAAACAAAGTAACTTTGTTCTGAAATGTAAAAATAGTAAATTGTTTGCCATATTTAAAACTTTCGACATTTGCCTATCTAAAAGTTAATGTTGGTTGCCAGATGAATTGTTTCATAAGATACAAAATCCAGAACTGGAAACGATTGTACTGATGACTCACAACGGGCATACAAGATCAAACTAATTTACGAACACTGTATATTAGATGGACATAATGCTACAGCACATACAAGTAAGTAATGTTCATCATAATAATTGTAATTAATTCACATTTCAAAATAAAGTTTGCACTTAATTAGAACTGCTTGTGGCGTAGTGGTGCAAACAAATTTGGGACGCGGTAGAGTATTAGAAGGAAAGGAAAGAATAATCCTTACAGCACATGCCAAGCTAAGATAATGCGCTTTTTTCAGCAACCAATCACGGAAGTGCCAGAACAAGCCTTAGTGGATTAATCTGAAACATTTCCTTTAATGAGCCTCGAGTCGGTTCATTCCACATGAGCAAGAGCGTCTAGGGATGTAAAGAAGGATCTTTCCAGAAACAATGAAATGTTTAAACCAATACTGTCAATTGTTATAGCATTAGTTTCCCAGTCAACATTTCCCACATCTGCCTTAATAACAAGACTTAATTAAATATTACAAAAACTATAGTGCAACTTTATGGTGGGTTATTTGGAAGAAAAAGAATACATCACAACATTAAGTACATACAATGGGCCAGAGGTGCAGTACGGTTATTTAATAGTAGATTAATAGCATTATTATTAATTATATTTATTTATTTCCTTTTTAAGTAAAAAACATTGAATTCACTTTTCAAAATATCCAGATATTATACAAATTTACGTTTTTTCTATTATAATGTTCGTACAATTTCGCACTAATAACTTGTAAATACAAAAACAAAAAAGATAATTTAAAAATAAAAGTATAATACTGTACTTAAATCTTTTTTATGTTTACGAAGCTTTTAGTTACGCCTTTTTATTACAGAAACTATTTAACGAACGATTAGAACATTTTCTGGATATGTTTAGTGAAGGTAAAGAATGTGCAAGTGTATTCCAATAATTTTATAACATTCTTGCCTCATGACGTTATACTGTTCTAGGCCTTGTACATTGCGATAATAAACGTATTGCCCATATCTTCGTTGCGAAGCATGGTTAAAAAATCTAGTTAACAAAACTTGAATAAGGGTATAAATAATCCTTCAGTCAGGGGAGAGTGCAATTCGTTTAAAATGGCGAAACTAAAGAATTATTTTAAATATATAGTTAGTTGTTGTAAAGATTGTTAAGAAAGGTCACATAATTTATGTGTGGGTTTTTTTACTTGGAGTTTTTTAATTTTTTCTTACAAAATATAAACTACATAATATCGTACATAAATATCACATTCAAATTGTCTAATTTATGGTAAATAAACCTGCCTCAAATCACAATAATAACAAATATATGTTGTATCCCATATATTCTAAATGATCATACTATTCATAAAAGCTTTTACCTGTACTGCAGTCGTATATCAAAACATAAATTATTAAGGAGATTTTAGGTACGAAACATAAAATAAAATGATTGTATTAGTTTCATTTACATTTACGTTACGGCCAATATTCGTCTTTATTTATAAAACAAAGGCCAAATTAAAAATTATTTTTCAGTTTCACTGCAAGTTGTATGAAGCGATTGCGTTTACAATTAACCCTAAATTAGCTGACGATAAAGCCTACAGTAGCCTAGGATATAAAACACAAACAGTGTCCCATTGAGGGGCAAGTTAATACGTATGAGGCTCTTGGTATGTAGACTACGTCTATTAATTACAATAGATTGGACACACGTATGTTAACAACCTTGGGGTTTTAGGCAATGTTTACCCATATAGGTACATTCTTTATAATTTTGGATTTTTAATGTTTACACTGACAACAATTATTTAAGAATAGTTATAATATTGTGCTCTTTTAGAAAAGGCGACATCATTTTAATGGAAGTTTAAAAGAGAAAACTACGTCATCGAAAATTAATATTGTTTTAAGTGCTGTATCAAAGTAATGGAATGTACCATAATACCTTGTGCTTATGCCATTTAAAATTACATTACCTCATCTGTCAGAATGTAACATTGCCTTTAATATTACACGTTTACAACGTAATATCGATACTTATTACAGTATAGTACGTAAAAAAAATCGAATAATTGAAGTATTAAACATCATTTGCTAAACCGTCAGTCTGCACACTATTTCTACTGGTCAAAAGTAATATCATTAAATTTGCTAAAATTAACTAAACTTTTACTGAAATACTTCATCAAACAAAAAGCCCTTCCTTATCTATTAACAAACACTTACATGGGATGGTGGGTTAATTTGAGTTATAACTAAAAATTACTAAAATAATAATAATTAGTAATTATTACTATTTAATAATTATTATTACTGAAGTTTTCTTGTGATGAAAATAGGTGTTCCTTTGTAATAAACGATGAAAAACTATGTACAATATGTACACAGGTTGGTTTCATGTTTTTTAGAACTACTTCAGAGTATGATACTCTCTGAAGCATCGCCGCAGTCCTCGCTCGTGTAACGTGATTCTCGCCTTGCTTGTTCCCGTCTCATCGTGTGCTTACAAACATGACACTGACGTGTTGGGTAGTGAATACTCCTTTTTATCCTTGGAAGGAAACATGTAGGAAAGTGGTGTTGTGTTAGTCTTATTGGTGGATCCCCAAGGGAATTGCGGCCATCTGTTTTCTGACATGAAGTCTGAGTTTCTACATTATCTTCAGAGAGTTGAAGTAATATCTCAAGGTGGAATTCTTGCAGAGTTGGTTTTTGACCAGTTCTACAGAGGTATACAGCATGATTATTGTGAGTTGAAAAAATTGACGCCTCACTGCTCCAGTCACCGTCTGAGAAGTCTTCATTACAGCCCAACTCTGAACTGGGAAGTTCTAATAAACGTTATAAATCTTCATCCTCAACAAAGGATTCGGCCATTACGACTACTAAGTACAACTCATGTAACACTGTCAAGAATAAAAATCATCCAAAAATAGCAATTTATAATGACACGCACAGTAAGCGTGAGCTTTTGCGAACACTAGTTATACTGAGAATGCAACTGAGCATGTAGCACTAGATAGGCAGTGCAGTCAACAGCTTGTTTACTTCCATAAATCAACGATAGAGCTGTAACTTAACTGTCAAAACAATACCATGACAGCTGAAAACTTCAAAACGAGAAAACCCGTGCGTGGCGGTTGCCTATAAAACTAGTAATGTCCGGTATAACTCGTGCGTGGCGGTTAAAAAGTTCACAAATTATAATGATGAATAATGAGTGGATTTATTAAAAAGCTAAATGTAGATCTTTAAGTATTTCCCGAACTTTGTCCGCAATTAAATATTTAATATTTGCTAAAGTTGTAAATAATTAAGAATATATTATAAATATGGTTTCCTTATATTGTCTTGGTGTTTCTTTTTTTAAGGAATACAACCTTGATAGATTGTTTAATGTTAGGACTAGTTCAAAGTCCAGCATTTTGAAAAATTTTATTTCTTCTGATATAAAAAGTTAATAATTTGATTTAGACTTTACTATTATTTATAGTTTTAACTGAGAGGTTATAATTATTACCACCAATTATAAAAAAAATAATTGTAAAATAAGCGTAAAAAGAGGAGAAAGGAAGTTATCCTCTGGTTGTAATTTAAATAGTATACAATTACTATGACTTCGTATTCATGTACCCTGTATTTACTTTGTAAAAATAATCACAATAAGAACTGATTACATATTTTTTTCCTTCTCACTCCTTCGATTGATGACATTAACTTTACTGAAGTCACAATTCAGTTAATAAAGCTATTGTACTTGTATATTTACATTTAACCATTAAATCGTAAATCAGTATCTAATAAAGTAGATATAATCTGTAATGTTAAAACCAAACCATTCCGAGTTAATCTGATGCTATATAGTCCTCATAATACATGTATTCGTTAAACCTGAAGACTAACATACACAATTAACTTTTTTATTAGGTTTTGTGTTATTAAATCTAATCACCCAACGTTAAATTTAGTTTTATTATGAAAATCAAACCCTTAAAACTAATATTACTGCAAGTATATTTTTATATAGCCTATATTTTTTGCAAGAAAAAGGAGTTGTAACCTTAAATTTTTTTGGTATACATTTGCCATTAAGTTTATTAATATTTGACAATAATTTAAAATTAAAATTAAATAAAAATTTGGAATTTTTTTATGTAAAAGTGGTAGAGTTTATGAAATATAATGTTAAATAGTTTACTTTAAATACATGTTAAACGATCGCCTAATGTTTGGTTGTTACTTACGATTTCTAATTACAATTTGATTTCTTTATAATTTTACACCAAATTTAATCTCTACACATTTTGCCTGATGCCCAGATTGACCAATTTGAAGTAGGATTGTAGCACTAGTAGCTTTAAAAAGTATCAGTCTGTCACGTTACAGTTTTAGGTATATACGTATTGAAACTGGGAATTTAAGTTTGATTCTTAAAAAACGCTAAATAATTCACATATTATTCAGTATATTTTTTTAATTGTAACCTTTCCTTAAAGATATTTCGATATACCTGTTTTTTATTTCCAGATAGCGGCCAATAATATTAATAAAGAGTAATAATTATGTTTCTAATCTCATGGCTAAGGTATAATATTCAAAAAAAACTTCGTTTCCATTGGGAAAACAACAATCGATTCTGAAGGGAAAATATAGAACTTAAGAAAGCTACACCAAAACGAGATAACTGAGATCGGTTGCTAGACGTATTTATCATCACATAAAAGAGATTAAGGTTGATTGCTTGATTTTCGATAGATTTTATTTTTATTATTGTGGCCTGATTGTTACCCACAAATTTAAACCATTAAGTAACTTAATGTACATATATGATACAAGGTTGGTTGTAGTAATTGCAATGGAAGGCAGCAACAAATTGATTTATCGTTGGACAAACTGTCACATGTACTACAGAGAGCCAACGTTACAAGGCCTAAATGGAAGCAATCTGCGCTATCTCTGTGTTGTGTACTGGAATTAACACCAGCGATGCAATATTACATAGAAAATCGCAAGTTAAGTGTGTTCAAAGTTGAATGAAATCACAATAAGTTGAATGGTGTTATTATTATTATTTATAATATATATGTGTGTTTGTTGTGTGTTAAATAGTAGTTTGACCTGACATATTAGAGATCATTTACATATTTAGTAAAATAAATACCCTTTTCTTTATAATTATACCAAATACAGTAAGTAACTTAGCGCAGACAAGTTAAACCGACAGTAATTAGACACGAACCTGCGAAATTCTGTTCGAATTGTTACAGACGACCACTCTAAACACTGTGCCATGAAACTTTCCATGAACTTAGGGGATACATCATATCGTTTTCCAGTTCGTTTAAAAATATATAAAGATTTTTAAATATTTACTACGAGTTGTTAAAATCTACGAAGAACTGTCATGTATTTTAAAGGGTTACATGATTTATATCTTTAAAACACATTTTGTATGGAAACATATTTTATAAGTTCAAACATTAACATTTTGTATCATTAATAACTAAATAAGCACATCAGAAGACATTGAGTTTTTTAGCTTTACGAAATTTAGATCAACAAATGTTAAAGTCGCAAAGTTTATACCATATATACCAGTTAATAGGATTTTATAGAACTATTTATTACTTTCCTTAACTAACACCTAAAAGATAAGTATATAAAATTGAAGATCTCTTAGTTCACAGGTAGTTAGTGAAGTTATGTTTATTGCATAGAGGCAGTTACCACTTATATCTAATACAAATAATTTATCGCAATATTTGAAGTATTTAAGATTTTGGTAATTGAATATTTAAATACAAAATGCCTTAAAATATTCTCGTTTTTATTGGGTTTAGGCGATTTAATATTTTTTTCACATTTATAGACTCTTCAACTTTAACTTAACATTGCGATCAAACTAGAATGTGCCCATGTATTAAATAGCTATAAAAAACTTAACTTTGCATTTACTTTAACTTAGAACTTTGTTTTACACGTGTTGATGCTAAAATTGAAAGTTAGGATACGCTTTGTAAGTTTGTTTAATATTTGAAAATCTTGCACAAAAAGAACCAAAAGCAATCACCTTAATGTAGAAACGATCATTCAATGTTTACCAAAGGAACATCAGAGTATTAAAATGTATATTCTTGCAGATTAAGCCTCAAGTTATATCAAATGGACTAAAAAAACATACTCATGCACAAAATCACCATTATGAAATAAAAACTTTTGTTGAAAAAAAAAACTAACTAACAGATAACAACGCCATTATTACAAAAGCAGATGAGGGAGGATGTCTAGTCTTTATGAAAAATCAATACACTGAACAAGTAAACATCATTTTTACTATAATACTATAAAAAATATAACTTGATTGAAAACTGACTCTACATTAAAACTTCGGAAAACTATGATAGACCATTTTTGAGCCAATGCAGACAAAGAAAATGTAACATTTCTTGAAAGGTAATGATTGTAAACAACATTACATTTGTCAGACTGGTAGATCCTTTAAAACACGTTTTAAAGAATATTTACCTAACGGCAAACATATAAATTCAATCCACTCATCATAATATGTCGAACATCTAGTAGATAACCGTCATAATTACACTAATGTACGGAACTACAAGACCATACTACACAGAAAGGACACAATATTAACATTATGTATACATTTGAAATTTTAAAAATATCAAAAGATTGATCCATACCATTCAAATGACAAGTTAAATTTAACGTCAAACTGCATTTATGATTTCACAGTTGAATATCAAATTAAGGCACGAAGTACACATCAGATAAGGAACGTTTGAAGTAGTATGGTCCAGCAAGGTAACATGTGGCCGAAGTGCTGAGAACTAAAACAATATATTTGTATTACTTAACGAGTGCTGTTTCTGCAAGATTATGTGTACCAGGCCGAGATATATACGTGTTAATGTTATTAGCTGGCCTGATGATGCGCCTGTGCCAGCGAAACATGTCGTACCTATTCCAGATAAAGAGTACTACTATTGACTTAAAATAAGGTATATTATTTAGTTTAAAGTAGGTCTAAGGATAAACTATGAATATATTTTATATTTCATGGTTGAAAAATGAGTTGAAGTAGTAACAAACAAAAATATCTAAATGTTATACTTTTTAATCTGTATAATATAAAACAGAGAAATATATATAGAGGTATTATACATTCTTATAGAACTCATATAATCCGTTTAGTTTTGTCATACATGTTTAACTAAAGAGAAGAAATTTGCACAGGTATACCAACCTTCAAATCTGTTTTCATTGTTTCGATGTGTTTATAGTTTCACTAAATATTCAAATATGATGAACATATTTTGCCATATGTTGTCGATTCATATTAAAATTCAGAATTAGTAAAATTATTTTACTTGAAAGTTTACCTTACTTAATGCGCAAAGTAAAAATTGCTTTTAGTTATTAATTTTAGCTCGGTCACAAATGTTACAGTACATTATAATGATTTAATGAGAAGACATACAAAACTATGACGAAACATGATAAAAGATGTATTATTCAAACAAAAGCACTATCTGAGTGTATTATAAATCACTTTACTCCTACAGTTAAATTTTTTGTACAATAACGAAATACGTAACTGATTTGTTAAACATATCCCAACTAAAATATAAAAAGTCGTTACAAATTTAAAACATTATATACTCTAACAGTATTATGATTTTAATTTAGGATAAATATATGTATACATGTTATTACAATTTATAAACAGTGTCTGGAAAAATTAAGTAAAACTTAAATTGATTACAAACAATGCCTAATGTCATGGTAAATTACCTGGCATAGGCAGACAAAACTTTATATGGATACACAATAACTATTTGCAGTGTCTGTAAAAAAAACTTTTATTGCATTTGATATATTTATACTTAATATATTATAATTTTCATCACATTTTTACAGGTCATTATTTATTCAAATTGATTTTCAGTTATATATTACTATAATATGTCACATAAAGTTTGTTGTGTCATAAAACATAAATATACATTATAAACATAATATCTACATTTGTGTTAATATTATTGACTATATATTGGATTTATACATTTATTTTCTTACCGTAATTCACGTATCTTTGTCCTCGTTCAAATTTGTAACAGCCGTTTCACGACTTAGCGCACTTTCAAATACTGTACACGAAACACATAATACATTATGAAACACACAAAGTTCACATAAATTTTACTTCCAAAGGGTCGTCGTCAGTTTAAATTTAAAACATTACACACTTATTACACAAATATTTTAATTGAATGTGTTAATGATCCTATGTTTAATTTATTCTGATGATGTCCGATTGGAGGTAAAATTTTATGTGATCTGTATGACTTTCATAATTTAAAATGTGTTTTGTGTACAGCGTTTGAAAATGCGCTGAGTCACGAAACGGCTGTTACACGTTTAAGCGAGATAAGGTTACTTAATTAACGGTAAGAAACTAAATTTATAATTTAAAGTACATTATCCGCTGACGGATTAATAACTTTAAAATATTTAATTTGCTACTTATGAAATATTTTTTAAATTACTGTGGTCAAAAGGTCGGCGTGCATTACATAAACAAAAATAATGGCGCTTATGAAATATATTTAAAGGCAACAAGGAATGTAATTTAATTTTGTATAAATGAGGTATAAAATATGAAAAATGTTCCAAAAATACATAATTTTATGCAACGATTAAATCTAAATACTAAGTATAAAGCACAAATGTACAGTTTGTTTTTAAGTTTTTGTTTAGAGAAATAGTAGTTGTCAAATATTATTTGCGCCACCATTTAGGATAGGTTCATTCAAAACTATTTGGTGGGTGCTTTTAAGGCCTTTGATTAAAAATTTTACTAAATTAAGATTCGTTTGAAAATATTGACTTATTCACTGTTTTGGATCGAGATACTAAATTTCAAACTATCATATTGTAAGAAATATCAAGGGACTAGATGAATTATTTATCTAAATACTCTTTTTAAATTTATACACAAGATAAATTGGTGGTACTGTGTTAACACTACGTATACTATTGATATTCGAGAAACAGATAGTTGTAAAGAATACCCTTGCTAAAAGAGATAACTAATTTGTTTCATTTGTTTAGGAATACAAATTATAATCACTCATTCTTAAAAGATTCACTATGGATATATTTGAACTTCAATTAAACATAAATCAATAGATATGAAGTTTCAAGAACTGCAGTGAATCAATGTTTATGGCTTTCTTGCGATATTAGTTCAACTGTAATTTATTTCTTAAAAACTGTAACTCCTACACTTTATATGTAATACAAAATTATTGATCCCGGTTTTATTTGTCTATTTCGTTGCTTGATTTTAATCATAAATACGTCATGCTACAGGTTTATATTTGGGTCTACAAATCTGTATCCACTGAATAAATCGATTCTTTAAGTACCTTCAAATACAATGTAGTTGTTAAACAATTAATTAATTATAAAATTATACAACTATAATATTACTGATAGTAATGCAATTATATGATTATTCAATTTATATAAACACTTTGCAAATTAAAATATTGAAAATGTAAAGTAATAAAGTAATTATTAAAAAAAATAACAATACACAAATTCCATAATAATATGATAATAAATCTAAACAACCATTAATATAATGAAGCAATAATAATTATGTTAAAAGTAATTGGCAAATGGATTTAGCTTAGTAAACAAGCTGAAAAAAAGTATATAAAATGACGTATTAAATGACATTTAACTATTACATTCTAGGTTAAAAATAACGGCCATATAAAATTATTAAGTTATATGACTAAATACAGTATATATTAATAATTTGAAATTTTATAATACAATATTATATCAAAATGATGAGCATACTAATAATGTCAAAACTTTAGCATACGAAGGTTACTTGAATCAAATAAGGTCACCTTCATATAGAAAACAATAATAAAACAGCAATAAGTGAATCTAAGAATAAAATATATTAATGAAATTAATAAAAACTAGATTGAATGTAATCAAACAACACAAATGTATTAAGAAATATAGTATAAACTAATAATATACAAGCACATACAAAAATATAATAAAATGTACTAAAAATCTCTTTTTTTCTAAGAAAAAGTAGAGTTTATACTCGTGTGTATTTCAATCTCTGACTTACATTAAGTATAGCTCACTGCTAGCCCTACGACCCTATTTAGATCCAAGTGCTTCAGACCTAATCAATCCGTCAATTCGTGAATAATTTGTTTGAACTGGCTTTAACATATGTGTGTCTACGAGGGTTCGCTAGCGAAGCATGTAGGGGCGAAGCTCCTAGTGTTTTATAATTTTTTTGTACACATTTTGATCCCATTAATTCTTTATAAAAGGGGTGACAGAACAGAAAATGCATTATTTCCTTAGACAACTCAATATCAAGCCCGTTTTAAATTTCTCTAAATCTACTAAATATAATATAACTCAAATAGGATCACGTTGTATAAATGAAGAAGGATCAAGTTGTCTTTGAACAACTAAAAATTACTATAACTCTCTTAGTTTAAAATAAATTGCATCCGTTCAGAGTTATTGTACCTTCTGAAAGTAGTACCAAAACTTTAATTTGAAATGCTTTCTCTATCACGGTCATTAGTTCAAGGGGTGGGAAAAATTGTTGAAAAAAGTATTAGTACTTCCTTAGTAGATAACACTATATATGTTCTAAGTTATTGTAAATCTACCGAAACATTTATCTAAAACCATGTATATTACCACCAACCCTTGTTGCTTTGGATAACCAAATAGATGTCGCAGAACAAAATTGAGCTACTCCCTTACTTAATACACAAAAATAGTATCGTACACTTAATAGTATACACAATATAGAATAGTTTACAATATTAAACTTAAAAATGTTACTAAAATCATTTTTCACCAATCATTTTTTGATAAATTTATCCTTTAGAACATGGGGGGAATAGGGGATGGAATCTAAAATATGAATAACTCCCTTGTTGGAACTAGTATCACAACCGTTAAAAGATGTCGTAAAACTATTGAATGATGTCTGAAATTTAGAATGACACTATTTTAATTCAACTTACATAATATGCAGAAAAAGAACGCATTAATCATGTACTAGATTGTTAAAAATTTTCTAATAATCCCAAAAGTTTTTATCTAAAACATTTCTTTAATGACTGAAATTTTAGAGCAAGGGCAAGATCTTAGAGGAAGTTATTCCTAAGCAAACAGTTTTGTTTAATTTTTAGTTTATGGGAGTAAATGGGATTAATTAAAAAATATAACTGTGTCTTAATGACCTCCCTAAATTGATTTTATGTTATCAATTAGACAAATTACTTAAACACTAAGTCAAGTAATTAAACACTACAGTAAGACAAGTACGTAAACACTAAGTCAAGTAATTAAACAATAAGTCAAGTAATTAAACACGAAGTCAAGTAATTAAACACTAAGTCAAGTACTTAAACACTAAGTCAAGTAATTAAACACTAAGTTAAGTAATTAAACAGTAAGTCAAGTAATTAAACAGTAAGTCAAGTAATTAAACACTAAGTCAAGTACTTAAACACTAAGACAAGTACTTAAACACTAAGTC
>JAGFPH010000089.1:322647-357957 GCA_018207615.1 Philaenus spumarius
GACAATGTGCAAGTGCTTATACCTGACAGGAACTGGAGATTTGATTGCACTATCAATGTGCCCATGCCTATATATTGCAGAAACTGGGGACTTGGTTTTAGTATCAATGTGGCCGTGGAAATACCTGACAGTAACTGGAGATTAGATTTTATGATAATGTGCCCAAAAATTGATCTAACAGAAATTCAAGATTTGATTGTATTTTCAATATGCCCGTTTCTTACCTGACATGAACTGCAAATTTGATTGTATTGACAATGTGCCTGTGCTTTTTCCTGACAGGAACTGGAGATATGAGTATATTACTAACAGTGCGCCCGCTGCCCATGACTTTATGTTACAAGAACTGGAGATTTGAATTTCTTCATAATGTGGCCGTGAAAATACATGAAATGAACAAACTGGAGAGTTGATTTTATTGAGAATGTGCCCGAGTCTTTACTACCAGAAACTGGAGATTTGATTGCATTTCCTATGTGTCTGTGGTTTTACCCGCAAGATTTGTTTATATTGATTATAGTGACAACTCGTATACGGATTTATGCAAAATGGACTGTAGCTTTGATTATACCAACCGCGTGCCTTTGGTTTTGCCCGCAGTTATATGGAGCTTTGATTGTATCATTATAGTGACGATATGTACGTGGTTTGATTCACTAGAAACTAAAGCTTTGATTGTATTAACGATGTATCTGTGGTTATTGTATAGACAGTTTGATCAAGCTGTTTCTTTCCTGTAATTAATTCTTTGATGTTACTGGAAGTGTAACCAAATTATGTTTTCACTGTAGGCCTACATAATGTTATTCCTCAATGGACGCAAGTGTTGTTTTCTCCATCGGTTTAGATTCGATTACGATTCTTGGTCTTAAATTATAGCAAATTATAGATTACGGTTTGCAAACAACGTTGATGACTAAGTTTATGTAATCCCCATACTTTCTTTTTCCAAACCCCTTCAAATGAAATATTTACAAACAATTTTAATCATGTCTTCCGTTTATTTTATATTTTATTAACTTTGTTACAAATAAATCATATGTTGGAGCCATTCATAAGAAAAAAATATAAATATAATTTATAAATTATGTCTTAATGTTCTGAAATATCATTGGGTTAACTGAATGGAAATAAACAGCTAGGTTTTAAGTGGATTAATAAACAAAACAGCCAGTACTGTTGGAAAATCAAACAGGAGTCTACAAAATAACTTACAATAAAATTTACATAGGAAGAACGGAAAGAGCGTTCAAGGAAAGATAATACATCATGTGTACATACAATATTGTTGTGTTTACTGTGTTCGTATAGGATGCCGGGTTGAACAAACATATTATCATACATAAGTTAACTAATATCTTTCATCTGATTGTTTTGACAGTGAGAAAATCCGATTTGTTATCAAAAGGGCTACAAAAAAGGTGTCATGACATTTTTCGTTAAAATATACGGTTTTTGAGTCATTTTGGTTTAAAATTTTCAATCAGCCGCCATTTTAAAATGCAAGATTGGATATAATCCTTTATTTTTCATGAGATAGATCATTGTTAGGTTAAACTTCATGAAAGCGTTGAACTCATCAGTCAAACCTTTCTCTAGATATGAGTTATTTTGTAAAAGAAAAATGGAGGACATCTGGGAAACGAAGCGTTTTCGGGCCTAAGTTTATATGAACTTTTTTTTCTAATTGTTATCTATAGAATTGTTGTTATCGAGACATTGCCGTATAGTTCTGAATCACCCTGTATAAATAATAATATAAGTACTATTAATTTTATACAAAATGTGTTCATAAAACAGTGAACAAAACCAAGTTTATCTGACATCCTAATTTAAATAATGAATTACATTTTCTGAATAAAGTTCCAATTAAATATAATCTCTTGTGGTGTAATTGTTGTTAACGAAATTAGAACGGCGTAATGTTTTAGAAGAAAAGACTAATCCGTAAAGGACAAGCCAAGCGAAGATAATGCAATTTTTAAAGCAACCAATCTAAAAGTGTCATAACCAGGCCTTAACGAATTAATCCAAACTGTTTGCTCTAATGAGTTCGGAGTTTGTTAGTTTAACATAAGCAAGAGCTTTTCGGAAGACAAGAATACTCTCCACATAAACAATACAAATATTTCGGACCTATAAATAAATATGTTTCAGAATTATTCGTTTTGTGAATTAAACCATTTTATTTGTTCAAATTAATAACATTGTCCTTAATTATATTAATTTTCTCATCCAAAAGATACTTCGTTAAATTGTTTACTAAAGCGTGTAATACATCTGATTAGTTAATCGAATCTTCATGGTAAAAAGGTTTTTTCTTACTTAACTTCCTTGTGTTAAAGTAAAAGGATGAGGCGTGAATTGACAAACTCAAAGAAAAAGACAAATTCCAACATTCAAGAGCTCATATCGTATTTTAAACCCTCATCCCACTGGTCGGTTAACTCCGTTTGCAGATCAATATTGTTAATGTCTAAGTTTGTACAAGCTTGAATTAACGCCAAATTTTGGTAGTAGAAAATATCAATTAAGAATATTGTTGCATAGTAATAACAGAGAGGTAAGCTGATAACACTGGGGTAGGTAATGCACAGTTAAGGGGTTAAGTAAACGTGTTACAAGGGTGGTTTTGTACTAAAAGCAGTAACAATGGATATCCCTAGGATATCCCTATTACATTATTATGGTAAATAACCAAATAGGTTTTTATTATTTCATAAATTAAAGAAACACATAACTCTTTTGAGTTAAATACCAATTATTAGAAAAAGAATTGCAATATTAATATAATATACAGCGTGTCTCATGGAGAAACTGTCAGGACGTGTTCTACTAGTGAAAATAAAGGAAAAGGTTCAAATAAACATAGATTTAAAAATGCTTCGTTTTCTAGATATCCGCCATTTTTGTTTTACAAAATAATTCATATCCAGAGAAAGGTTTGAATGAAGTTCAAGCTTTGGCATGAAGTTTAATCTAAAATAATGATCTACCTTAAGAAAAATAAGCGATTATATTCAATCATGCTTTTTAAAATGGCGGCTGTTGGAAAATATCAACCCTAAGTTACTCAAAAACCGTAAATTTTAACAACAAATTTCAAGATATCTTTTTTGCAGCCCTTTTGATTCCCTATCGGAATGTGTAAAGTGTCAAAACAATCGAATGAAGGATAATAGTTAAGTGTAATAATTGGTTTGTTCAACCTGGCATCATATAACAATACGGTAAACACAGCAATATTGCATGTACATTTGCTCTCATTATCTTTAACTTAGCTGTTATACTTCAACTGATTGTTTTGACAGCTACACCATCCGACAAGGAATCAAAATGACTACAAAAAAAGGCGTCTTAAAGTTTGTTGTTAAAATATTAGTTTTTTTTAGTAATTTAGGTTTGAAATTTTCAAACAGACGCCATTTTTAACGCATCATTGGATAGAATCAATTATTTTTTCTTGAGATGGATCATTGCTAGATCTTCATGCCAAGTTTGACCTTAATCAGTCAAACCGTTTTCTAGGTACATATTGTTTTTTAAACAAAACAAAATGACAGATATCTGGAAAACGAAGCATTTCCGAACCTATGTTTACAGGAACTTGTTTTCTTTATTTTCACTAGTAGAACACGTCCTGAAAGTTTCTCCGTGAGACACTCAGTATATTTCTATGTATACAATTTAATATTTATGTCTTTGTTTGTTTTTTGTCCTCTATATAAGGCTACTCAAAATCTATTCGACCCATTTCATAAAACAATTCACATTTTATGCATATTAATAAAAGGAGTGTTTAGACATTACAATAACTACAGTATAAGAGGTTGAAATGGGGTTACTACTTTTATACAATTAATATAAATTGATCTAACTTCCTACAAGCTATAAAGCTAAAATTGCGTAATATTATTCTTAGGCCTAATTGGTATGAAAAACATTTACAATTCAATTACTTAAGTCAAAGTTAGGAAATGGGATAACTACAATTAAAATTAAATCTTATCTTATTAAACGAGCAATTCTTGTATATTTGTTTATAAATTTATTACGGGAATCTCACTAACGGCTTTAATCATTTGGATGAAAATTTGCATATAGGGGTTTTTTCACGTCAGGAATCGAATGCGCTAGGTCTTATGTCTGCAAAAATGCGCTTAAAATTTTAACTCTGAACTTTTTTTTATATACTACCTTTGAAGTCACTAATTATAGGCGAATAGATACATTATAGATGCGATAAAGATGTTTTACAACAGATTTAAATCTGTTAATTTTAGCTCCAGATGTTTAGATACAATTTAACAAACATAAATCATTAACAATGTATCAGGTGGTATAATTTGAAAATTATTTCTTTATTCAAACACCAAACGTAACTAAAACATTATTTTTGTGCTTTTATTAACCGTTCTGAAAACCTTTCACCAGTTTCTGCATTCTTTATATTTCTAAAAAGGTAATACAAATTATCTAATGGTTATAAAATTATTATTTGTTATTTCTAAAATACATAAACAATATCAAATTAATATGGCATATTCGTTGGAAAGGTTTCATAACCTGCATGTACCTATAGAGGTTTTTTTACGTCAAGATTCGAATGCGCTAGGTTTTATATCTGCAAAATAAATCGAATAAAATATTATAACTAATTACAATCGTGTTTTTTTCATTTATTTATTTTTTTATATTTAAATAAACAGTTTATAAGTACGTAAGATCGAAAAATATTCATATTTATTCAGTATGCGATTCGTACTTACATATATTTTCCTAAAAAATAAATTTTAAAAAAATACTGAGCGATGCTCGGTCGCCCAGGTACTAATAATTAAAACGTGATAGCTACCGATATAAAATAAATTACACTAACATTAAACACTCGTATGTTCAATACACGCTCTACCACGCGCTCTGACCATAAAAATCTTATTTTAAACAAAAGTCACTTCAAATAAAATTTTCAATACAATTACTAAATTGTGTTTGTTAATTTAATTTAAGTATTTGTTTATATATTAAGACTAAGCAATATCGCAACATTGCCGGGTTTCCTATTATAGTAATATATCATATCCCAACAATATACACATTAATAAAACGTATGGTACAAAAAGTCTCTAATGATATTCTCGAAGTTTAAGTAAAGTTGTTTTTCACAATGAATGGTTTCACAAAAGTCGTTAATTTTCTGTAATGTGTTCAAACTGGAAATTGTGCAAGTAGATTTCAATTCCTCGGTAACATTAAAGCCACGTGACGTGGTTGCCCTCTTTCTGTCAGCGGAGACTTATTAGTGTTACAGTTAGTTTTAAATGGTTTAAGTAAAACGTTATTTTCATTAAAAGTTATAATTAATAGAGCTATAGAATTTACTTAAAAAAATCATTACATAAAACGTATAAGTAACACTAAGTTTTTCAAAAAATATTTTTTTTAAATATAAATTAATAGAAAACAATAAATTATGACAAAAATCTTAATACAAATTTACTAAATGTATATAGTCCTACACGTACTATTTCGCATGGGCATTTGTAATGAATTTTTCTTTAACCCTAGAACCGGCAATGTTAACGAAAATGGATGCTTTTGCGTTTGCAAGCATTGTTTTAAAATATTCGCCAAAAATAGTACCCAAGTACAAATGTGTTCCATAGCTTTTTTTGTAGAGAAAGGTTCAAAGAATTTATATATTATGCTAGTAAAAATATTATAGATGTAAAATTTACAAAGTTATTAGCTCAAGAAACAAAACATTTTCAGTTACGAAAGGTAAAAGTTCAAATTTAGGCCTATACAAAAAGTAGTAAACATTTTTTGAAATTTTTTTCATAAATATAAAAACGTTTCATAATTTAGTTCTAAATAGAACTGTTTGAAAATATTTATCAATTTCAAATTTCTTATTTTGAAAACACCAGTTAGTATGTTCCTACTACAAGAAAATACTGCTAACAAAACTAGGCCTAGTTTACATAGTAATTTAGGAATATTTCCTTTGCCCAAAAATGAAATATTATTATAAAAAAGTGTAGAGACTAAATTAGAGAATTGAACTGTATACTTGTAAATTATTATTTCTTAAAAACATTTGCCTTAGTTTTAATTGAATCACAAAATTAGATCAAACGAATTAAACTTCTCACGGACACATCAAATACGACGTTCTTCGTGAAAACCGTTGTAGTGCTACTTCGGGAGCGTGAGAAAGTCGAGTTTTGAATTTCCCATTTGTCACTACTTCTCAGCACTGTACTAACAGAACTATTAAAAACGTAAAAACATGGTTTTCTTTACACCAAATTAAAGATTGAACTTTGGTCTATAAATAGACAAGCCAATTAAAATAATTCGAATTCTAAGAGATATTGCGAAAGTAAAATGTGCTGTTTTATTGGTTGAAATCTGTCCAATTGCAAAGGTTTATAGACAATTCCATATCTTTGGAACTATACAAGGGACTTTTGATTGGATGGCAGTTTTAGAAAGTTAAAATCTTGACGAATCTAAAGGTATCTCTATATTATTGTCAAAATATCCCGGTCGAGCAGTGGAGAGCTTCAAAGAAATTAAAAAGTTGAGTTTTTCCATGTGATTTATTCGCGCGGCGTTGGAAAAATAATATATTAAAACGATGATTACATATGTAAATAAAAAATTGTAAATACAAAAAATTTAAGTTTAAATAATTTAATTTCCAACGGTTTTTTTTCTTTTAGAGATTGGAAGATTTTTCACGCGTTACAAATTATGTTGTTATGTAACTCAGTGATCGCACGCTCCGTGCCTACCATTTAAAGCTGTTTTAAATTGTTTTATTTATAGAAAATTAAGAGAATCTAATTACAAAACTACATAATTAGTTTTCTCAATGAGAGATTTTTAGACACACCATTTGGAATGGAAGGCTTTGTGATGTGTTTAGAAGTTTTGGCGATGATTATACTAAAACTTCACTGATCTAAGGTTACTACTTAATCCATGGAGTAGCAAAATATTACTTTCTGGTTTTAATCTCTGAAACATAATTTCTCATTGAAAATATTTGTGAACTAAATCAAAACTGATTAAACACTGTACAAGATTTTCTTTCTTATACACTTCTTTTCCTCGATCTCTAAACCTTCAAAATATTTACACAGTTAAAAATTACACCGCTTATTCGGCAGCATTTTATGTTAGCGCCTAAAGTATTGTCTTTACTGTGAGAACCTTTGGAATAAAAGTCCTAGAGCACATCATTTTCTATAATATGCATTTAAATTAGAAAAATGTATCTCAAATAGGTAAACAGTTATAGTTATTTAAATATAAAGTAGTTATTGGCTTTAAAATATCTGGCTAAATTCTAGTCCAGGTTAAATAAATAATTTTTGAAGTTATTATACAAATTATATCTGCTAGGATCCATAAAATAAGTTTTAGTATAATTTTCTGCCAATCCTAACGTAACACTTAACAAACTTAAGTGAACGTGTTACGTTAGGATTGGCAGAAAATTATACTAAAACTTTAATAATTTTTGCTCACCTAGGACTGCACTGTTGGTAACAAAGCTGGACTAAAAATGTATATAATACACACCCATAGATAGTATATGAACGGCGTACCATTTATTGAAGAATATGATCTAGTGAGCACTGAAATTCTACCTATTGACATAAACATTAAACAATCCCAGTGACCCTGACGACCCAGACTGAACCTACCTCTAGAGCAACTAACTGGCAAGCCAACCACGTTAAAGAAACTACCAACTATAAGTTTTTGTTTTTATGTGAACGTGTTGTTTGTTTACATTTGTTGTTTATTTTTGAAAGTTCTTTAGTGTATGTTAAATCTTTACTAATATTTTATAAGTAACCATAATAAGTTATAAGTTTTAAAAGTTGTAAATAAAATAGCTGTTTGGTATTATTTATTTAGTTTTCGTCAAATATTTAAAAGAATAAAATGATGAAGTAAGTAAATAAATTAATTAATAAAATTTATTATAGACTATGCATGGTAATAATAATATATTTATACAAATAATAACAGTAATTATTTATTTAAAAAAGATAAACTGTAATAATAAAAGTAATATTATTTAAAGGTAATAACGAAGTGTTTATTTAACCTGACTATATTTTTAGCAAACCATAAATCAAAATTGTATTGTAATATATCTATAATTTTGTATATATTTGAGGTAAATGTAAACCTATATGCACCTTATATAAGAGCACCTGTTTAAACCACAAGCACATGTATGAGATAAATGGCAAGTTTTGCCGACAAAACTATTGTAATTTTTTAAGTAAATTTTTTACTACGTATATGTCTTACAGATGTATAAAAAATATGAAAATCAAGAGAAAAAAAATTGTATATAAATATTTTTTCAGTTGACTTATGTTAAAGACATATAACCTAAAAAAAGTCACACATTTTTCTACAAAACGGATAATTCATTAACCTAGGTCAGGGTAGTTTTATTTATAACCATCACCAAAGAAATCTTAACACATTTCTAAAATACTTTCAAAAATTCTGCCAGAAAAAAAATTCTGGGAGATCACTGGGTACTTGTACTTTCTGAGATAGAGCAATTAATTCATAAGTACAACTTACTGTTTTAATAATTATAAGAATACAAATGTATTCACAGAATAAGAACAAATTATTACTGTATTTTTTAGCTTTTACCATAAATCCTCCATTTTCGAAAGCAGTCAAAGCTCAGTATTTTTTAATGTTTTGCTGTTATAGGCTGGAATCTGGCTGGTGACATTATATTTGTTTTCTATTGTCATAACGTAAATATTTAGTAATAGAAATATAAAAAAAAAAAATGTTTCACTAAAAATGAGATAATAGAACACATTGATTAAAACAAAGTAATAATTAACCTCCGTTTTTAGCGAGTCATTCTTGTGCAACAGTACCATAGGATTTTCGTTCTACTGTACGCAAATATCAAAATTGTATATTAAGAAAATTGCACATTTATGTTAGACAATTGTTTATTAATCACTTCATACACAATTAAATTATAAACAAAAACTTTTTATTTTAAAAACACAACAAATGTTCTCAGTATAACTATATTACGTTTTCACTAATTCTACAGAAATAGAAAATCTTGACATGTATGTCATTTTACCCAAGTGGGAGTTGTGTGGGACGTAGTCAGTGCTGAATTGAGATTATTTTTGCTATTGTACACACATTGACAGGTCTAGACGTAACAGTATGTTATTGTGGCACTAGACAGGAAGTGATACGCTATGTGTTACCTGGAACTTGATTTGTTGAATGTAATCAAACACCAGTACTTAAAACTGATTGCATACAGATTTATTAGAATCGATACTCCAATTTCAATTAGTTATAGTTCATAGAATTAAATATAAGGTACAAAATTGACTCAGGAAATATTCATTTAGATATTTATTATTACACAGAGGGAATTAGTAAAATTTTTTAATAACAAATTATTATTTTCAAAATATAATTAATGTTTTATATCTGATATTTTATATACAGTTTTTTTATGGGCGGCGAGGTGACCGGCATTATAATAAATAGTCTGTTACAGTTGAATCCACGCAGATTAGAATCTGACTATTATCTATTGATTTACCAGCGTTACACGCTCTTCCCTGTCTTTATACCTCTAAAGTGAAGACGTTCAGAACAGATAAAAAATATAATAATAATATACACTTCATGTAAACGAATTACATTGAAAAATGTACAGGAAATACTTAAAAAGAGATGTATTTTAGTCAAGCATAATAGATTTTATTGATCGTATGTTTTTTGTACACCTCGTACTTTTCTGTAAAATACTTAGCAGTTTTTACTGGCTCCGTGCGAGGTAAAATGTTGTGTTATTTGAGTTAGGAAAAAAAGTTTTAAGAAAAAAGTGGGTTACAATTTAATATTCAATTGTCGAGCCACAATTATTGATTTATACATAATTTTATACACATATTTTAAAATATCTGCTAAGATCGTGTAAAAGTTTCATGGCAGAAATAAAGCATATTATATTAAAATGTGATTGAATATACGTTACAAGAACTATATCAGATTCCAGTTTGAAATGTAATTTGTGTGTAGTGTAAGTAGCTAAGTTTTATTTGTTAAAATTAAAACAGAGACAAGTGTAAACAAAACAAACTTGTTGTTTATTAAATGTTAGGTTGGAAACTTTTAAGAGTTTAATATTATAGAAAGGCCTAATTTTTGTTTGAGCATTCTCATTTCGCTATATTAAGTCAAGATAGTTACGTTTTGTGTTTTAGCAAAGCCATATGCTATTTGAAGCCCTTGAGGTTTGAGCTTTTAGAAGATTTCCAAACCACAAAGGGTGAATGCGTTGTTTACATGCATAGCATACCCCTTCTAAGCGTCAGACCATCCAACCATGGTGTAATCAAGTATGGACGGAAGTATGAGTAATAGGCTTATTTAAAACTGTTTAGGCACATATTACAAAATAGGTTTCAAATTCTTTTACAAGAAATATACTTTCAAATATTAAATAATGAACATTTTAATAATCTGCATACCAGTGAGACGTGTATTTCGCGGCAGCTTTGCCACGCAATAAGTCACCATAAGTTTTGCCGGGATCGACTCTAGTCGGAATGCGTATGTTAGAGTGGCCCGGCAAACTCGAATTTAAGGGAAAGGTTTTTGGCTCAGTTATATTGGGCATTCATGATCGAACCCTAAGGTTGACCCACCCTTAATATTTCATCACCGCCAAAAGCTCCTTTCCGGGTTGAGTGCGTGATTGTTACAGCTACCCTTACTTTACAGCGACCTATCGTTACTACAACGCTGGCGTCAGCTGTGCGAACAGTCAGAACAACCGAACCGCGATGCCTACTTCTTAACCCGTTTCTTTAAGAACGAGGTAGCTGAACATGCTCCAGCAATTAACGGAGGGGGGCTAAATATTCTCCAGCAAGGAATGGGTGGCTGAATATTCTCCAGCGGGGTGCGAATACAGGAGAGGAGCCTACACTACTCTTACGGTATAAATAAATTACTCCCGAATTCCCTGGGGAACTCTAGGGAGAAATTAATTACTAACTATTTTAGAATATAACTTATCGTAAATTACAGGCGGTGGAGAAGCGAGGTTGGCTGAATATTTTCCAGCAATGAACAGGCGGCTGAATATTCTCCATCAAGGAAGCTGAATATTCTCCAGCGTGGAACGGGTGGCTGAATATTCTCCAGCGGGTTGTGAATACAATAGAGGATTCTAAACTAATATTAGTATACTAAAGAATCACTCTGGAATTCCATTGGGAAATCTAGGGAAAAACATGAATTACTAACTATCTTATAATACCACGGACTATTAGCTATGATCTAGTACGAAATTAGTACTTCAGTATTACAAGAGTTGGCGTTTTAGCAAACTAATATTTCCATAGTCCCTTAAGCTACGTTATAACACTTACTGTAAATTACACGCTTTGGGGGAAGTAAGTTGGCTGAATATTCTCCAGCAAGGATCAGTTTGGCTGAATATTCTCCAGCAAGGAACGGGTGGCTGAATATTATCTAGCAAAGAAAGGAGTGGCTGAGTATTCTCCAGCCAGGAACGGAATGGCTGAATATTCTCCAGCAAGGAAGACTAATCTGACAGTACTAATAAACTACTCCCGAATTCCATTACGGAAAACTAGAAATCTCTTAATCGGTAACACCACAGATGATATAAGTAATACCCAGAGTGTTCGAAGGATATGAAGATGTGTTTCGGTAATTTCAATAATATGTTAGCTGGCCGCTGCAGAGCGCGACAAGCGATGTTAGCTAGCTAACGTTGCCAAGTCGTGCAGCCAACACTCGACCCAGTGTCCTTTTTTGTCGCCGTAGTGTTTAGCGTGCGTGCATCAGCTGTCCATCTCCTCTCTCTCACACACACTGTTCAAAGCGGCAACGTCGCTAGCCTCTTGGCCACTAAGCTCTGTTCCGACGCTACACCAGCGCTTCAGTAAAGGCAAAACACATTTCCCTACCCTTCGAGCACTCTGGTATTACTTATATCCTCTGTGGTAACACTTACGCCAAATTAACGATCCCTAGCCAAGGTTCCTAGCCAGACTCGATTTCGAATGATCGGCAAAACTTTCTCGATGAAGGCTCGACGTCGAATGATCGAATCACCCGTTCACGATGTAGGCTCTAACTAGACTCTACTAGGAAGGCTCGATGTCGAAAGACCGACCCTTACACTAGGAAGGCTTGATGTCAATTGACCGAAATAATCGAATGACGAATAACCCTTAGTGCTGATCTCTGGCCGCTTAATATATCCATCGGTGACGGGCATGAGTAAACAAAAGATAAACAACGCAAACAGACTATAGCCTAAACGGATCGGGCCCGTCCGTTCCTGCCGCATTGCACGTTACCTTGACTTTGCTTGCCTGAGTAAACAACCGATAAACAATGCAAACACAGGTGCAGTGCTGCGGGTCTATCGGGTCCAATCTGACAACAACTAGATTTATCTAGATTTGTCCGGTGGTAGCGAGCAAAGCATTATGTCGTTCGAAATAAAAACTGTGGGGGTGACAAATGAATGTTACACCCGTGATTCGCTACGGGAAGTAAAATGGAAAGAGATGTATTTTTTTAAATAATAGTGCTATTGGAATATTTCGAAAACCAAAGTTCAAGTTACATAACACGGATCTAATTCGAAAACATAAGTTCAGTATGAAGTTCTGTGTGCAAATTTCCAGTAAGAATGTTAGACCAAAGCATTTAATATAAACCATAACCCTTTAGTTATGACATAATTAAAGGTAGGTTATGGTTTTCTCATGCCAAATTACAGTGTTGAAAAGAATTAAAAAACCGTTAGTGAAAATTATGTTCTAAAACATACTACAAGCCATTTTTTAGGCAAAAGACTTTATCGACCACCAACCCTGGCGTTCCGATTTGTTGTAGCCAGACTATTGGGATTTGCAAGCCAAGTTTTTCAGAACTGAACTATTACTTGAATAATTGGTGTGAACTGCAATAAAAAATAGTAAATCAGCTTAAGGAAACAAGGACGTCTCTTTCATTGAATGTGTTTTATAAAACATCCTTATAAACCACGATTTTTGTTCTACCCTCTGGCTGCAGTATCACTAGACTGTTAGGAGAACTTACACGTGAACAGGGTACATATAAATAGCCGTGGGAGAAACATTTATTCATTAAATCCACTTTTGCTACTTTCAAAGGTTACCCTTGAACTTTGCTTATCATCATGGCAAAGCACACATTGACGGGAAACTGGTAATTGTTTAACTGAAAATGGTAGCTAGATGGAATCAAATGGATTCGGGGTACAAAAACTGTTTCTCCTGCACCACAGTCTGTAAATGTGATTGCTTCAACCACATTCCTATGTAAAGTTTTACCCTGCAGTCTGGTTCCGTTACAAAATTTTGGAGGAATCAGATTGCGCGGCAACATTGTTATTGGAGTTCCAACTTTGAGGCACAATTTATGAGGTGGAATTCCTGTAAACTCTAAAGGGTAGTAAACAAACAGCGTCCTCCAATTCAACAACAGATTCTACAGACAGATGTTTTACCAACTCTGAAGAAAGTTGATCTAATACAGAATTACTAATGCTGGCAGCGGAGTTAAAATAGCTCTTTTTAAAGTCAACTAAGATTATATTTGTGCAGTTTGTTCAAATCGGGTTGGACATTTTCAGTCAAAGCTTTTAAGTATTAGAATGTTAATTAAAGGTTATTTGGGATAACTACCTAGTCTTCCTCTTCAGGTAAATTACAATTTCCAATTTGGAGAAATAAGTTTGAAAACTCCTCTGCACAACTATCACCTTGGAGATTAAACCTAATGTTGACTCAAAAGGATGGGACTTGGATCAATTGCCACAGGTAGGATGATCTAAGGCACGCTCTCGCCTCATCAGCACGGGAATTTAGCTGATCCGCTTTAACTTAGTGTCTCTGCAGTGGAGATTGACGTCTCGTTTTTCAAACTCCTGACTCACAATAACCGAAGCAAACTCGCTTGTTGTTGGAGTGTTATAATGACCTCTATGTTTATCGCAGGTTTTCTTTTAGCATGAAACATAACTTTAAACTCCTGTCCTTCAGGAATACACTCCAATATCGTTTTAAAATAAAACGTTGTGATGATGAAACATCTTGAAGTTCTGTCTCTTTATTACAACTTTCGACAAAATATATTTGTAAAAATCAATTATCATTTTCAGATGAAGGTAAAAAACTTCCTATGCTGTCGTACACTTGCCCTTGAACTATGAAGGTCGGCATAAATTTCCTCTCGTGAACTTCTTTAGCACCAAATGACGTCATTTGAAAACATGCGTTGTATTTTCTTATGTTCACCAAAAATGCTGAGACTAGGGTAGTTTTTGGTAGAGGCTGTGAAAAGGAAGCTATTCAGAGGAAGATGGACTTTTATAGTTGCCAATACTCATCCGGCTGTAAATCACGTTGACACTTCTGTACACCACCAAATGGCCAGGATATATTTCAGCAGCAGGCTGAATTTCAGAGGAGGTAGCGTAAGTGGTAGGAAACGACATATGAGCATTGTATAGGACATAGGAGTCCACGTGCCGTAGTCCAAATTTAAAAATAATATTAGGAATGTATTCCACGTCAACACAATAACACGCACAACACATACACAAAACCACACACACTACTATGGACGATATTTTTAAGTTACACATGACGTTTTGCGAAGAATATTAACACTTCGCGTCTTCAGGTGAATACACACAAACTAAGATCTACGTCTAAGCCTATCAGAGCGCCTAACACTAGTTAACTGAGGGCTTGATTGATGGTCATTGCGAGGAACAACCCCCACCACATTTACTTTATCAATTTCCTTAATACGCCTGTCCAAAAGTCTATTTACTTCGTTTTGAACGAAGTTACCTTTTTAAAAATTTTAAAATAATGTATGTTGTTTATTAATGTCTTTGTTAAATAAATGCAAAATTTCATCTTGTAGCAATCTAAGTAGTTTTTTAGTCATAATCAAATTAGTATGAGTATGTCGTCTGTATTTTTCACTTTCCCCCAGCCTACCACACCAGCATAAAGGTTGTGACAATCAAAACTAAATTAATATGTGGAGTACTTCAATAATAATTGAACACCTTAATGCCATGTGGTAACATTTACACAACACGGTGTTCACTCTGAACTAATTCATATTGCTACAAACGTGTTACGGCACTTGCCCACACCTCAGCCGCACGTGAGATAGTGCGAACATGATGAACGACATGGAGTAAAAGAAGCATGTACTGTCTGTCTCTCTCCACATGTACAACGCGGTGTGGTACCATCACCTAGCCAATCTCAACGAGCTATATGTGTTTTACTTTTAAGATATTGTATTTGGAACTAAACAAATTAATAAAGCTCACTAATAAGATAAAAAGTGTTCTGTTTTTATTAAAGAAAATCTACAGACGCTTTAAACAACTAACAAAGACATCATAATCTTTTTAGAGAATATAACCAAAAAACAACGTTACATTGCTAATGAGCGGGCACAACGAAGTTTGTCAAAATATGCAAAAACAGCTTAAGCAGAAGTAAAACCAAATATTATTTTTAAATTTAGTAAGAAGAAATCGAGCCAGATTATAAACAGTCGGAAAAAATAAACAAACAAAAAACAATGGCAAACAGAACTAAAATAACTATTTATTTCATTAATAGAAGATTAAAGGATATATTGTCTTTTTGCAAAACATAACTCTTTGGAATGTACAGGGAGTAGAAACTAAAGTAGTAAAAATACGAAATCAGTTAACGTAAAATTTATTTATATGGTACTGTTAAAAAATACGAAATTAAACAACAATAAAAAGATGAACAAATTTAAGCCTTTTTCTTAAGAAACAAAATTGATGTTGATTTATTGGGAACAAAAATTGCCACGTGTTTTATCCCACTGTCTGCGATCTGTATGCCTTGTCTAATTGAGAGTTTGTGTAAAGTGTTTTTTTCTTTTTATTCCGCTTAGAAGCTTTTATTTTCAAAATAACGTATTATTGCACGTCTAGAGCACGTTAGTAACCACTCTGCCGACTTTAAAGTTTTTGAGAAATAGTGATGAATGAGGGAGTGAGTGGTATTTGGATTACATATATATTTATAGATAATAATGTGTGAACTGTAAAATAAATATAATTTAATTTAAACAATTAGAACAAAATAATAATAATAACAAATACTATTTACAGCTTTTTCAATATGTTTAGGGAATTTCCATAGGAAAGATGAGCTTTTGCAGTAACTCCTATGGTGAGGCCTAAAGTCGGGAGTGGTCAATGAGTACAGATCATGTTACCCAGAACACGTTTTGGAGTGTCATAAAACAATGTATATATAAATATATGTATATCATGTATGTGTGATCGCACTATAATGGCCACATTTTAGTTCCGAACAAATCCAACCTGAGTGGCACGTTTTATGACCTGAATTAAAGTTGTTTTTACCGTTTTCGCTAAACTGGAATGAAACTTTTTTTAGGGTTTTATCTAAAAAAAAAAAAAAATTATATTAGTTAAATAGGAACATTTTGTTATTTTACACTACATTATAGCCCGTACGGTTCTCCCCAAATCGATTCAAACGTAAAATATTGCAAAAGTACCCAGTTTAACCACTTAGAGATCCGAGTTTGTCAGCTACAAGTGAAGCGAACCAGTCTATAAACCGAAGCCGCAAGGTCGATGTGCAAAGCGAACGAATGTGAAAATGGAATGCATGCTGATGTGAAATCAAACTCTGCTAATATATTCAGCGCCTTTGTGAGTACACCAATTACAAAAATTGTCGGTTGAAACTTTAAAACAGATAAACTTAATTTTGCAAATTCGCGTCAGGGGTTTAGCTGCGTGATAAAATTTGTATTATTAGTATGTCAGTGTTAAAGCTTTTCTGAAGTAGAAAGAGGTTAGTTAGTTAAATCCGAATCATATAGACTGTGAACGTATGTAGTTGTTGATCTAACGTTTAAACCTAACTACTACAGGTTCATTTTGTCTGTGAGCTATTATATTCATTTATATTTAAATATAAACTAATCTAATACAAACAAGAAAAAGTGCAAATAATATAATATTGATAAAAGCAAATGTAAATATATTTGTCTTTAGTTTGCACATTAAATTAAATGAATACAGTACATATTTAATTTCAACTTATGTTAAACAGTAAGCCTATAGCAAAAAACTAGGAGAGATTACCTGTCAATATTGATAAATACTTTTTTATAATTTCCTTTTAATAAGGGTGTGTGATAAATAATGATTGAAGATTCTATAGTAAATTGCATTCAATGTTTTATTAAAATTAATAACTGTATGATGTAACAGGGTTATAATGATGGTAAAAAACAGCAATAATTAGGTCCGACGTTAATAAATGCCTAACCTAAATCTATAAATATACATACAGATTGTTTCAAATAATGATATCAGGTGTTAATGAAAATGTAACGGATAAATATCAAAAGTGGAAATTTGTAAGTGTTTGGAATAACCATCTGATTATTCAGCAAACTTGAACAACTTGAACAAACTGTGAAAGAAAGGATTGATGAAATTAATATGACTTGGAGTAGTTTACCATGGATTACTTACAACTTACAGAATTAAATTTAGAGGAACCAACCAATTATAAACATCCACGGAATGGTACACACTTTACAAATTAATATAATTACATTCAAACTATGTATTAACTTCCTTCAATGCAACAACATCAGAATTAATCTGACGTAGTCAATACATTCAAAAATAAATGTAACAGTAGCATAATATACCTAAGTATTAAAAAACTAGGTGTATAGAAATAGGTGCTATTAGTTTATTAGTTTCAGTATTATTAACATATTAACTTATAGAAAATGGCGAATTCTCTCGGAAAAGATAAAGTATGATATTTCTCTACTCCAATCAATATCAAGCTTATAATAATATATAAATGTAATTGTTGAATTTTTAGACCCGTGCGTTGGGATTTATGTAAATTAAATTAATTCTGGTTTCGTTTTTAATTTTTTAAAATTGTGTTGTGTAATGTTTGTTGTGTAAGAACTTAATGTGATATTAAAACGTGCATTAAAATAATGCTAATTATTGTTTATGGATTTTAAAAGTGACTTGAAAATGCCTGATCGAAATGCGAAACGTACGTTGTTGTACCATTAAATATAGAGACATTAAACAGGACTGTGAGCAGCACCAAACATGATACACAGGTATTTATGAAATATTTATATCCAGTCCAGTAAGGCAAACAAACAAAAAAGTAAATATAATATCAACAGAATTATTAATCTGCCTGGGTCAATGTCAATACCTAAAAATAAGAAATATAACAGTACCATAGTACACCTACATATATATAAATAAATATATATATATATATGTATATATATACAATTTTTAAAGGTAATAATAGAAAGAGAAATTGTTTACCAGTAAAATGCTGTTACTTATATTACCGTATACCTAATTAATTAACAATGTGTATACAAACAGTTATATTTTTATCAGTTTTATCTGATGTTAAGTAGTTATTTTCTAATTCTATTTGTTTATCTCTCATTTGCATTCATGAGCGAAGACATATTGTTAATATAAACAACAATGTAATTACTGTATTATTCAAACATTATTTCAACCTAATGTATGCATTATAATACTTATGAAAATGTTAATAACAAAATAACCACTGTTATTACGACCTACCATTGACAAAGATACATAATTATTTATAAATTTCGTTTGCAATATTCTGTGAAGTGTTTAGCTGGACTGAATAGCAATGTATATTTTTCTTATAATGTGCTTTTATAAGTATTTTGCAGCACTACTAAGAAACAAAGATATATAGATATTAATAATTACCTTAGTGTCCATGGTTTATTTTAAATTATTGTAAACTTAAAATTGGTTATAATAAAATTAAAAAAAATATCTATACAAAAAAGATAATTAAGAATTACTGTAGTTCAAAAATTCTTCAACATTTACTTCTATTAGTTAGATTTTAGATAAAACATTCAATAAACTATTATGCAGTGTTAAAATTAGTGGTGTTTGCCTTCCCTTCGGTTGAAAATACTAACACAAACAATATTAAAATGTAAATATTGGCTCATAATAAACAAAAACATATTTCATTATACTCTACGAATATAAAAAAAAGGAACAGGATTAGAAGATTGTACGATTTTACTATTATTTTTTTTCACAATAATAAAAAGTATTGAAGTTATTACAATTTTTAAGATCACCGTGTAATATTAAATGTTACTGCAAGATCCTATTACGTCATATAATTTATTAAAAAGATGATGAACTGGAACTGTCAATTTAATGTGCAATCAAAATAGATATCTAAGTTTGGAAAATATTACACATATAAAAAAAAATGTAGAGATATTTAAATCTTAATTTTAAATGAAATATCAAAAGTTCCCATCGAACCGAATAGTGTAAAATATTTAATTCTAGGTCCACATTAGTTTTCACGAATATCTCAAACAGTAAAAAATTTAAGTAAGGTTAAGGTTGTTACAAATAGCCCTACGTAATTTTTCCGTGGTTAATTTATCTTTACCAAACCACTAAACCATAATCTGCTTATTTGTTTTTAACATTATTTAGAGAGCATGAGCTTATATTAAGTTGTTACTAAATTAGTGTACCTAATAATACTGTATAAAGGCCTACGGTAAATCCAACGACCACATAAAACCAATTGGTCTTATGTGGTCGTTGGGTAAATCATATGTAACAGTATTTAACTGGTAAACTATTCTCTTTCTATTATTCTGATAATATGTATATTATATATATTTAGGTATATTATGGTACTGTTATATTTCTTATTTTTAGGTATTGACCCAAATACAGGCTATTGATTGGAGTATAGGAATGTCAAACCTTATCTTTATAAGGCAATTCGTTATTTTGTATAAGGTAATATATTAATAATACTGAAACTAATAAACTAAAAGCACGAGCCTAAACCGTTATAATCAATAGATATCGTACGGTACATTGCACAAAGTAGATTCACAATTTTAACAATTTTCTTACCCGCAAATCCACGAATGTCTCCGTCTGTTGGGACCAGCGTTAGCAGGAGGAATCAACAAAAAAGACGGAATCCTGGATAGATTTTTTGTCAGATCTTTTTTGTAATCTGGGTTGAACTGATTTTCTTCTTCACTTTCTTCATCACTTTTGCTATCGAAATCCCCTACCTCAACTTGAGGTACTTGCAGTTGACTCATTTTAAGGAACAACTCATTTACTTGAACTTTACCGTATAGTAGAAATTTCTGTAAAAGTTGTCAACTATTTATTTTGTTCTAAATCACGTAAATGTAAATTTCTTGCTGAACTAATCGGCTTAAAACCATTCCACGAATAAATTGCTGCAGGGGCTTGTAAGGCAAAATATGGCAGTTTCAGTTTCAAGCTATATACATTTTGTATTTTATATATAACATATACGAGTAGTATGGCATATATAAACTAAAGTTAAGTAATTACGTAAAATGTATCCCGTAGATAACACTTAAATGGTATATATACTAATTTGTATTGCATAGAAATTATTTTAGTCTACATGTTTAAATTAAATAACTTGATTTATTTTATTGTATAATAGTGATTTATTTATAAAATTTTTAAATACCAATAAAAACTACTAAAAATAATAATGTTGTAAACTATAAAGAATAGTTTGACAATATTCTAACAACATGTCCACCAAGAAAAACTAATTTAAAAAAATCGTATTTGATTTTGTTACTAAATTACAGTTTACGGCATAACATAAATTGATTTGCTATTAAAACTTAAACTTTTTATGTAAAACTGGTAGAGTAATTGTTTTCTTTTTAATTCTTCATTAATTTTAAACGATTTATTACCAATAATACATATTTTATCTTTTAATAAGAACTGCTATTACATGATAACCTATTATCACGAAACCATGGTATGACAAACATAGTCTATCAGAAAACCCATTTGCTTATTTAAGACAAAAGTTTATTCCGCAATAATATTGTGTCATAAAATGCATTGATTTCAATTTAAACTATAATGAAAGTTGAGTGATTTAAAGTGATAACTTAAGAAAACTTGCATTTCTTCCTCGAAAGCAAAAACATTTATTTATTTTACCTTGGGAAAAGTCTGATAGAATCGGATTCTGTTGTGTTACATAAGTCACCGGAAATAGAGACGCATTGATTGCTGACGTACTGTTTAGTGTCAAGAAGAGAAGAGATTGATGAACAAGCGGTAAATCACCGGCTCAATGGTTTCCTATCTTCTGATCCACAGGGGGTTGTTGCGTTTAGAGCTTAAAATTATTTGAGTCATCATGTATTGTAACATTTTATTTTTAACCCTCCAATATTTCTAACGGATTGTATGTATTCATATTTTCAGAATAGTTTGAATAACATGTAAAATAAATTAATATAAAAATTTTATTTATAAATTGTATACACTTAATTTGTATTCGATAAATTAACAACAATTCTTACTTTTGATTATACCATATACAAAAATGGATTAATACGTTTTAATGAGTTAAATATAAGGGTATAACTTTTAAACGCAGTGTCTTGCTTTATGTTAGTTATTCTTTGTAAATCGGATTTGTTCAAATAAAATATAAAATATTTCTTTTGCTTTTGTCTTTGAAATAATTACATAAGATATTCGCAGTTGTTGTACGAGATTACACAAATAGCCAACAAAAAGCCATTCGGTTCGACTTTTATTCTCCCTGTTAAATTTAGTACTGCCTCAGCCAATTGTATGAAAGCTTACATTAATCCATTCCCCTCTTAATTACGTTCATGTGCTCAATTGTAAGCAGTAAAGAGTAGCAAGATATTTAATTCGGCAGTAAAATTGTCGTTAATGTTTTATAATGACTTCACCACTTCGACGTAAATGCGTATTTAGTTTTAAAGTCGGATCTGGAAAGTTTCCTCTCGCATACCACGAATATTATAAATGCGCAACTCAAAATACTTAATTTTTGACATAATTCCATTTATTATTTTTATTCCATTTATTTTTAACTATAAAACATCTAAAATTAGAGATTCATGAACACCTGTCCCAATATAACAACCCACAACGGAAAGTCGTTTGATGTATATTAATAACAGACCGTTGAAGATGTACACAAAATAAATAATTCCACCTAATTTATAAGAAACGATAATGATGCCAAGTTTAGGGAATTGTAGAGCATGTCTAATGAATGGGAAGCTCTCGAAGGTAAGATGTTTGCCTTAAATGACTTGAGTGTGTTGTGTACTTAGCATTAAATTGGTTACAGCTTATGCGATAAGTTTATTATTTACCTTGGGTAAAGTAGCCCTTAACCGAATGAGCCTAGGAGTTATTACGAAATAGATTATTTGCGTACTTTAGAGAAAATCAAAAATATTGCGGATAAATTTTAAACATTTGAAAGCACATTTTCCTTGTTTAAAGGAAGAATTTTTTTAAATTATTTTAATTTGTCCGATATTGACATCTATGAACTAGTCCCAACGGAATATATTTTTTCGAGCATACCTATTTCATTTCCGACTACCTACATTGTGTAACTATTGATTTTTAAACATTATTAACATGGACACAACAAATTTAATCATTACTAGTACACGATTAAAAAAAAATCCTTCTTAAACGATAAGTGAGATGCACTAACTATCGACTCTTTTAAACTATTGATAGAATTAAGAGCTAACAGAATATGAAAACTAATAAAAATATAAATTATAATGTTTAGGCTATTCAAATAATAAACCTAATAAAATCATAGAGATTAATGATAAACTCTATTGGCTAATTTAAATTATAAGCCTTTGGGATTTATAAATATCTCATTTTGAAACTTGACCGTAAAAAGATATATAATGCCCTTTTTATGTTTTTATCGTTTCAGAATTTACTGTAGTTAAGTTTTAAACTGATTGCTGTTAACTTTATTGTGGCAACATTTAATATAAAAAGAGTAACAGAAACATAACTTCAGTTACTATTATGAAAAAGTATATTCTTTATGGATATATAGGGACGAAGCATAACACATTTGTATTATAAATCAAACGTTTTAGAGTTATAATATATGTATATAAACATAAATTAAAATTATTGCACCACTGACAATTAATTAGATAATTGTAATAGTACGCTCTAATATAACGTTTTGTTAAACATAAAAGAGATATGCATGGATTTGTCAATATTTTTTAAAAATAATTCCTTAAAATTACAAAAATAAAATTATCATTTTTATTTCTCTTCAACATAAGTAATTTAATTAACACACTTATCGGTATTTTGCAATTGCAACAAGTGAATTTAAATTTCTGAATTTACAATTTCTGAATAAATTTGTTACATGTAACCTATAATGTTTTACTAAAATGGGAAACTGTGTTTAAGAAAGTTAAATCAGAGTAGCCGAGAGGTTAAATGTACTCATTTTGTTTGCAACAGTTGAACTCCCCAACAATAATTGCGTTATATCTATCATAGTTACAAGACAGCTATATTTATTTAACATTCTAACGTTCATCAAATAAAACCTATGAAAATATAGAGAAATAAATTGCTTAAAAACATTGTTTTATAGAGCTTTATTAAACATATATATTGTTTGCTATCTTCGTGTCTGTTAATATCTTAAAATGGATTTAATCACTAAGAAATTCCAGACGTAAGCTTTTGTGGTGTGCATGTATTTCCAACCATAATATTTAATTGGCTTATTATGTTAAGAGATTTAGTTAAAGAGATTAATTATTATGATTAAGTAAATATTTATTTTATTGATAAGCCCTTGGCTAACATATATTTATGTGTAGAAAACCTGATTTTACATTACACAAATATCTGTTGACTACATAAACTGTTAACTACACAATTATTAAACACAGAAAATTCGTGACCAAGGTACGAAAACACAATGACACACTATTCACTGTAAGAAACAAATCCAAATCGCCACTAAACACAACCGCGACAAAGTGTACATGATGACAGTATTACGGCAACTTAGTGAATGAAACGAGAAGATCAACTAAACAAAATTTTGGCACAAAACGTGGCAACACCCGACCCGCTTTCCTCACCTGTAACCATTATCTCATCCTTGAAAGACTTCGCTAAACTAAATATAGATCAAATATTTTACTACCCACATAGTCCGTAGACGTTTTATAGACTATTAATTTAAAGCAACATTTTATTTGACATTTTATATTTGGAATGCGTTGATGGAAATAAATTGTGGTCGCTAGTAGTAAATTTATTAAATTTTTCTTGGCAAAAAAAAATACGTTAATTCGCCTTCACTGGTGTATTAAAACAGTAATAATTACAAATGTTGAATTTGTATCTTAGTTTGATCTATGTAACGTGGTTTATTGTACACCATATACTACACATTTGAGAAATTAATTTATCGAGTAAAATAATGAAAACTTTATGAATATAAACTATAATATTCAAGAGTCTCTTTGTAAAAAATAATATGAATAAATACAATTATATAATTTACCGTACAAAAATACATATCATTATTTTTAATTATTATAATATAAATTTTTTTCTTTCAAGACAATCAAAGTTTTAAGGTGCCATAAATTATTAAAGCAGATAGTTAATTATAATGCAATAACATGTCACACACTAATCTAATTTGAAAATAATCTTGTAATTTCAAAATTTATATAAACGGAAACACAAAGAAGAATAGATTTTACGTTTTTAAATTAATAAGTACAGTATTGTGATTAAACGAAACCTATATTTAATAATTTACATAAATGAATAGCCCTCTGGATAAGAACGACAGAAACTTTCACTGGACTGTCGATATATAATTTTTGTATATTTTTATTTTCAATTTAAATAGACTTTTTTTAAGATAAACTATATGTTTTAGGCTGTAAAAAGATAAACACGCTTATAGTAGGCTAATCAAAAGATTGAGAAATTAAACTCACACTACTAAATATAATATATTTACTCAATAGTCTAAACTGCAATCAAATCGATTAGTCAGAGTTTGTTATAAGGAACAAATATTATTTTGTTCTTCCAACATAAAAGAAAACTTATGAAGGCTTCATTAAATAACAAGTAATTGATACGGTTGATTAAACAAAATATATTATTTTCCACGCCGGTGATAGTGTTGTAAATAGAAACCCTTTTATCAAAGCCGCGGCCTTATTCTGTGACCTATATTTTTTCTTACCCTTATCCAAACCCAACCAAGTTTAAATTTCAATTTAACTTCTTTTATTTTTAAATGAAATGGGATTCCACAACAAGATTTTCCAAACAAAACTCTTTTTTCTTTAAAAGTTTCTTCTATTTGCTAAATTTTAAGTAGAAGTTAGTAATTCCCAAACTTTAAGTTCGATTAGGGGGTTTCGAAATACAGTTAAAATATTGAAAAGATTTAATTCGAAAACCAATGTTGCAAATTTCATATAAATGCTTCAAGAATATAATATTACAATCTTTAATGATAAAGAAATCAATGGCTTGCAATGTGAGTTTAAACTATGATTATTTTATATTAAATATGCTAGGAACCATTACTTGAAATGTCACATTTTAAATTTAAATATGTAACACTCTAAAAAAATTATAATACAGACAGGAACTCGTTTAAGAATAATCTAATCTTAATCCTTATCTGTTTACTAATTTCTAGAAAACTTGTTTCGTTCGTAATATTTATATATATAATATTTACAAAACAAACTATATAGTAAGAATTTAATTAAAAATGTATTTTTTTTTAATTACACTTGAATGAAATACAAATTTTGATCAGATTAATATACTTCAGTTATTAAAATAAAAGTACAAAAACTATATTATATTGAATTATTTGTTATAAATTTGAGATGAAAAATGTTTAGTCAGCTCATTAATATGCTTGTTTAAAATAAATTACGTTCAACATATACTTTTATTGCATCAACTAAATTCTCCATTGCACTTGAAACGTCCTATAAACTCTGCGCTAGTAAATGAGCTGAAAATTCATAAATTGCGTAAACACAAATCCTGTACAAATTTCAAAACAAGTTAATATTAGAGAAAACAAACAAAGGATAATTTATTGGAACTGTTGAGATGGGAAAAGCATGCAAATGGCACTGTCCTTTGGAACGGTATGTGTGTGACTAAAATAAATATTATCTATTTATAAATTCATGTCGCTTCCTCGACGATGCGATTATTTTTAGTATTATGAACAAGCATAGTTTTGCATTTTTATAAATGTTTGTTTCACTACTTTTAGTTCATAAATTTTTTGTTAAGATAGTGGTTGTAATCATTATTCAGTGTTACACTCGACCTACTATTTATAAGAGAAAAAATGTAGTGGTAACATTTTTTAGTAGGAGAATGCTTGATGAACCGAGTGTGGGACTCTTGTTAATCCATATTACCCACTAAAACCCCTAGCCTCTTCTTCAGGCACCTCCGCCCAGAACCGCACATACACGAAGAACTGTAAGTAAGAACGTACTTACTTCATGAAGAAAGCTGTGTAGTACGTTAGCTTATAGTTCTTCACACTTTTTGTTTTATGTGTTGGCGTTCTAATCCTTCCTTTGCGTGAAGTGCAACATTTTCTACAACCAAGAGGTGAATAGGAGGTGTACCTGCTATTAAAGTTACCAAATTTGTTGGTGCAGTTCTGTACGCATTATCTATTCTGTATCATCTTTCGTTGCAGTTTTTCTGATATTATGTTTTTTATAAAGGTTGGTGGTGAAAAGTCCTGGAACGGGTTCATATATTTTTAACCGTTACAGATGTAACTATATAAGTTAGTACACTGTTACTGAGCATAAAACACTATTTTACCACAATTTCAATGAGCCGCTACCACTTCGGGGGGACGGCCCACAAGGAGTCAGAAGAAAATCTTAAATGAGAGCGTGGGTTGAGTTGTACATCAAATAAAAGGTCTAATTTAGTAGAATACAATGCCGCAAATCCGACTTCAAAAGGTTCATCCTAAACAAAATGGCGGCCCTAAACGTGTTGAAATAAATCGACATAAAGTTGCTAATATCTCGAAAAGGAAGAGTTTTTAGAAAAAAATTCAAGAGATAAAAATTATGTATTTCGACGTGCTTGACCTAACAATTTGCTTTCAAATCGAGTTTGTACATTTTATTTTTACTCCTCCATCTTGTAAGGTTCTTAAATTACCGTTTCTGCCTTAAGCACAGATTTGCAAACATAAAACACTATTTTCATATTGAGATCAATATGTACAACTAGATATTTTAGTGTCCTGCCAGTAATTTTTGAAATATCATCAACATGAATCGAAATAGTGGTTACTTTAAACAGATTTGTTTCTACATAAAAATATTGGCGCTTTTAACTTAAGCAAATTTTTCGAAAATTGATACTGACAGCATACACGTAAGCCTAAAGGAGGAGTGCCGATGCATGATAAATAATATACTAACCATATACGTAATATAGTATTTATTCATAGTAATTGTGTGTACTAAACTTATAACATATTACTTTTAGTAAAAACTTTGTTATTTTATTAACTAAAAAAAATTAAGTTTATTTTATCAAAATTTACATTACTGTAATTTATTTTATTAACATTTTATATTTTTTCTAAAGAGAGAATTCTATTGTTTCAAAATATGAACATTAATTGCATTAATATTATACAAAATATTGATTTTAGAGGACCAAAGTTATATAATTTTGTTCAACTTTAAACCTGTCTAAACACAAGTGACATTGAAACTTGTATGGTATGTAACCATCATCCTTTAGAGTATTTTGATCTAATTTAATATTAATATTTCAGAAGAAATTGTAGGTATTATTAAATTAAACCAATGTTACAATACAATGCCGAGAAGTATTTTACATAAGAATAAATAAACAAAACATCCAATTTAAATTATAAAGCGAGTTACCGTAAAATACTTCAAATATATATTACAAAAAAAATAATGAAGTAGCAGGTTGTAATAAATAAAATATTAGACTGTCACATACTTGTGTCAATAAATCCGATATACCTTAAGGAATCAAAGGTTAGAAACCTGACGGTGCACTATGGAGCAATATCATAAATTTTAAACAAAAGTGGCTCAGCTTTATGTGACTCTCTTGCGGGATGGAAAAGTTCAAACAAATGTAGTCTACAGGAAGAGGGTATGCAGTAATATTAGATCACTTTAAATGGCTATAACAGTTCATGAGGCTAAATTAGATTCCAACAGAATTCAAATGATTATAACAGTATTTATATTTTATACTAAACAAACATGGACGAAATGTGTCAGTACAAATTTAGTTAGGATGTGTAAGGAGGGTTTAAATTTGTGTAAATCTAAATCTACTGCTTAGTAAACTATATCTTAGCAAATACAATTAAAAGGATTTAGTTTAAATCATAATAAAATTTTCCATAATGAAACAAAATGAAATACATTTAATTTCAGACCTACAAATTGTGTTATAAAATCGGAAGTAAAGAAAGATTCAAACATATATTAAACGGTTGCATTAATGTACCTAATCAAATTTACAACGAAGATGTACCTAATTAGCGACGAGATGTACAAAGGCCCAAATTAATCATTAAATGAAGCTAAGAGAATAAAATTACCATTTATTAAGTTCATGTATCCTGAGTACATTGTAAACAAGTACATTTTACAGTAATTCAAGACTGCTAAAATGTAATCTTCTTAGCAGCAATACAAAATGGAAATTTAGAAGAGTCTTATTTGACCAGTTGTCGTTAATGGAAATAAGAAGGAACAAATGGAAAGAAATTGCTGGGATCACTTTAAAGATTTCCAAGAAAAGTTGTTAGAAGAATTTACGGCCCTGTTAAAGCCCTTAGTGTATGGAAACATAATACAAATAGAAGAATTATTTATTGAACTATGTATCGCACTATTAATAAAGTCAAAGATTTATAAAAGCGAATCGAATTAAATGCCTGGACACGTAGAACGGTTACACCAATAAAACGAAAAATAATTAGAACATTCTTATATCAAAACAGAGAGGGGTGACTATATAAAACAAGATAGTTGAATGATGTGCTTGAAGATCTTGGGAGGATGGGTGTGAGAATATATACGTATACGGCGAAAATGGGAAGACGTCAGAGAGAAGGCTCACATTAAGGTTGTACTGCTATAAAAGAAGTGAATTCGCATGCATTAAACTAAACAGTTTGATAAGGTCTCAATTAATTTACAAGTTAAAACAAAGTGCGACGTACATGTTAATGAGAGACTAGATGTAAACTTTTCTTTCAGTTGGAATTCTCACAGTAATCCACCAATAATGAGTTAGTCTATGAAATAATTTTTAAAATGCCTTTGGTTAAATAACAATCATTTGTAAAATATGAATCCCTAGTCGGAAGAAGTTTGTAAAGTTTAAGTTACAAATTAAATTAAAGTTAAAAACTCTTTATAGACTTCAAATCTATTTTAGGCGATACAAAAAAGAAATAATAATAACATGAGATTGGTGAAACTCGTGATCAAGTTTAAAATACTGTATATAGTCTCCAGAGGATTTAGAGTGATGTAAGGAGTCAGACAGAGTAATGCAATTTCAACCTTGTAGTTCAATCTGATCTTAGAAAAAGTAACGAGAAATACAGTACTAAACAAAGTTATAACAAGTTACTATAGAATCCAGCAATACCTAGAGTAAGTGGAAGATGTAAGATTGATATCAAGAAACAATAGGCTTTCACACATTTGGCATGGCAGCTAAAGTTAAAAGTCGGAATGAAACAAATATATTATGAGCCCACTGAGTTGTAAATTTGAGCCGGTTAACAATTTCAAATATAAATGCTCATACATTATTGACAAGCGTAATTGGTTTGAAAATTAGATAATTATTTAAAAGTATTGCAATGGGTAATACATGTTATTTTTCATTACAGACTACACTGCGCTTAATCTTGAACACTGGAAAAGAAAACCATAATGTAACATATAAGACAGTTATCGATTCAATATTTTATATTTTTTGGTACGTGGTGTTTCACCAAATGGATTGCAAATATTTAAGAGGCTATGGGAGAGTCGTAAACTGAAAAATATATGGAGCCGTCAAGATTTTTGAGAAGAGATTCGTGAAATGCTCACAAATACGTGCATGGAATACTCGTGCATTATTATTTCACGTAGATAAACACCGCAATGTTCAATAACAAAACATTTACTAACTATTAATATCAGTTAAGTTCCAAGTTATTTACCAATGGAGGCTTTTTGAACTCTACAGGTTATACATAGTTGGCATATAATTGCTCCTTCAACATTGACCTACAGTTCATAACGTCATAGCGCTATTATCATACAATTGCTAATCTTATACAATGAAGGCTGAACAGAAGAACCCTTTTGTAAGCTTTTATGAACGGACTTCCGGCTTTAATCTAATACCTATTTCAATAATTGAGACCCAATCTCCTTTGCCCTTCAATATATATATGTGTGACGTGAATATTGAAACATAGTGTGCATTCACGAAAGCAAATAAACTATTGTTTCAAATAGTGCATTTTAACACTGCTTTTTTTCCCTGCTACGCAAATTTCGTATGCTAGGAACTGACCTTTTATTTTTTACATTTATAGCCAGGAGTATAAATTACTCAATTTTTTATTTTTGAACCTTTCTACGTAATAATCACTAATATTTTAAAGCGGTTTAAAATTGGCTAATAGTTAAAATTGGTTTTAAAATGCTCTGTGTATTGAAAAAAACTCTCCCAATACGGGGGTTGGCATGCGAAACATGCACTGTGTTTTGAAAATACTCACATCATGGGGTTTGGCGTGCGAAGCACGCAATGCACTGTTCGTCGGCCGCTTCTCATAGTGTTCAGTGTCAAGCTCACATATGCGTCCTTAGTAGTGAACGTGCTAAGCGTACAATATCATAGAAATTGCATACCACAATTGTTACTTGTTTCCGAAAAATAAAAAAAATCAACAATAGAGTCTCTATAAATGCTGAAAATTATACACTTATTGTTTTTGTAGCCAAGGAGAAACCCGATTTGGAAAAAACAACGGTTTTTTTTATCAATAATGTTTTCAATTCTGATAGAAGTTAAAAAGCATTTTCTGTATTGATTTTGAGATTGTTTATCAGATATTAATTTTAATAATTTTAATTACATTTAATAATCGAGTTTTTCTGTAAGTTCTGATATGTTGTTCTCCGTTCGTAGTAGTAATCCTTGGTAATTTATGTATCTTGTTACACAATTTATGTAATATATTAACATTAATATGTTATGTAAAAAACACACTTTTCTGACTGATTCCCCTTTGCGTTTAATACTGTTTAAAAAAATTACAATATTGATAAATTATTATTAATTCATAATAACACATGATATTCCATTGTATTTATATAACAATCATATTGTTTGTTCTAATATTAATAAAAACGTATTAATATCAAAATATAAATGGTCTGTTTCAATAGATTTAAAAAAAACAAGTCATTTATGTTGCCTAACCTGTTTACGAGTGTTTAAAACCTACTACTTTGCAGCGATGACATAATTGACTAATGTATTGTTTGAACAACTTGCTTCCACGTAAGGTTGTTTCAATAACACAAATGCTTGGATCAAGCTAAAAAAAATCCCTACGAATTTAAATCCCAAACTTACTTACAAAACTTACATTTTAGCAATGGAAAAAAACAATTTAGCAATGTAAATATACAGTGATAAAGAAAGAACAAAGTGCCTAGTGGTTAAACGGTCTACAGTTGAAACTTCTTACACGCTTACATACGTACGTAAGTGAGTAACATTATAATATAACAGCTGATTTCAAACATCATCTGTAATACTAAAAAACCTAGCAAAGATTATACTTTGGTGTATGTTTACAACTTCCATCAATATATCAAGTCTTGTGTAGTTGATTTTCTTAAAACATGAGTTAAATAACTAATGTAGGCTATAATACGCTATACGATTTGCTTTGAGGTTATAAAACGAATATAAATACAACCTTTTATCATCAATTTATTTTTTATACAAATCTAAAGAAAATATACCTATTTGTTTAACTTCGGAAACATTCATACATCTAAACAGCTGATTTCACCCATCATCTGTAACACTTAAACAAACCCACTGTAGATTATAGTTTGGGGTTATGTTTTCAACTTCAATCGTTGTAATTTCTTGTAAAGTTGATTTTTTTTTTAATATGAGTTATATAACTAATGTATTCTATAATATACGTATAATCGCATATATTATTTCTCAAGACTATTTTTTTGTCGGTACGCCATAACTTCCTTAATACATCATCAAATTACATGAATGAGGCATCATTTTAAAGCTTTCCTTAACCACTACACGGGAAAAATAGACAAAAAGCTTAAAATTCATGTTTTAATAACAAAAATTGATTAAAAAAACTTTTATATTATACTCTGTATGTTCCTAATGAAAGGCGCCATCTACTAACCATCTGTTTAACTAGCATGGCAGCTGTTAGTTAGATCGTTTACACTGTAAGATTGTATAGGGAAACTGTTATTTTTATAAACCAATGTAAATAAATAAACTTAATTAACTGAATTAAATCAACTTGTTAAATCAGGTAAATGTAGGCCTACTCCGAACTTGCGAAATATTCGCACGGGTCAGCTAGTATACCTTATAATATTTGCTTTGAAGTTATACACTGTATATAAGTACAATATTTTATCATCAATATATTTGTTTATACAAATTTAAAGAAGAGATTCGTTAAATTCGGAAACATTTGCACATCTTCGTATAACATGTAAACATATTTGATTATTAATTTATTTACTATAATATTAATAACTTCTAAATGATTTGATCTATCAATATGAAATAAAAAGCAATTAAAAGTAGTTTTATCTTTCTTTAAATATACAATAACATACACTATGGAAATATAAATGTTTAATAAGTAGGCCTACAGTTGTATAATCCTTATTATTGTACACATTTACCGAGTTAAAAATCCCTTAATGTTGTTTTTAATAGTTTGTTTTTTAAATGATGTATTTCTGATGTGTATCTAATTAATCAGCCTATGATTTTTCACGTGGGCTTACTAGTATATATATATTTTGAAGGAATTGTTTGTGAATGCGAGAAGTTATAACTCTGCAACCCACTCCTGGAGGTTATATTGTATGGTAGCCCTCCCCCTCCCGTTCATTAAGAAGCTTTTGATTTGGAACTGCATTGTTCGGGTCGGAGATATGTGTGTTTAAAAAGCACAGCTAATTAGTGGATCTTATGGGAAGTTTTCCGAAACTAACTTTATATTTTCGAGGAGGTGAACCCTCTATATTTACTCTATATATTATTGCATTCATTAATTCTTATCTGTGAGCAAAGCCACGGTTATCCCTGCTGTAACGTCATAAACGATATTAAATTTTATGGTATCCGCATTGTTTGACTATAAATCTACGGCTCAGTAAAAACATTGAACTTATTTAGATTTATTTTTACAATATCCCAGGAAATTCTTCAACTTCAGTCTCAATTCTTCTTAAGTGGAGGAAATTTTAACGAAAAAATGCACAAAATTTTTATTTCGAGCGAATAACATTAATAACTTTAAAAAGTATTAATTTAAATTCCAATAAATACAATTGCAATAAATTAAATAATTGAACTTATGTTTTATAAATATTAAAATAGTCACAGCCAAGTTTAATAATTGTATTTGTTAAAGAAATGTATTGAAAAAGTACACACATTTATAATGCTACTTGTCTAAAGAAACCTTATATAAACACAAAATATGTTTATTTTATGATATAATTGACATAAATTAAATGTTTGAGATCTATACAAAATTAAATACTATATTAATATATAGACATTTTTATGATTTTAAGCTTACTAAGACACATGTTTATTCCAAATTTTAAAATTAAGAGTTTATAGTAACATTCTGTCAGTTCATCCTCATTAGCCATGATTTCACTTAATCCGGAAACAAACAATTGCATAATAGAAAACATAATAAACCTTAGCCTACATTAAAAATGTCACTACCATTGCGTACATTTATTCATTATCGTTTCATAAATGAAAATTGTTTACCAACAATTTTAAACTGTAATTATTTTTTAAACATTGATTGCTCATACAATATTTTAATTGCACCACAAATACAATAATATTGGACACAACTAGCAGTTGCTTTAATTTAAACAAGTTAAAACCACTCACAAATTGTTCACTTTTCTTTCCAAGAAGTGGTGAAATGTTTTCCACGAGTGGTTTATGGTGGTGATGGGATGTAAAGGGAGTAGTAAACGTTTTTGAAATATTGAAAAACTAGGCACTATATTCTAAATAAACCATATAAAAACTTCAAATAAAAAAAATCATAATTGGAATATCTTGCATTCATCATAATCCAGTCAATCATTGTGGAGTAGGATTGTAATAAAACACAATACAGTAAGAAAACCGAAAGTCGTGCAGAACCTAGGTTTCATTGTGTTTCATGTAATCAGTTAAAAAGCTTCGTAGCCTGGAAATCTCATTTGTTGTTTCCTTTGTTTACTTTTAACTTTGTTGCTGCTTTAAAGGATCTAAAAATTAAGTAACCTTATAAACTAGGTTACATTATAAACTAGGTTATATTTATAAATGAAATTGTTTTCTTTTATTGAATTAAATAAATTAACGGTATATAAATAAGGAATAGGTCAACTGTAAAAACCACAATAAATTTGTGTAATTTATATATAGCAACATATTTCCAACTAGTTTAATTTAAAACTGTTTTAAACATACTTCTTGTCTTGAAATATCAAAAAAGAATAATGATTTTCCTTAAATAGTAAACATATTACACAATTTCAATGTCATTAGTATTCCTTCAGAAACTGAATATCAGAAATAATTTGTGCAATATTTAACAATAAGAATTATTTTACAAAATGCAAGTAATTTTATAATTATTTGTGGTTAATAATCAAAGTTTAAAAATATAATGAATGGCAATCAGAAATAATAAATGGAATAGAATTTATGATTATGGTATAATAAAATTAATACTACAAATATTTTACTTTGCTTTCCTCTTTTATATTCCATAAAAAAGT
>JAGFPH010000089.1:361366-457883 GCA_018207615.1 Philaenus spumarius
TCCACTTTAAGTATAGCAAGTGTTAACACATTGTCTAAGTAACGTGATACTGCATTTCTTTAGCATTCTTTGAAAGCTTTGCCTTGTCTTCGTAAATAAGTGCTTACACGAATTTGCCGTTTTTCTTTCAACAACCAACACAACTTAAGGCTAACTTATCACGATTTCATTCATTCCATGCATTTTAGAACCAATTTTGCTACTAATGATGGAAACCTTTTTACAAAAGCTTTGACTTTGAAGTTGAGTAACATAATTTAAAGTTTCTTAATTCTGTTAAGATACATTGTGAGTTTCCAGTGCTGCTTTAAGTAGCCTAATCCACTTCAAAACATAAATTTGTAGATAAGAAATTCTCTTCCACAAAATACTATTTTTAACAAAGTAAAAACAAGTAATAATTATATAAAATAGACAAAGTGTAAACCAAACTATAAATTGTTAACATATTATTGTAAGAGATTTTATTACAATTAGCTGAAAGTTAATCTTGAACAGCTAAAATGTAGTTCGTTTATTTTGAAAATGTTTTTAAACTTTTATTAATACAAAATTACAGTTTATTACTTTTTAAAGATTCCAGGTCGAATTCACAATTTGAAATGCATTTTGTGTATTTCCAGCTGTTTAGCCTATTTGTATAATTTGTGCTGAAAACGATATACTTTTTCAAAAACTTAGTTATTGCGTATAAAAAAGTTTGCATTTATTGTAAACAATTTACAATAATAATGGAATTCAATTCAACTAATGTATAACATTTACTCAACCTAATAAACAAATCAAAATGTTAATAATAATTATTAGCATTTATGGATGCAGTATTCATATAAATGAATACTACATCTATGAACACTAAACAACCAATTTAGAAGGTTTTGCATCTATAACTTACTAATGAACTAATATAAAACTGGAAAGTAATTGTTGCAGTATACAACTGCTAAATTTTAACGAAAGTTGCTTTATTTTTATTTTTATAAATTGGCTAGAATTTAAAAAAATGCAGACAAATTTCTCTTGTATTTCACTGTAGTTTTATTATTTTCTTTGTGTTATTACAAAATTATGCTATTTAACAACGTCCTATTCATGTAATATGAAAGGAAAGAATGTCATATTTTTTTTTTATAAACAATAGCAAATCGAAATAATAACTTATCTTCAGAACTAAGTTACACTAAACATAACATAACTAACCAATAAAGTAATATATAAAAATAAAACCAAACTAATTTGAGCTTTTACAGTAGATTAAACATTACAAACACGAATACTTAGATAAAAACCAAATAAATAAAATATATACAAACAACGAATGACAAACAAAATTGGTACATCCGGTTACCTCAAGACATAATCTTGAGATTATTAAAAATAGTTGAATCTCTGAATTATTATTTTGTGTTACATATGTGTAGAAAAAAGAATGAACTGGTTTACCGACTGACTGATTCATTAAAAATGTACAGCCAAAACCATGATAGCTAAAGCTTCACAATTTACAGGAACCACTATGTAGAAGGGCAATTAGAAAGCATTTTGAAAAACATTGATTTTAAGGCTTGAACATGGTCAAAATATAGGGTTTTACCGTGAGGCGGGGTTTTATCGGTAGTGATTTAACCGATAAAATAGCTGATATGAATTAAAAGCTAAGCAACACAATTGTAGATGTGGCCTATTCTGAACTAACAGTTTTTTGTTAAATACATTTCCATTGAATATCAAATAAACAACTTAGAACATGTATAGTCAGTTTATTATTTTCACAACAGTTTTCGTTTTTAGGTTATGTTACAAAATAAAAACAAATAAAAGAAAAAGTCTTACTGTATTATTATAATTCAAACATTATTGTTACATATTGCACACAAAACAGTTGATTTGGTTCATATAAGCTTAACACAGTTATAGGTTTATACTTATACTTACAGAACACACATTTCTTGAAAGCGTTTAGATTGATTTCCATAACAACCAAATTGTCAAATTTATAATCATTTTATTATTATTCACAGATAACAGTTTTTTTTTTTTGGGTTAGGTAATAATAAATACAAACAAAGACAAAACCTTACTGTATCGTAGTTCAAACTCCTACCACTTTTTAAATTATGCCAACTGTATTTTTTACTAAGCCTATATTACCAGTTTTAAATACTACACTTTACTCTATCAAATTTTGGTAATATTTTATAAATTGAAAAATGTCCCTCTTCTATTAAACAAAATTACAAATACGTTCTAATCAATCGTTATTTCCGTGAAAATATTTTAGTATATGGCTTACATAATATGTCTGCATTTTCTTAGACACGATTCTTCGTAGGGGTTGGTGAGCAAAGCGAAAATGGGGTGGAACCGTTTAGTATTAATATATTTAAAATTAGCAAAATTGTGTACTTAAAGCTTACACATAATCTTACGCATATACAGCAGTATAGAACAATTAATCATAAACAGAATAAACAGATTTTTAACGAACGTTTATTTTAATATTTTAAAATTTTGTAACGTTAAATAATCAAATGTGTATTTCTTAAAATAGAAAACTAATACTGCATTGTTCATCATTTTGTTGTCAGATAGTTATGAAATTTAATATGACTATTAATAAAATCATGCCAAGTTTTGAGACTATTTTAAATTCTGTTTCTACTCTTGTTGATTAAAAATTAGAATACAAGCGTAGATTAAAGTGATGCCATAAGTAACATACTTGTTTACGATGTTATGGATCTTAAAACTAAACTAAAGACCAAACACTAAATTGTAAATTCTTTAAAAAAATATGTTTGAATTACTTAATCCTACACGATAAAAGTACAGTACTTTGTTTTAAACACTTAAATAAATATAATAATGTACTAAAATATAAAACGAGTTAAAAGGTGTGGTATAGCTCTTTCTACTGATTGAAAATAGAAAAACCTTAACTTTAGGAACAGGTTCTGGTGTAACCTTTTGTCATGTTAAATAGACCAACGTTTTTGGGTGACTTTGGTAGATACTTTAAATTATATTTTTATATACAATTAACTATATTCTTAAATAATAGTTCCTGTTTTTAATTACTTGGGGTTAAATTCAGTCAAACGTATTTATCATTATGTATTCCATAGTTAAGTGTTGTGACAAGTTAAGGTTACTCATCTAAATATCGTAGAAAAATAGCAAATTTTGTATTATATAGTCGAATAAATATTTGCATATACACTATTTAAAAGGTTTCAATTTAGAACGGGGATGCACATTATAAGATTATTCCTTTAGAAATTTTAGACATGTAGAAATTAACAGAAGCGATTATTGTATTGGCTGCAACACATTGGCATATGACAAACAAAATGTTAAATGACGTTAGGTTGCCCTTAAAATGAGAAACTTAATATTTATTCAATCATTTAGGATGTATAACTCAAATTCTAACACTAAAAGATCAAATCAGTTTAATAACAGTGGAGATAAATCATCAAGATTTCCTGAAACATTTTGGACACTGTATATTTATTTATAAATAGTAGTTTCCTAAACTCATCGTAATGAAAATTTTAAAGAATGAAGTCCTGCTAAAACGTACGAGGTAATTTTCTCAGCTGTAAGTCGATAAATTATGCTGGTGCTACTCCAGCACCAATTACACGGGAGTTTATAGCATGAACCTATAATACACTAACTGTGAACTGTAAAGGTCAAACATGCTTTGCCTATTCAAACAACGATGAACAGTTTGATGCTGAAATGAGATAATGCATGCGATGAAATGTGTTATTCGGTTTATACGTTACTTCTTCAATGACAAATAGTACTAGTAAAGCTTATAGTAACCCTTAGAACTATCAAGGTACTCATACATGACCATCTCGTATCATACAATTTAACACACGATTAAAATTCAAGAAACATCCCTTCTGGATAAACTGAAGAGACAATATGCATGATCACTAAATAATATTATTATAAAAATAAACAATGGATAAAGAAATCTAGCAATTATTAATACGCTCGTAGCAAACAATTTAAAAAATATAAAATGGCGTTTAAGTGTTTTAAATCCTCTTATATTTTAATTCAGATGAAATTCCATTTAATGTCAATGAAGTACTACATACATTATACATTATACTAAATACATTATAAAAGTACTACAATTCAAAGCTGACTTATAAGAGACCCATCTTAATGCCCGCATTTCTTGCATGATTATAATAGGCCTAGAAATTAAAAAAGCCTATACATTTTTTAGAAGGTTTTTATGCTTGCATTTATGTTATATAAAACAACTTAAATAATTAAACATTCTGTGACTAAAGACAATAACTTAGAATTTCTGGAATTTTTTTTTAATTGCTGGCATTTCTGTTATATAAAATAACTTAATAATTGTTGTTAATAACTTATATAAATCTAAAAAAAGTAAGTAATATGTGTTATTTTACTTCAATATGTATATACTAGTTAACAGTATCGTTAGTTTTTATTTTCCTGATTCTATATACACATTTTTTAGAGTGGTGGTCCTCTTCTAAACAAGACCCGAAAGTTTTAATTATTTTTAAACATGAATAATTTGGTTTATTCCAAACGAAACAATACAAACCAGTAAACAATTTTGTTAAATCATTTGATCAAGTAGTTTTTTTGGCGACGTTTTTCTGGTATACAAACCAAAATCTGGTATACAAATTGACCTGACATGTCAGTAATAATAATTTTTATAGGCTATTTTTTTTACAAAAATTGTATGTTCAATAAAAGTACAAACTACTAATATTTGTGTCAATCATATACTTGTGAACACACCGATAATGTAATTGTGCACATAATAAACATTTTTTACATGTACATTTTTAATGAAATAATGAATTATATATCGTCTTTTAAGTTAAACGAATCAATCAACCAACTAATTAGATTTTTTAATCTTTCCAGTGTCCTTCCTCACTGTAATTGTTATTAAGGACGAATCATTAATTTTTTAGTAGAAATAAATATAAGAAGTAATAAAAGAGTAAGTTTTCTCGTCTGTTGTTAAAACACCGTTAATGATGCAAGATATTTAAATCTGAAAGAAATAACATATACATTAAATTGTAGAATCTATGAAAGTGTTATATTCAGCTCTTACAATACATTCTTTACAAATTAAATACAAGGAGTATGAATATAACTATGAATTTTCGGACGTTTAAATAATGAATGTTTACTTGACCTGTACCAAAAATGTATAAACTTTATTATTATGACAAGAAACACATTTGGTAGTTGGTACGTCAGCAAGTAAATAGAGAATGAACAACTGATAGGCTTAATAATTATTTATATACTTAATAACTGGTTAGATATTTTCTCGTAACCAGATTTCTGGACGCAGAATAACAAATCCAAGGTGAACTCTGAGACTAATGATTATTATAATTATAGGATTCGATAATATTAAATACCCATTTAACCTTTCTAGAACGAAAAAAAGTTGATCTGAAACATTATAGCGTATCATAATAAGTGGCATAAATACAACTATTTGCATATTTTATCATATAGTTTAACACGTGCAAATATCTGCGAGTCTTTAAAAAAAAATGTGAGTACAACTTTCACAGTAATATTTTAATTTCTTTGAGGACAAGAGAAGACTAAGTTATGTAATAAACTATACTTAGATGAGAATAGGAACTTTAAGGATTACAAAAACAACCATAGATTTTCTCCCCAGGAGCACTCAATAAAGTTTCGCTATGAATACTAGATGTAAGATCTACTGAAAGTTGAGTGGAATTTATATTCTCAACGTGTTGCAAGTACAAAGAGACTAAATACATTAAAACCGGTAACTACAAATTTAAAAGACACCAAGGAGACTTAGTTTTACCTGTTTAAAGTTTATTTTGTAAATTTATTTATTTAGTTAAATATTTATAAACACGCTAAAAAAAAGTAAAACTATTTAATATTATTAAAATCTTATAAAATTCGTTTCTTATTTTGATTTATTTAAAAAATTAAGTTTATTTGTTGTTATTTAAAATAAATGTGGTAGATTTTAGACATATGGTGACTAACAAATTGTAACACTAATTTCAAAAGAAATGTTTAAACAAATACGATTGTAAATGTGCATGGCTTTAATCTTAATCCTTATTTTACTTTTTTAAATTATCGATTTAACGGTTTTCGAATAGAGGGATCAATATTTTGATACGGTGAATAAGTAAAAAAATATTGATCAAAATAGCTTCAGACATTTCTGTATGATGAAGTAATAAACAGATAAATTACACTATAACCGGAAAGTTAATGGGTAAGAACAGGCAGGTATTGGTTTTGCAACCATTATATACTACAATCGGAAAATTAGGATTCATATACATGGTAGCATAACAGTGGTAACCGGCTTCTTAACCCTTAGATAAGTACTAATAACCCATTAAACTTAAGGACATCATTACAAGTTTCATCAGAATCGGATAAGTTGTATTTTAGTTAAATCGTAAAAAAAGTTTAACTTGTACTAAAAAAATCCTAATCTTTTCAACTTTTACTGCTATTTTACTTTCTCAAATACAATCATAAAATAAGGCGTCGCTTACCGCTAACACACCGCTTTCAAGGCTGTAGGGATACGCATTTGTTATTTCTACGGTAAGGTAAAACATTATACTATAAGAAACCCGTATTGATGGATGTATTGTGTTTTTAAGTTAGATTGTAATTATTTAGTGTCCATATTATATAGTGTCAAGACATTTCATGACAAAAAAAGAAAGCAGTCGTGGGCCTGCCGATGCCGATAGAAGTGAAAACTGTCATGAATATAAATCGTTGGTTATATTGGTTTATTCTAAAATTGTATTATTAATTTTATTTTAGCTAGTTAGCAAATTTAGAGATCTAAAAAAACGAGAAAGCACTATTTAATGAGAAAGTCCATTTTACAGATACACTAATTTAAACACAACTTCCAAAAGTAAGAAGTGTAATGTCAATTTCAGAGGTTACAAGTAAACTGTTGACACAACTTACAACATAGGGAAGCACAATGTCCATTTCGCGGTACCGTGACTTCACTAAACCCATACAGAGTTTAAGCCTTTTAATTTACCACTGCCTATTTTATTTTGTCGATTTCTTCTTCTTATACGATTTTTTTACATGAAATTTCTGGTTTATATTAGTATATGTGTAAACCAAAGAATAAGAAGAAATCATCGACGAAATCAAAAACGCGAAGCATCTTACAGTGAGAATAGCGAGTTCGTTGCTTTTACTACATCTAAAAAGTGCTCCGTGCTCCTAAAGAAGTTTTCACTTAAATAAACGAGTTATCAAGTGTAACCTAAATAACAAATTATGTAAACAGGAAGAATAATCCAAAAGGTATCAGCCCATGCTACCAGCCAAAACTAAAAATATAAATAACAGGTCCTATATACTACTACAGCTGAACTGTCAACAAAACGTATAAAACATGAGCTAACGCGAGTCAACAGACACAAATAAACACAAATAAATAACACAAACAACCAATACAGAAAAATTATTTCCAAAAAATAAAGGAACTACCCTCATAGCTGGTCAAATACCCCCTCCCCCCGTTGGATCAAGCTTCTTCTTCGCTTTTAACCCTATAAGCGTCAGGCCAATTATTACTGCTAGATATACCTCTATGCGTCAGGCAATTTTTCACTGCTTGAACACATTATCACTTAAACATCTATAAAATGTATCCTATTCATGTAAATTGTACACTATTATACACTTTATTGTTCATGGAAGTATGGAGAAAATTGCAGTGTAGATAAAATATTTTAAAAAATTTCTCTAACTTCTTTTGCGTTTTTAACGAAAAAATGATTAAATTGGTAAACAAAAGTTTTAAAAGTAGGGCTCTTGGAAAAATAGAAAACAAAAATTAAATTATAAATTCAAATCGTACAAAATTTAGAAAAAAATATTCCTTACATAAAACAATTTAAAAAAAATATTCCTAAAAAATAAAACAATGTTTTGTGGTAAAATAACAAAAAATATAAATTTGCAAAAAAATACCTATACACATTGAAAACTCTATATAATGTAGCCTATTCAAGTAAAGTGTATACTATTATATATTTTCTTGTTTAACAAAATATGGAAAACATTGCTATATAGATTAAATATATTTTAATTTTTCTGCAACTTTCTGCCTTGCGAGCGGTAAAATAAATAAATTTTTAACCAAATATTAAAAAGTAAAGATTTTTAAAAAATAATAAAAATTATGTAATTATAAATACAAATTATATAGGCATTGATCTATGCAATAACATAACTAAATTTTTTGTCAGACAATATTTAGTCCATGATAAGATTAGAGGAAAACTACGTTTATTTTTTGCTGTCACGAGACAGACTAACGCTTTTGTCATGTTTTGAACTTTTGTGTATTTTTGTTCGAGATCGTTATACGTCATAGTGTAATAAACAATATAGCAAATTAATCGTTAGAATGTCGTGAGTACAATGATATATAATATGACATACTTACTCTTATTTTTGATGCACTAATTTTGATTTAATTTAAGAATTCTCGTTGCCTGACACTCGCATGCCGGTATGTAGCCGAACGCAATCAACTAGAATTCTCGTTGCCTGACGCTTGTAGGGGATCTTGCGTAGGCTTTGGAACTTTGAATTATGTTCTCGGGACGACGTCAAACACAACTAATGGCTTTGTCTGAATAAACAATTATTGTCAAAGATAGACATTTATGTTGCAACCGATCTCTAATTCAAACCTTTTTATTGCGAAGAACTCCTCAAAATGTTTTATAATCAGCTCGGTTTATTAAAATTACTCAGTATTGTAAAAGGCGAAAAAATAGCAGGAAAGTAACATTTATTTGTTTATCTTGTTCAATTAAAATGGTTTCTGTAGAATAATTGCATAGATATGCTTCTGCATAAATGTGTATGGACCTTTTTAATGTTAATACTTCTACCAGGAACTTTGTTGGATTATCTTAAATCGATTTAACCAGCGTGACTGTGAATGTTTACAACATTTATTTCACGTTTTCAATCACTACTGTTCGCGAATAAACAACAGTAATAAGGACAAAATCCATCCCTTGTTTTTAGTATGGTTATCCATCGCATTAGTAAAGTGTTCATTAAAATCTGACGCATTGTTGTTGAGTTAGTTTGTAATAACATTTTTATTTTATAACATATCATATGGTTAGTTATAGTTTTAATACACATTATTTTTCACTAGCCAAAATTATTTTATGAGTTTATTAAATTATTCCCTACTTCACAACTATTTATGAGGCAGGATCTAAACAAGTTAGGTATTAGGTGTATTGCATCATCTTGACTCACCTACAGATCCAGGAATGTCTCCTTCTAGGGCCCGAAGGTGAACAAGGAACCAACAGAAGAGACGGCATTTTCGCATGTCTCGAAGATGAGCTCAAGCTAGATAAGTTGTCTCCATCTCCTCCTTCACCAGGACTGTCGAGATTCACAACACGAACTTCCGGAACTTGTAATTTACTCATTTTAACCACAATAAACAACAACAACGTAACAACAGATCAAAATGTTTTGAAATTCATCAAACATGATCACTTCTACGAACTGTTTTCAACTAAATTAAATACTTCTAAGTTATATTGTTATCCATTACTATTTCTATAACACGCAGAAAATTAACAAATGAAACTACTTTTGTAGATTTTACGCTACTGTTCTTAGACATTTTGCTATGCTGGATTTTACTGACAAGCGTTAAATCACGACAGAAACTACAAATTATATTTCTTTAGTTGATGACGCACTATTTAAAACAGCTCTACTTATATTAGATCATCTACTAAAGTGTATGTTTTGAAATACTTTTTATACCACACACTAGTATTCGTTATAATATAAAATGTAAAATAAATCAAACTATAAGTTTATTGTAAGGTAATTTAAAATGTAATTTCACATTTAAACCACCTCACGTTTTAGCTAAGTTAATGTCATGTTGACCGCACACAGATACACATATTTAACTTCACATATTTAAATTACAGTTTTCCTCATTCCAAGGGCAAGGTAAACATTTTAAACAACATTCAGATTTTAGAATTTAATAGTTCCACACTTGAGAAAAGATAGTTTCATGTAAACAAATTTGGTTCAATACTATTTACTTCTGCAGTAAGTTTTTTATCTTTAAATACAACAAACTGGTTTGATATTAAAGATATAATTAGTATAATATTAGTCCTTGCATTAAAATGATCAATGTACATTTTGGTTGATATTTGTAATTAATAATAACAGTAAGCTTTGTAACAAGTTAGTTTATACCTATTCGAATTTAACAGAAAGCTTTAAAAATCGTGTCTGTCTTTGTGTTTGTGATGGCATCACAACTGAGAATGGCAGAACGTATAAAGCTGGGGTTTGAGCAATTTTTTTTTTTTGAAAAGTTTAAAAGTAATCAATGTTCGAAAAGGTCCATTAGTTCAAATGTTGTGACGTCATTAATGGACCAATGACGACATTTTAGCCTTCTCTTGGGCACGTTTTTGTTTCTAAATTTAGACTGGTAGCACTTATATTCAATTTGAGCTACCTTTTGCATTCAGCTAGCCTAGTTCTTTCAAAAGACAAAAAGATATAAAACGTGTGAGTTTTTTTTAAACTTGTTTGTTTATCGACTTTTAAACAGCTGTAACTTTTAAACGTTAGGTTTTAGGAAACATATGAGACCACCTTTACTGATTTTAAATAACATAGATTGTACAAGAACAATATTTTAAGGAATAAATAAATACATTGTATAACTTTGTTAGCCTGTATAACCTAATTAGCCGGGCTAATGATATTGACTGTGGTAGCAAAATTATGTAAATCTTGCAACTACCCCACCATGACGCGAGTTTAATGATAAATGTGTGCGTAGTCTTTATGTAGTGCCATTGAAGTGGACTTCTTTTTAATTTGTACAATATTTTTGGAGTGATATTTTAAAAATTGATAATAGAGTTACGACTTCAAAACATGTGATATATTTGTACATGTAATATGAAGTCACCGATCAAAAAACAAGGTTTAAATACTAATTAAAAGTGACTTAAATACCACAAACTTGCAAATAATTGTTATTATTGGAATTTTATATTTAAAAAAAAAAAATAAAAAAATATGCATAAATTCGTAGATTCGAACCTTTGATGGTTTGCTTTCCCAAGTAAGACATCCATTTGATTTTTGTGTAGGGTTCTGTGGTATTTTCGAAGAACACGATGTTGCCCATAAACAAATTCTTACACGAGCCTGCTATCTCTAACGCACTTTGTCAGTTAGTTTGATATTTTTTAGAGGGTCCACGAACACATTAAATAACCTCAAAATTCCCAACATCCACGTCTTGAAAAGATCAAATCATTAACGTGATAGTCTTGTTACCTACTTAGCTCGCCAACTCGAAGTGTTTACTGCTCATGCGTCAAGGTCTTGTTATTCTTACATAGTAGGCATACATACATTGCTGCACGGTGTTGACGACAGATTAATGTTTTGTTTATACAATCTGCTAAGTTCTTGCAGCTTAGTTGAGTTTACACAAAGGTAGAAACACCGATTTTACAATTCGACTCTCATGTCGAATAACAGAAAAATTTGTTATTATTCTTATAATTTACATCTAAAATAAATATAAGTTATATCCACAAATAATGTATGGATTTCGTAAATTATATTCAGATGGGATTCTACTTTAGGATTCAATAACCATCCTGAGTAAGCAATATTTAGATGTAGATGCTTATTATAGCCATTGTCCTGCAATCGCAGCTCTGGACCCAAAATGTAATCAGTCACCTAAAATCAATTGTTATGTATATAATTATTTAAAGTGATTATTAAGACTGATTGTGCCCAATAATAGCAGTTTTAAGCAATGTCGAATTTGACTTTATATTATGTATGGTTCATAGATATTAAATAATCTCCAAGATCTTTCAATCAGAAATATACACCCACATATATTTTTAAAACCGTTGTTTGTAAGTAGAAGTCTAATGTATTGTTTGGACTCTTTAGGATTTGCTATGTACTTAATTTGATTTATTCTTTTTATTGTTATCAAAGTTTTATATTATTAAATTCCTAAACACAGACCTACAAATGAATAATTCCTCTATTTTCAATATTCAGGTAACTAATGACTGGAAATTGTTAAAGCAATTTGTATTTCTACAGTTTTAAGATACTCCATAACTAGAGTGGCTCCTAATTGCTGAATGTATATACGAGTTTACCTTTATAAATGATACACAGCAAAAGTGTTAATGTTTTGATTGTCTGAGATTTTAAATTGTAATGTATTGACGAACTCGATTGAGGGATAAACTCTGAGGATGGAGCATAGGCTCAGAAACGCGTTAGTGCAAACCAAGAAAGAAGTCTCGTTGTAAATTCCCCCTCCCCCATATAAGGTAAATTATTGTTAATTAAAAAACCGTGATAGATACCAAACAAATTTAATCTTAAAGAAGAAATACGTTGTATATTAAACAGTATAGCGTTAAAGATAGATAAAGAGAATTACCAACAGCCAGCGACTGATTATCTTTATTCCTGTAACGTCACGTAATCATTTGAAATTATATTCCAAATGTTCGTAATGAAATACATCCCACAAAATCATAAACGTGAAAAAAGGTAAAGTCCTTATCAAAAATGAGTGGGAACCTTAAATGTAGTTGTATAGAAAATCTATAAAATATGATCAAGTAATTTGATCAGTAAAATTGACCGTCAGTTTAAGGTGTTCACATTTTTTTCAATAGAACTTTCCTGCTCTCTTATTCTTAGTAACTAACTGAAGGCTTGAACTGATTTAACTATTGAACACATTTTTAAACGTTTATGTTTTTCCTAAAGAAATAAAACATTCTACAATTAAAACAATAAAGGGCGTTAAAAATTAAATCAATGTTATCAATGATGTAAGAAGAACACATATTTACACAAAGGAAATTAAATAATTGTACTAATGAACACTTTTAAACTGTATCAAACCTCCTCCCTGTTTCAGGTATGATATACGTCATTTAAATAAAAAAAGTTAAATGGGTTATATATGTCCTTTACTTCTACCCTAAGGTAATGCTGAGTTAACTGAGCTTTTGTGCGAGATTATAAGCGTGAATTAACAAGTTTTGTGCGCACGATGCCGGGATGAGAAATATGTCATTAATCTAACAAATTTGGGACTTCAAGCACATTAAGGCTCTTCTTTACCTTGAAGAAAACTCCTGAGTGTACAGTATGATTTCAATGCAAAAGGCCTGACTCAAGCCGCAAAATCGTTGAAACATGCATTCTTAATACCGTGTTTCGGATTCTATTTATAAATTAATAATCTGGGAAACTACTTTAAGTTATAAAGAAGGCTTTATATTTTTTACGTGTTAGCTTAAAATATGGAAATTATTGCTTAAAACTCCCAAAAAATGCATTAGAAATAATCGATTCTTACTCATTTAAACTGTTGATTAAAAGGAGTTGCCGACGATTTCTTTCAATAATGAGATATAAGACAAAAGCACAAAGCCTTTAAGAACTATTTAAGATGTTTCACAACTTTTTAGGTTGAAAAATGGCGTCCGAAACACGGTAGTACGAAGTGCATATTTTTGCTGTTTTACGCAAGGTATAGAAGACCCTTAAACGTCAGTGCATAAAAGGTTCCAATGCCTTTCATTGTGTTAGATTAGTTCGCAGTCTCTGCGTCAAACTGCACAAAACACGTGTATACACATAAAATACAAATGATGAAAATATAAATGAAACATCTGTTTATTTTAGAATGTAACCTACATAGATAATTTGTCTTCTTGCTTATCCGCCTTTCTTAGCTTTGTCTTTATTTCACCTAAAAGAAAGGCGGATAAGCAAGATGACAAATGTTTCAAGCATCTTAGCGGAAATAATAATAACAAATGCAGTGATTACATAGATAATTATTACAACTTATATTTTTACAAATAGCTGAGCTATTTTGTGAGTTTAGGTGAGTGCAAGATGAGATCAGGACTGAAGTCACCGTGAAATTGCTGAATTGCCGGTAATAATAAGGTCTATTGGTTTTGAAGAACCTGTTTCAGCGGGTTAGGAGCATATTTATATAACATTTATTATTAGAAAATAGCGTCTTCCAAAGCAAATCTTTTACCTATCATGGAGCAAAATTAGAAGTCTTGTTCTCCACTGGAAATATTTTATAATATTGATGCATAGTGAGTACACATTATTTACACTTTTTGAACCCCTGTCTCTTCTGAATAGTTTATTGTAACTCTTTCGTACGTAATATCAAATTGTGGCTTTTAATCTATGATCTATATTCTATACTATTATTATAGAGTACAGCAATGTTATTACGAAAGTAAAACTGGGCGATTGGGTTCTTTGCCCTCATACATTAAAGTTGCATTCACAATACGCTGACGTATCGTGCAGACAAGTCAGCTGACCATTATTGTAAATATTAGTGTGTATAATACGCTGACGTATTGTGTCGTGTCGTAACGTAATGCAACAAGATCCCTGATGCGTCAGGTCGAAATGTAAATTCCCATATTTCGTTAGTAGTAGAGACTAAAAGTCTCCTCCTATCCATTCCGCAACGATGTGCACCTTGACGTAACTAAACAATAACTGAAGTCAATTTGTCACGACACGTCAGCTAAGTGTGCACACACCGCCTGACGCTGACTTACGATGTCGTCAGTGCGCGTCACAAGTCACGTCAGCAAAGTGTGATTGCAGCTTTTAACTGTAATATAAACGCTACGTGCTTCAGGCCGGAACTTTGCCTGGCGCACTACCGTGGACCTTATTAATAGACGAATAGGACGTTATAAATTGTCGATTCACACAGTATTTATGCTCAGTGAAAATTAAACTCAATTCCATTGCAATGAATGACAGCAACCTCGTATTCTGACAGTATTTAAAAATGGTGTTATTATTTTTGTTAATTCTTAAATATAAACAAAGAATCATAACTGAGACACATTTTATCAATTTTAAAGCGTAGATGATTTTACGTAAAAAAGTATTATATTATTATGGATTATAATTTCCTCGCTTGTTTGTACAACATTATAGTAATTCGTTACGTTACTGAAACACCTCTAGACAAATCATATGAATTAAAAGTTCATTGCAACATTATGTACCTAATATTATAATAAAAATAGTAAATAATTATATAGTTATAATTGTAACAAACAGTTATAGTTTGATTGTTGTAGTTCGTGCATCACTGAAGATGATGACATTGTCGTAAAAACTCGTTTGTGTTAGTAAATGAATGAGTAGTGACATTTTGTGTTCAAGTTTTTTTTTATTAAGTCATCTTCTCACGAGTTGTTATTTATTATAAACCTACCAAATATACAGTAATACTATTTATATTGCAAAAAAACTAAAACAAATCTACATTTTATTCCTTTGAAAGAGTATACATTATTCATTTCAGTTTGAATATTTCCGTAGCTAAGACTTGGGCAAGAATATGCATTTTAGTTTCTTCTTACACTATAAAGACTTACAATCATATACTACGGGCCAAATATTTATCAAATGTGTTTATTAACAAGTTTCAGACGTCTGAGTAACTTTAACAAACTGCTCAAAATCTAATAAAAATTCCAAAACTATATACCAACATATAAATCACGATTAACTTCTAGTAAATCGTTCTAAATATGATAAACAAATATTGTGTACAATTTTGTATTTCTGTGGTCCATTTTATATACATCCGAGGTGAAATACGAAGGACAACTCTGACAATTATTGTAATATAACTACGCTACCCTATTCTTCTAAATAAGGACTATAATCTATACCAGCTAGAAAGGAAATGGTTTGAGGCGGCGTTAGATGATATTGAAAAGTTGGCAGTAAGCATTGACAGATGTCATGTGTTGAGTGTTGGAGAACACGCGTTAGTGCAAGTAATCCTTTGAGGTCAGATAAATGACTGACTGAAAGCAGAGGTCAAAGGTGAGTCGAGGACACTCCAGAACCTACGTCACATGAATAGGTTAGGCTAAATCTATTCTAACCTTACAATTACCTTTTGAATTTTTTATTAGATCTTTACAGTGCACAAGGTTAATAAATAAAGGGAACAAATGAAAAGTTGTAAACACAAAATATCTTTAGCTCTACTCAGGCAATGTACGCAATTAATCGTCAACGTTTAAAATGCCGAACTTTCTTGGAAAAAACATGTATCGTTAATTAAAGGTAATAAAACTCAAAATAATTTTCGTTTAAAGAATGTTGATTTATCATGTATTTTGTATGAATATCCACAGCGACACAATCTATTATATTGTCTTAGTCTTCTGAGATTATGCCCTAACAGATTACTTATTTGTAGGCCCTCAGGTGGTTATTGAAATAACTTAAATACTGCACATTTATTCAAAATAAATTATTTTAACTCCTCCAAAGTAAATATATATTTATAAGTATTACAAAATTTGTGATATAGAACAGATTTACGTCAATTTGTCTCGTTCAAGACAGTTTATAAACCTCACGAATAAATTATGATTACAATAAATTATTAGTGTCAAAATAAACCCTTTCAATAAATTCATTTTTGGTAGATTACAAAATACAGTATGTAGGAAACAGTCCCTCCAACAAGCAAAGACAAAATAAAAAAATTGACATCTAAGACAAACGTTTAAATTTTTTACGTAAACCATTTCACATTTAAATCAGAAGCGATATAATTTAGATCAAATTTAACAAACTATCATGCTAGTTTTTAATAGTGTGAATAATTTAAATTCAACTTATCTTAATATATTGATTATAATAAACTGAAACTTCTAGCTAAAGTATTAGTTCTCCAGTGCATAAGTTATGTAAGCTTTAGATAAAGTGACTACAATTTGCACTAACAGTAGCGAATGTACATAGCGTGAGCCAAGTTACTTTATATCTCATCTGGAAATCTTGTTCCCTATTGCATCAAGTAGAAGACTGGAATAGCTATGCATGCTTAAATACCTGTGTTAAGAGCAAAGGTGAGCAGACTTGTCTCAACTCGGAACAATGCGAATGCTAGCTAATGTGAATTAGTAGTCAGCATATTTTTAATGAAAATATTGTCTGCAATACTGTAACCTAGTTACTGTAGTTAAGAGTAAACTTATTTTACAGATTTTAAAATAACTTGGAGAATATAGTATTCATAATTTCAAAGGAATTTGAACCAATTTAACTTTTGTTTGATAATATTTTACCAAACAGTACCTTTCTCTCATCTCTGAATGCGTATTTTTGCAGTTTAACTTATTTGTTCACCATTTTAACAAACAATACGGGGGTGTAAAAGGTTGTGTAAGAATGATGTTCTGTTAAAATTGCTTTTAACTTTTTTAAATATGAAAATGAATATGGTGCCATTTTTTAAAAGAAATGTTCACTTTTTAAATATTTTGAGGTGTTCCCGAGAATTCCCTCTCCTCATCCCAAAAAATACTAATTTTCCTATAACGTTGAAAATCGAAACAACCAAACCGTAACTATTACTTTACACTCTTGCTGGAAAGTTCCATCAAAATTAATTACATTTAGCAAGTAACTATAAAAAGTAGCAATATTTTATTTATAATCGTGTTATGGGTATTCCAAAGAACTAATAGACAACGTAGGCCTGGTGAAGAAAAAAAAGGCTACGAGATGTATCCTTGTGAGCAACATACCCCAACAACGATAGTAATCTTGTTAACCCTACAACTGTCCATGTTAATGTTTTGCATCGCCAAGTCATTTCGGTGCGTGTGCAAGCATATTTTCAAAAATTCGCCAAATATAGTAATTGTATACCAATCCAAAAGTGTTCTGTACTTTTTTTTGTAGAGAAAGGTTCAAAGAATTCCTATATGCAATTAAAAAATTTATTGATGTAAAATTGTAAAAGTTATTAGTTCAAGAAACAAAAAATGTTCAGTAACGAAAGGAAAATGTTCAACTTTAGGCCTACAAAACAAGTAGTAAACATTTTGGGCCTAAACAAACAATCTTATATTTGGGAAATTCTCTCACGAAAACGCTGAATAGCTGCCTCTGAGTACGAAATATATTAGTAGAATTTGTTTCCTCCTCAGAATTTAGTCATGGCTGACTCGCTACTTCGTTACGCTCGCAGAGGAAGAACTTGCTTTGCAAGTTTGAACCTTGATCTGCATTTTCCGATTATGGACTGCACTTTGCGAGTTGCGCCTTGATCTTACGACCACGGTCTGTGGACTACTTAGCTTCGCTCGGCCACGGACACACTCAATTCGCGAGTTTGTATTCTGGCCGTCGACCTCGGATAAGAAGCTGCTGTCAGAGTAAAATCCCCACGTTGATTTGAAACTTTGTGGTATTTTGCGATTTCATCGATTTTCGGGGGTACAAGACTGTCTTGTTATAAGGTCGAGTAAATAATCAATATGTGCAGAATAATCTCATATATGTATTTGTTTATACAACCCCCAACACCCAAAAAAAAAAAAATAATAATAAATCAGTATGTTACGAAAAATCTAAAGTCATTGCTACTTCCAGTCAAAAAACGTGCTTCAGTAGTTAGATTTTCTGGCTAACAAACTCTTCAAAGCGACTTATAAAACCAATATGTGTGTATAAAATTTATACCAAATTGGTTGAAAAATGCAGCCGTTAGAGTGAGAACACACGTACTTATATATATGAAATTTGTAATGACTCCCTAAAAGGTGTTCTGGGGACCATGCCCAGTGATCATTCACTACCTCCACCTTAAGTCTCACCAAAAAAGTCACTGCAATAGCTATGGAAATTCGCTAATAAATGAGCTTAACCTTTAATAGCCTACTTTAAAGAGTATTATGAATGCATGGCTGACACTGCTGTTCTGGTTTGAAGTGAACGATTGTGTAGACTCGATATGGAATGCAACAATTGATATTAATCTCTGCATAGCACAAAGAGTATCCGCACAATGGGCACGTTGACTGATTACTTGTTGCCTCATAACACCTTTATCAGCTGTTATTACTACATACACTGCGAACGAATATTGTCAGCCTTGAATATGTAACAGTTACGGTTTCATATTGTTGTTATATTGTATTTGCCGAATGTATGCTTATTTAGTAGAGATTCAATAAAAATGGAGTTAGTTTTCAATAATTTCTTTTGACAATGTAAGAACTAATAGCATTTTTTTCGGAGTGGGGTTTAAAAGGTATTTAAGTTCTAAATTTTTATATTTTTTTTGGATTTAAACAATTTGATAATGAATCATAATGTTAATGTAAAATATTGTAAACTTAAGTTTGTGTTAACAATATCTGAAATTTTATTATATTCTTCATTTGTTTGTTTAATTTTATTTAAAGGTTGCCCAGCATTTTAATATTTCATCATAGTTTTTTTTTCTAAAAGTTTTCCGAGGAATAAACCAAAATCGTACATTACAGGACAGGTGTACTCCTTGGACCAAAAAAAAAAATACATTGGTCCTAGAACGCATCCTTTATAAACAGAACTCTTTTTTTAAACTTCATAAATGTGAAGTAGATAACATAAAGACGAATCCCAAACGGAAGAACCCAGTACTAAAGTAGGTTTCGACAATGGAGGAACTCCGAAACGCTTCGACGAATAAAAGGGTTAAGCTAGGATTAGCAGAAAATTGTACTCAAACTGATCGTATGGAACACCTAGCAGATATAATTTATATAATAATTAGATAACATATTTTAGGATTAGGCTTATGGATTAAAGAGGACGAGATGTAAATATGTTCGGGCATTTTGCTACAATTTTAAACTGTAACATTTTGCAGTTTCGAACCTAGTGAATGGTGGTGCTAGATTTACTTCCGATATATTCTGCCGACGTTAGTATAACTGGCTAGGGCCTACAACAAAGACCTAAAAAGAATAAAATAAATTTAACTTTACATTTTATTGTAAGTTGTCACAAAAACACAAAAAACAACGCTAATTACTTTTGTTTCAAAACTTCGGTTGTTGACGAAGACTGTACTAAAACACTAAACATATAAGTTGACTCTTTGAAATCGTTTCATATTTCAGATAATATTTTCACTTCTGATTAAATCAGGGACCTGGATTTGCTCGTAAAAAAAAATTGTTGTTCTATAATATTATTATTTTTAAAATCTAGGTTTTCCTTTGGGTTAAATTAAATTAAAAACGTTTTGTTTGTCGTTCGTTAAAAAAATGGTCTCTTGTAGTTAGTAGTCCAAGCTAAACATGCAACTACGAACCTTTTAACTATTTAAAACAGTTTTGTCGATAGTGTTTTTGTAAAATGTTACGTTACAAAAATTATTGCTAAATTTAAACTAAAATTTAATATAAGTTTATGTATTTACAATATATTAATACAACTTTGTTAAAAAGCATGAAATTGAATACTACTAAGACATTAATAGCCTTAACATAATTTAAACGTAGTCAACTAATCATATGTTTTCTCTCTCTCTCTCCCCCTCTCTTATTTTTTTTATAACTTCAAGTGCAAAATCCCAAGAAAAGGTTCCACTATGTTTGCATTACGATTACAATAAACTATTATGTTAACAAAAAAAATCGATTAATATTTTAGTTTAGCGACTTGGGAATTACCTCCCAGATGCAATTAAGTATGTTGACTTCAGTGTCTTGATTTCAAAATTAATTGATCGTGCAGAGGAAACGAAGAATCGCCGTTTTTAGGTGCAATTTAAAAGAATAATGTGAATTGTTAGATTTGTATTTACTGTATGATTATTTGAAGCTTTACTAAGAGTATTGTTATTTATCTACAAGAATTTGATTTTTAAAATTTATATCTATAAAATACTTATATTTGTTTTGTATTATTGCTATATTGAAATAAATACTACATTTTGTACTTAGCAATTACGTTTAATTTCCTTTTTTTTATATTCAAGTCTTTTAATACGATCTACGCGATTTTGTTTAATGCTGTGGGTAAAATGGAAGATAGCACGTAACAGTTCTAATGTTGCCCCATAAAACAAATCAGCATGCATTAATTCTGTTTCGGTTCTAATCTGGATTTTAAACGTATGGTGGGAATTAGCACGTTGATTATAGTGATTCAGGTTCAATGTGAGCTAATGACAATAATTATTTCGCACAGTGCAGGAATGGGAAGAACAATAATAGTTTTTATAGTTAGATTTAGACACCTCAAATCAATTTAAAGGAGCTGGACATGCCTTTAAATTTTGAATCAATTACTCGGGATAAAACCTGCTCTTAAAGAACCAGTTTAAAACACTAAAACGCAATGCAATTATTTTATATATTTTTTTTATAATATAAACTTTAAATAAAATAATATATGTTTGCACTAAAGGACCGGTGTAGTTAAGAAAGCATGCTTAGGCCTAAAATCATTTATTAATTAATATGTTCATTTCATTATTGTTGTGGTTCTGAATATAACAAACGCCGTTAATTAATTTAAAGTATTTTTTACAGGCTTACCAAAATTATGTTTTGTATATTTAAAGTAGAAGCTTTAATGTCGTTACCATATTATTATTTTAATCAGACTTTTATTTAATTCATACAGAGAGTTTAGCTTTATATAAATTTTAAATAAACAATATTTAATATGAAATTAAATTAAATTGTATATTTGTTGTGTTTAAAGGAGGTTACAGTTATGACGGTTGACTTTTAACACTAACGACAATTTTATTTAAGAATTACACCTACGACGTCCACTGCACCAACTGGAGTCATGTAACACTAAGTCATTGAAATTAATATATGACTGAATTTAAAATAAAAACAGTTAGTGAAACTAGTATAATACCCTGGTAGTGCCCAGCGGTGAAAATATGTTGCATATGTTTTGTGAAATTGGTCCATTTGATTATTTGGTGCCATATATTAAGACAAAATCTGAAATACACTTGTAATCTGAGTTATACATTCTTTTTCTGCCATTGCCTACTGCCAAACGTTTTCTTATTTGCTACAATCATAAGTAAACAATTCATCTTTGTCAGATTTTTAAAGATAAACTCATTCGCGTTAGGATTTCAGGGTGTGAAGTGATGTAAAATAATTAAATAAGTCATATAAAGGGAGAAACAAATATCCCGTAGAAACATTTGTCAACTTTCATGTTGCCACAAATTACATGCTATATAGTTAGTTAATTTTGAGACAGTAACCTTACAGCTCAAAATTTGGTTGCATATTGGTAAACCAACAATAGAATGTTAAAAACATAGCTTTCTAGTTTGTACCACTTAGAACTTGTGGTCAGTCATTGCTGTAATGGTATCATAATAATAAGACATTGGATCTTTACATGAATCAAACAATAGTTGAATGCTTTGTAATCTAATAGTGTTTTAGTTGGTCTTAGCGACTTAATACTGTTAAATTAAATTTGTCTTTATAACGTTTCATAATATACATACTATGTTACCTTTATTTTCTAAATAATTGGTAACTTTTATATCTCTTTCTCAAAGATTTAAAAAAAAATATTTTTATGATCATTTGATGTGGTTGAAACAAATGTTTTGTAACTATCATGGCAAAGGTACAAACTTTTCCTATACAAAATTACAGAAACATATTTACACTTATTATCCTACCATTTCGATATTACTGTGTTTACAATTTGAAATATAAAAAAGAGCAATTTATAAACTGGAAAATAAGCAAAAAGGTACATAATAGGTTTAAAGTTTTGAAATATACGTTACACCGACGTAAAACGCCATTTATATTTGCCGAGCTCATAATACTGATACTTACGTTATCATAAAGTCAAATCCTTTCTAACTCCCTGATACCAAGTGATGTATGTGATTTTAATTCGGTTGAGATTGTGTTTCAATTTGTTTCATTAAAACTACTTAAGTTAAGGCTTGTAACATCTTACATACTTTTAATTATAGCTTAATAAATTACAACTGTGTCCTATTGTAAATATATGTAAACATTTTGCCCGTTCCTGTTTGCAGTTTTATATCATAATATAACATCTAAAGATGTAGGCTAAACATAGAACTCAGATCGTTTGAAGCTATTGACTATTCATTTTAGGAAAAGGATTTCTAACATAAAATCTTATGAAACTATTAATCAAGCATTTAGTTGCGCTTTATAAAAGTCACTGTAATTTATGAATATGATCACTTAGATTTTGAACGAGATTGTTAGTGGAATTTTCGTTAGTTTTGTGAAATTTACCATACTTCGTACTATAACTAAATGTTTTATGACGTATTAAGAACATTTAGTTTTTACAGCGTATTGGTAATGGTATTATTATCAAATAAGTTATGTATTCTTAACATTTTGTATCCCAAAATATATAACACTAGGGGAGACCCCTGCGTACTCCGCACGCCAACCCCCAATGGTTAAAAGAACCAGCAAGGCTCAGGTCTGCACGTTAAAATCCTAACCTAAAAGCTAGAAGTACAAAAATAATTGCTTCAAATTTTGAAATCAGCTGTTAATGGAAATATTGGAGCTAACAGCTATATTATCTGTTATTTTATTCAATTGGTTGCTATGGTAATAAATGTAAATACATGTGTTGGTTTATCATTCTAGGCCTAACCTAAGAATTTTTTCCGATTAAATTTACAAATATTGAAATAAAAAAAGGTTTTTATGGAAATGAATTATAGCCTATGTTACTCAGGGATAGTGTAGCTTTTTATTAGTAAAACTATTTTTTCAATAGTTTCAGTCGTGCCAGAGGTTACCCCCTATATACAAACAAACAAACAAAAAAAAAAAAACCTTACCTCTTTATAATATTAGTATAGATATATATTTAAGTTGAACTGTTCCGCTAAAGCTACTACGTACAAAAATTATATATTTTGAAGCATATAAAACATTTTAAGTTTAAAGACAGTTTCTCTAATATTTATTCTCTGTAATATCTTATAAGCTAAGCATTGCTTAATTTTGTAATATAAGGGATATTCATAACTTTCAGTTTATTTTATATTCATAATAATTTTGTAGAAGTTATTATTGTATCAATAAATTATATTTCGTTGATTAAAATATTGCACGTAAAATTGAACAATTTAAATAATAAACCGATCATAGATTAGTCATGCACTGTAGGGAACAAATAATAAAACAATATTCCTTATCTCATTCCAATAAGAAAAATATTAATTAGAGCCTTTAGAAGAAAATATCATTATAATTTAGTAACCGCGAAACGAAATATTTTTCGGTACTGTCCCATTTGTAGACAATTACTGACATCTATTTACTTTACATAAACATCTATTTACATCTATTTACAATCTATTTACTTTACATAAACTGGTTTATTTCATTGTATTAAATGAACTTTACATATCGTTTGTAATATTTAACTATGAACGGAAATGTTTCGTAATTATTATGTTTGATATTAACAACATTAAACTCATGTCTTATAAAGTTCGAGTATGCATGAAATTAATTTAAATAAATACTTTGTATTCTAACTATACTAATTGCATTTTGTGGATGAATTAATATGATACTTTGTAACGTTTTACATTGCAATCATGTGTCCAGATTCTAGTTTTTAGAGCCATTTCTTAAGTTAATGTTTAAATTGAATGCAATATTTTTCATGCATTTAAGATTAACAGTCACATTTTATTTCATAGCTTACTTTACAAAAGCCATAAAAAAGCATTGTTAATGCGTCATCGTCTAATTACTTATTTAAAAACCTTTAACAGAATTATGTTCTCTGTTTACTTCGTTATTAACGATGCTGCTATTTGTACAATATTTTGTAAGAACTTGATTGTACGATCACGTTATTTTTCTGTACAAAATGACAATTTCAAACAAATATTTATTAAAAGAGTTACCCTAATAATGTGCTGTTTAACGTTTTATAACCAGCTACAATGCATGACTATATATCTTAAATTAATTTAAACTTTGTGAATATTTATGTTAAATATCATTAATAACAACTTTCTTGATTTTTTACTGCAAAAAATCCATATATTTCAATTAAAATTAATATTTACTTTAATTATAATTTAAAAGCTAAGAAGTTGACTAACTTATTTTATTTACTATGCATCTACTAATATATCTCTATAAAATACAAATTTTATCCCGTACATTATTTCACTAATAAATACAAAAAAGGTAAAAGATATTACCTTCGGGACTGTAAAGCAAGTATCTATTATGTAAACATATTAAATATTCATATTTCTTGAAATTCATTATTTGAAAATCTGCGAAAAAGCTACTTATGATCATACATAGTAAAATGTGTTTTAGCCAACTTCCAAATTATGTATACAAAATAAATCTGGAGTATAACTAACTATCAGGTATACATAGTTTAAAATACAATTAATTTTTAATTAATTCTAGTATATGAAACACAAATTTACTTTAATCATTTTAAATTAGTGTTTAAAAAGGTTAAAATTAATTCATATTCAATTTAGAGAAAGCGCAATTCCTCAAATACACACAAAGTTAAACCAAATTATAAATAAAAAAAATAAAGATATTCAATAAACAATTTAGGTTTTTAGGCTAGGTTATAAAATAATAATGCAAGTAAAAATGTCTACTTCAATTTTATGAATATTTGAGATTTTTGGTAAAAACGTATATTTAAAAGGAAGGCATTTGTAGTAAATAACGAAGGATGCATTTTCAGTAAATTGTACAGGATTAAAAAAAACACAAAACGATATTTGAATATTATAGATACAAATGATACAGTTCACTTTATAATTCAAATATATTCTCTCCACGATCCACAATTTTATTAACTGCTCTAAATGCTCTAAACAATATCACCCCTCCTTTGCTTAAATCGAATTATACACCATTTCAAGGGATAACGCTTTTTCGAACAATATGTAACATAATTTAATTGAATGAATACTCCGATATTTCAATCATTTTGCTTATTGAAGCAAATGATAAAGTTAGCGTTGCAGAACCATTTCATACAGGTCCCTGATTGCGGAAATAAAGTTAAAATAAAATTTTACTCAAGCCAGAGTTATATAACTCAATTTTGTTGGAGCGATTGATTTTGTATTGGAGACATGTGGTTTGTGGTCCTTCTACTACAAAACAGATCAAAACTTGTTCAATGAACTAACCAAGGGTATAAATTAGTATAATGATATAAAATTAGCCATTTATGTATAAGTTACATTAAAAGCAAATACTTTAGATAAAATCCAAAATATAGTTTACTAAGGAAACATATCTAGCTGATTGTTTACTAATAAAACTTATATACTATTATTTTATTAACTCTCTCCAAAATTAAAAACAAGTTATTATTTAACATTATGTTTATCTATATATGTACAATCCAAATACCACTCACTGACTCAATCATTACGAAATGTCAAAGACCACCGAACGGATTGAAATGAAATTTGGTATAGCTTCCTCTATGGCCTTAAGGTGCTTGCTAAGAAAGGTTTAAAAAAAAATTAATTTTAGGGGACTTTCGAGGGTCAAATTTAGTAAAATCCCCATAAGAAATACACAGTATAATATATTTATTGATATATTTCTTTGGTTAATATATATTTAACTTCGATTTGTCTATGTGTGCAAAGCCGGATCGAGCCAGCTAGTATAGTATAAAGTTAAACTAGATGCCACCTACATAAATAGACACTTAAAAATTCTGTGTACTAAAGAGTATTGAACTACAACAAATTTATTTTATAAAAATACGATTGTATATATTATGTATTCCGTGCCAGAATAAAGTGGTTTATATTAGAATTGTTACCATATCAACCTTCGCTGTTACATATTGAACGTAATTTCATTAACGCGAATACATCTTCTAAATGTTTTTTCCTTATGTCATACAGTAATTGATACATTATGTTCTTAACTTTTTTTAATGTTTATACTAATTTAATTTAGAAAAATTACCTATAAAAACACATGTCAATAAATTATTATATTGCAATAACATTTACTGCAAGATTGTTTACCAATGCTAGGTGTTTTACGTTAATTAATAACAATACAAGTAGTAGACCTATATTATATTTTAACCAACAATTTAAAATAATTATTGACTCCGATATTTAAGGAAAGAATCCATTACCAACCCGATAGTAACAGTGGATTATTCGACGTAAAACTCCGTATTCAACAAATCATTTTTAATAATACAATTGCAATTAATTAATATGGCATTGTGAAAAGTGTTTGTTCCAACACCGGAAGTATGGTGACGTAACTGTCGCCTAGGCTAATTACACACGGTATTAATGCACGAACCTTTAATATAAAAGCAAGCAAGACTAACAACTCATGTCCGCTTAGTTAGATTGTAAACAGAATGTGTCGGATATGGCTTAGTAATACTGGGGGACAACATAATTGTATAAATTGCTTCTTTTTTTTACTTCTATATTATTAGGTGTACCATCATGTATAAAGTGAACAAAACTATTTCAATCCAAAAATAATTGACTCCTAATAATAAAAATAATAAAAAATATCCTAGTAATATCCAAATATAAAAATAATAAAAATGAATAGGCTAGTATTATAATATTAACGTGAAATTTCTTTATTGTAATACATCGGAAAGTATGAGTTTAACTCGTTCACAGCCTAACTTTTTTTAATTGACCATTGAGTGTAAATATAATAATAAGACAAGTATAATATAAATTTAACGCACACAGTTTATTTTGGTTTGTGATGTTTTTCTAAGATCTATTCAAAGACACCAACCTCGCTAGAATCAGCAAAGTCTGTACTTTCAATGTACTATAAAAAGAGGTAACCTAATCAAAATTGTTTCTTCGGTTTTGCATTTAGGGGTTAAAAAAAGGACTCATAAAGGATATATGAGTTTTCAAAATAGCATAATGTAGATTTATCAATCATAATAGAATACGTAAGTGGATTATATTAAAATAAGTGCAAAATAACAAAAATGAAAATGTTTTTCAAACTTCAAAGACTATAATATAGAAAGCGATTATAAGTTTTAGATTTTATCGAAAAATTACAGCGCTATTAAAATTACATTTTTTTTAGTAATATCCCAAAACTATTTTTTTTAAAACATAAACTTGAACATGGTTATGAAGGAAAATGAAACCATTTTGTATAAACAAAATTGTAAATGATTAAGAAATATTAAAATTGCTCTGTCAAATATTGTTTATACTTATTTTAAGTAACACAATTTGCTTTATGAACTTTATGAGCAAATATACAACTTATCAAATTTGTGTATGTTGCTTTTTAAGTTTAAAACAGCATAATTATTTGTTAATATTGTATCAAAATAATAATGCAAATAATTTGTAAAATTTTGTATATCTTTTTATGTGCACCCAGATCCAGTTTTTACACTTGGGCTACACATCACAATTTTATTTATTGTGGTTATAAATTAATGCAAGTCAGAAATTTATTTTTCTAAGACGGCAGTATTGAAGAAGAGACTAACTCTGTATTTAAAACTGTAGAAAAACGTTAGTACCTATCAAAGATTTATGAAGGTAACTAAAGTAGACTGGATTGTAACATAAGTAATATTGTGTGACAAATAATTTTATTTCAGTATTTATTTATTTTTAAGTAATGATGTTCATTTTGTTAAGATGGCAAGAATATATAATATAGGATTGTAAAGGCGATGTAATTAAGTGTAAACGCAACTTATTAGACTATCTGTGATGTTATTTTAAAATATTATTGTTAGAGTTATTGTAATTTTATCACGTTATGAGTTAAACAACGATTTAAAGTTATCCTTTATATAATCACAGTGAATCATAAATAAATATAACAAAAATAATCTTACTGTGGGGTTATTTTTACAAAAACAAAGAACTCTTAGCTTTTAGTGTAATTATTTTACTTATTTTTTTACACGTCTTACAAATTCGACGATAACATTTATTATCTTTAATATATATCCATTTTATTTTGAATTTGTATCTTTCTTGCACTTTAATTAGGCCTAAATTATAAACATATTTTATTTATAGATTTCTACTCTAATACGGAATTTGTATATTCCGTACACTTTGTATAAAAATATACAAGCATATTAATTGCTTCAGAAAGAATATACTATGCAAGAAACAAAATTTAAAGTATAACCAAAAACGATTCCATGAATAAACAACATTCAATTAACTTTTTGTGTAATACAATAATCTCAGGGGACCCAAGTCTAATCACAAACTCTGAATGATACAAGCGAGATGAGATTTAGTGTTGTGGCTCAGAGAAGGCACTTGTACAAACTCGGAATTAATTAAGGGCGAAGCAAGTGTTTCCTTCTCAGAAAACAGCCTAAGTGTGTAACTGGCTTTTGTATAACTTTGTAAAAATGTTTCAAAAAATAATCGCTTCAATAACTAACACCCACGTTTACTTTTGTTTCAGTAAGTAATTTGTTCGTAATTTTTAACCCAGACATGAAATGACTACGTAAGGTGTTAATTAGAATTAACCCAATTACAATTAGGGTTATTTCCGCTATTTTTTTTTACAACTGCTACACATTCATATGGTTGTCATCTGAGATTACGACTTTTAGAAAGCACAATCTATAAAAATGTACATATACCTGTTTTGGTGTTATTATTTATAAAAATATTTATGTATTAATGAAACGTTAATTGACTAACAACTGCATGTTTATCAAATTTAATTAACGTAAATAACTCTGTATAGAATTAATCGGGAGGTACGTTTATGTGCACCCACACAGTAGCTCTTGCGCTTCACAAGCCCCATTTTGGACAATAGTATTGATCCTTTACTCCCTACTCCAACCGTTAGACGGGTAATGCAACTGAATGCACACGTATAGGCTACAAGATCTAACAAAAAAACAAATTAATTAAATGTTTCAGAACATTTACTTTGTAAGGATTTATTGGGCCAACAGGTAATGATTTTAGTGCATTTCTTAATTATATATGGAGCTAGATAATGTATGTATAGGGCAAACCGAAAATAAATATTTTTTCTCTGAAAGTGAGATTCAGTATTAATTAAAGTTGGTTTATTATATGTTACTACAAAACAATTTTTTCTTTTTTACATTCTATTGCAGAAGCTTCATTTGATTGACATACAAAATCTAACTCAACTTTACTTATTTAATATTTGAATGGCATGAAAGAAGTAATCATGCATAGATTATTTTAAACCATAATTTCGGTATCTCGTGTAGCTGTTTCGGCATTTAATACCGGGTTCTATCAACTATTTATTGTGTTGAACTATTTATTCACTTTAACTCTTAAAAGTGTATTATGCAACACTATAATAAATACGCAAAAATCACAAGTAAAGTTTTGGTACTACATAATAAGTACCAAAATATAAGTTAAAATTGATTTATTTTATATTAAGTTTGTATTTCAGACGATAAAATCTTTAAAAAGACATAGCCACTAATTTATCAGATTAACCAAATTTGTTAATTTATCAAAGAGAAATAAAGATACTTTGGGGCAAAGTTTGGAACATTGGGTCCTCTCTTTCTCAAGTTCTTTTAAAATATAAAACTGAACATTGCAAAAATTAAAATATCTTGACAATGGTACTAAAAAAAATATAATATATACAACAAATTATATTAATTAACCTATAACAAAAAATAGTTTAAATACATACAATTTATAATAACGTTTGAGCCAAAATATATTTATTTTCTTCTAATAATAAGCTAAGTAGACGTTCTTTTCCACAGTAAATTCAGTTTCATTTTGTATCGGTTTTCAGTTTTAAAATAACTTTAGTTCGTGAAGAGTCTGTTTAAACGTCTCAGTTTTATTAAAAGTTTCAATTCACATGGGTTCGTTGTGTTCCCTTGGAATTGTCTTGCTTTAATTTAATCAAGATTGAAACTTCTGGATTTTTTAAGAAGTAACTAGTCGAAAAGAGTTATATTTTATATATATCTGCCCGTAATGTTTTAAAAAAAAAATCAACACTCATTAACTTAAGGAACATTAAGTAAGTATAAATTGTTTTAAACTAACTAATTATATGATTTCGAGTTCCAAATGAGCTAGAAATATTATCTAACGGCATTACAGGAAAGCTGTAAACGATCAAAAGTTGTTGTCTTAATTTTAAAATAATAATTGTGGTCGTAGTAAAAGGTAAATAGTTTGTTTTTCTTAAGAAGGGATTAAGAGATGCTCAGTTTCTATAGATAATATACGAAACTGACCCAATTCTGAACAAAGACGGACCAAAACTTACATAAAGCTGTTTTAGTTTCAAACTTGGTATACTCCAACTTGGAACTATTGCCATGGCCGTGTAGCTGTTAGGTTAGCGTACATTATAGTAAAAAACACATTATTTCAGGCAATGGTTGCACACTAGTACATATTGCCATACAACAAAAACATAAAAAGAAGAAATAACTATTTTGAAGCATATTTCAGTAGAAATTATTGTATTACAGCTTGCTTGTTTGTGAACCAGATTTCGTAAATGTTTAACGTTTTAGTCAATATTCGTGTTTACCGACCACAAACCACTTAGTATTATTTTTTTACAACCTGTTTTGGGGGTGAGAGCAGATTTTGTATAAAACTGTTTTACATTCTACATTGAAAAACACCCACTCTTAGTTTTAGAAAGCATGTTAATCTTTGGTTTCTAAATGTCATTGACTAGAGCTTTTTCTAAATATTCTCAGGGTATGAACGTAAGAATACACCTTTCTGAAATTTCTGATTATTGGTATGGAAAATAACGTCCAATAAAACGTGAAGGTACTTTGTTTCATTTATAGGATATTCAATTATGTGTCGTTTTTATACACTGGTTAAACCGACTGAGACTGCAACTGATCTTATAAAAGTACCATGAACAATTGCATAATAATGTGTAAGTACAGAATGTAAGTAAGGAATCTGATAATAAAATTGAATATTAAAATTATATCTATTATTGAAAATATTTGTATGTTCTATATAACAAAATACTATTTTTGAAATTGTCTTTATCTATTTTTCTTTGTTGTTTAGAGTTCTTCGAGTTTAATAATTGTGTTTGTCGTCATTAGACACTATAGAAATGAATGTCATGACGTACAATAAACAGTTCTAATAACTATGAGTGTCAAGACATTTGACGTAAGTAAAAGTAATTTCTATCTGTTGCAACGCATTAAGGAAATCCTGCATATTTCATGCCTATAAGAGATAACATATTTAGACACAAATTACACCTCATCTCAAACCACTCACATCACATAATTAACAACAAATATACGTTATGGTCTCGCTATTAGAACGGAACAAAATTGCATGTTGACCTTCAATGTGAACGTAATTATTTGAAATGAAAGTGTTAACACGAAGTATATCAGGGCTAATGATAGCTGGTTGGTATACGCCCATAATCTCTTCCGTTTCTGGGTTTGAACGTACAATATATTATATAGTCCTTCACATTCTTCCGTCTTTACAAGATTCTTATTTGGGTGTGCCTCACGATTTATTCGCACTGTACATAGTTTCAACTGTTCCATATCTAAGTCTAGCAATTAGCTTTTTGTATTGTCTTTCATTTCATACTCCTTCAATTTCATACTCCTTGTCTTGAATTATCCCTTAAAATACTCCTAATGTTTTGTAGTTAAATATTATTTATTTACTTTATATTTTCATCCACTGGACATAATTTAAACCAGTTTTTTTTTTAATATAACCTCATCATCTTTAATTTAACTTTATTTAAATAGATTTAATAATATATAGTTTCAACAATATTACATCATTTTCTTATTAGCATAATTTCCCTGAGCTATCTTCTCACCAACTGGTACAAATAATTTTAAATTATTTTAAATGGCGATGTTTTATACAATTTCGTCTTAATTTTTTTCTATTGGAACCTATTTTCAGACATTTTTAATGTTTAAATACAAACAATCAGTTTATTGTCTCCTGTAAGTGAAGCCCATGTTTATGAGGATGACTGGGAGTGGTAAATATCATGTCAAGCTAAGCTTGTATAAATCTTCCACAGTGTCAAATTTAATTACCATATTACAACGTTTGATATTCTGAAGTAGGCCTACTCCTAAATCTGTTGTTACAGATGAGGGTATGACGATGTTTATCACTCAACATGCAGTGTGTAGAGCAAATTGAACATTTTTAATCAAAACACAAAACATCCTAAACCGGTTCTCAGTTGGGTTCCTGGTATTTTCTTGTTTAATAAAAATTATACTTAAATTTTCTTATCTTACATTTTCTACTTTATATTATTTCTTATATTATTATTCATTCTTATATTATTTCTACTTTTTAATCTAGGAAACTGGTTTTTTAACAGTATACATACAATAAAGAGTTGATATCAAGTATCGTGTAAATATTTGATATAAGGGGAGGATTAAACTAGTTTATACAGTGGGGAGGATGGACAAATATATTTTATATTTTCCAAATTCCTTTGCTGTGACTGTTATTATCTAAACTACTTTATTATGCACCCAGTTTATCACACGGTTTTTTATGAACACAGATATTATGTTATAATATAATCATATATTATGATGTTGACAGTAAACACTTAAAATTTCAAGGAAACCTGAAAATGATATTAAACATTTAGTTAGCAATGTAAATGTTTTATAAGAATGTTAATTCTTCTTATCTGTTAAGATATTTTTACTGATCTTATTTGGATCCCCTATCATACTCATTTCGTGTGTAATTTTCTTTATGCTTATGACATAATGATTAACATATTCGATTATTATTGTAGCTCTAAGGAAATGTCTAGTCAACCACGTTATAAAATTAATCTTATTGTTGTCAATTGTTTACACTATAAACTCAACGTATAATATTGTTTATACTATAAACTTAACTTGAAACAGCCTTCTCGTTTCCTTTTTTCTTCTTTAATTAGTATTGTAAAACTAGTATTTTCAATTATTCTAAACAAATATAGTTCTTTGTTTACTCGTTTTTTCATTACACCTTTGATACTTTAAAACATCATAAACTCGAGATGCTGTTCTCTTCCTTCTAAGTTTAAATTACAAAATATATCATTATTTGTGGTCTTAAAGATAATAAAAACGAAAATTTAACGACAATTATACTTTGTATAATAATAAAATTCTGGAAACAAAATCTATAATAACAAATCTTGGTCTTATTAAAGCACCTTATATTTATACCGATTAGGAAATTTCAGGTAACAAATTCTTTTTGGATTTTGTATAGAAAAGTGTCCTAAAAGTTTTTATAAAAGGTAACAGTAAGTGGCCTACTACTTAATTAAAAAATTTGCATACGATAATGAGACAAATAATAGGTTAATTTTACATATACAATGTGTGGTTATAAAAAAACTAGATCCATGATATTAGTCCACATCAATTAGGAAAATAATATATTATATTGTTTAAATATGTTTTATCCTCACGGTTTCTTCTGGTTTAAAAATAATAAATAAAATTGTATAATTAATCATTGCCAGCATAGTTGGAAGTTTTACTCGTCATAGATTCTGCATAGAAACAATGGTCAATGGGATAGCCATCACTTAAAGACAAGAATGAACGTGTCATCTATTGAATACTTGCGCGTCACAAGCAGGCATTGAATGTCATATCTGTTCAAGGTTATTAAATATAAGTTTAGTTAATCTATATTTTCAATAATGTATCACAATGTATACGTCTATAAGGCTTTTGAAAAATATAGAACTTTTTTGTTCCTATAGACTACAAAATAACAGATACTACGATACAAAAAAGCTCAGAATTTAGATGTAAGTACTCATACATTGTTAGAACATAAATTTTCTGATTTTGTTGTAGCGTAAGTTACATTTTACTCTTTTTATTAGCTCACATTACAAAATGTTAGGACATGTTTTTTAAAAATCTATTTTGTTTCTCCGAACATATGCGTCGTAAAAAAATAGTTTTTAATCCACAACAAATCGGATAATTAACATTCACTCCCAGTCTTTAATTAGTCTAAGAACAAAGTGAATAAAGAACACAATAAAATAAAGACTTCATTGACTGTTAGAATAATAATACATCAAAAAATATGTATAAGTAATATAATAATTCAAAACAGATAATTTAAATAGCAGTTAGGTTAATATTTTGGGATATAAATATAAAACTAATTTATTTATACAATATACTTCAAATTGAATATAAGAAGGACCCACGATTGTAATAGAGCTTTTTTGTTTGTATAAAACAATAAATTATTGTAAAATTATTTTTGGTTTACTAGAACGCTTATTACGCAAGAGTCTAACATGATTAAAAAAAGTCGCTTACTAACAAACATGGTTTTAAATCCCTGGGCATATAAAACATGAATGGAATACAATTTCATCTCTCAAACCCTTTTAAACAAAGCAAACGATGCTAAACATCATTCTACAAATAGAATGAAGGATTGATTTAAAACCCAAGAGTTGAATTGAATTGGCTTTAGCCAATGTAAAGAATTCGACATCCGTCTTAGAGCTGAAACTTCGGTATTGTCAAACTATTCCGAGTAAAACTTATTCGAAAATAAAACAAATACACTTTTTAATGTCAAAACGTTACAAGTACAAAGTTTTAGAATAAATATCTCAAATTTGTCGAGTAAAATATACGTCATAAACGTAATCCTAAATGTACAGTCATTTTATGGCTGAAATATACAACCCATAAAAAACATCAGATACATTTTATAACGTGATTATATTACTTCCCATATTGTAACATTACAGTAATACGAGCAATGCTAATATTCAGCAACAGTGTCATGCTAAATTATAGCCTAGGGCAATTATTTCCGCCTGCCAGTAACATAGGTAAGGCTGAATTGATTTATAGTAATGTTGTTGTAAAAAAATATGACATCTAAAAGAACATAAGGATGGTGTGAAATATCACAGATGTACGACGTAGATTTAAAAATAGTAAATACCAGATTTGCAATTAAAACAATAAAATAAGTTGCTAAAATACTGCAGTTATATTGAAATTCCCATATTATACACTGTTACAGGGTAGTTTATTGTTTTATAAAACAATGTAATTATGTATTTTTAAAAAGGTTTGATATTGCTATCTTTAATTAAATATTACTACCTAAATTTGAATATTATCTTAAACGCCATTAGTTGTAAAATATCACACTACATTGACTAAAATACTATAAACACGTTAGGCTAGACAAAAAATTATTTTATAGTTGTGTGTTTTTTCATTAAAGTGTCAAACGTGTTACTAGCATAAAGGGCTTTGTTAAAAAAACTCAGTTACGGCACTTTGTGTGATTAAAAGTTGAGACTGGAAGTTGGTAAAATTTTTAGTTTATATTTAGAACTTTCACGTGATTTCTACTAATGTACAAAGATATAAACGGATTTTTTAACCCGCACATACTCAACAATTTGTTACTATTTTTAAATGAATTAGATTAAACATTTTACAAAATAATTAAAAAATTTTCTAAACGAGTTTTGTTTTACGGCAAAACTTGGAGAAAGAAACCACCTTTAAGACTGACGTTAAGAAATTCAAGTATTTATTCTTGATTTTTCTTGTAAAGTTGCCTCAAAAAATCGAAAAAGCAACAAAGGTAAAATGTAACGAGTTAAAGATTTGAACAAAAATGATTTAAAAAGAGGCGATGATAACCATCCAGGTTTTTCGCCTATAATAAAAAAAAATAATAATAAAGATTTTAATTTTACCATAATTCTAAAAATGTTATTAAAAATACAAAATTTAAACGTATTTTTAAAAGTTACACTTGTTTGTTAAAACATAAAATGCCCAATTGACAAGAACCATAGCTATTTGATAATAGATTTATAATCTATTTATTATTTGATTTTAAAATATTTATCTCACTTCAAAATTTAATTAAGTGTTTTATTTAAGAAATACCCTGAGTACCACATTTTTTCTGGAGTAGAAAAACTAATATTATTTATAAATGTTAGTTTACATTTAGTATAAGAACTGTATTTACGAAACACATTTTTGCAAATCTATATATATTGTACTTAAGTAGTGTTTTAAGTGTATTAATTATTTTAATGAATATGTAGATACAAAATTCCGTATATTAATAAAACCAAAGGTTATACATTATTTGATCATAGAAATATAGTATGAGTTTCAATAGCAACTAAAAAGGTAAATCACTATGAACCAAAAAAAGTTTTTTATTTTTAAATTACGTAAATTTGTATCTTATAACCAATGATTACATAGTATAAAACCTAGATAGGCTATGGGAGACGATTTTTGAAGCCGACCTTTTAGATAAAATCTCCACCAAGATGGCGGCGCCGAGCATGAGCCATCCTAATGCCGAGCGCTTTTGACGATTTCACGCCCCAAATCGTATGTATTTAATTTGTGTTTTTGGAAAGTAATTGTAAAGCTGCAGTGAAATTTTTTTTTTATCTACTAAAAGTATATAGTTTTAAACATATTTCTGAAAGCCGGTCAGCTAATTTCTTATTTTTGTATACAGCAAATTTTTAGGGCAGTAAATGTAAAATGTAAGTTGCTGTGTTTTTTTTTTTTACAATTTTGTCATTTTCTAAAAACGTTATTTTTCACATTAAATGTTTTAGAATTTGCAATGAGGCTTTTTTATTATTCGTAGTTGACCCAAATTTTCTGAGGCTTATGAAGGTTTTAGACTACGTAACAACTGTTGTCAATGTGTCAAATATAAAAAGCACTATACAAAATGAAGTATACAGAATGAAAATTACGTCTTATATGTTTTGAAAATATTCAAATTATGAACAGGTAATATGTAGACTAATCTGAGCAGAAGTAGTGTTGTAATTAAGTATTTAATAATTAACTAATAGTCAGTAATAATAGTTTCGGTTACAATGATAGGAAGCAGCCTGAGGAGCAGTGGCTATCGAACAGATAAATGTAGTGCCGTCTGACGCGATTCAAGTCCTTATTTACAACTTTGTCGCTTACAAAACTTCTCTACCCAAAAAATAGAAAAAATTCTCACAGACCAACTTGTTCATGTTACGATTTAAAAACCACATATAAGTTTTAACTTTAACTTGTAAGTTAAATTAGCAATACAATTATTTTACAACTTTAAATTGCACCATTACTGTCACACACTAACGGTTTGCTTGCATGCGAAATTTTAAAATTGTAACTTCATCGTAAGTTGGTCAAACGACACTATATTTGAAAAGTACGCATTCACATTTTGTCCGCTTAAATGCTGCTTTTTACGCTTTTGGCCCCCACCAAGATGGTGGAGTTGGCTTCAGCTGCTGTACTGCTTGTTAGTGCCCATGGCCTATCTAGGTTTTATACTTTGTAATCATTGCCTATAACTAAACGTTTCCTTATGCAACTACAACTAACCCATGTAGTGCTTTGCAAATAGTTTCATCAAATATAATAATATATTTTTGCTTGAAATAAAAAACAAGCATATTAATTTTTGTATCAAAAAGTAGCAAATCGTAAAAATAAGAAAACAAAATATAAAATGTGAAAAGGATTAGCCTATTTATAATCGAAGAGAGTGAGAAAGAGAACCAAACATAAATGACTATGGTATACAAGATATGAAATAGGTAACTATCATTTCAGTTATTTTTAAAAACTAAAACCATAGTTAGGCCTAGTTTATTTTATTCAAAAATGTAATTAGGCTAGACTGATTAGTTTTATCTACTTTCAGATCCTACCTCTATACTTTCCTCCCGTATCCTAATTCAGTATACAGTATGAATTATTAATTATCTAGCAAAACTTTGAAGATAACTTTGTGGTTTTATATATTTTGATTAATGAACGCCCTTAATGCTTTTTACAAGCACTAATCCTCCAACGATAATGGACTAATAACCTAGCATTATAAGTGAATGGATTTATATAGAGGGCGTGGCAAGTACTTCGTTGGGGTGAAATGTATTAATCATAGTTTATTCTTGTAGACTCAACGGTGTTAGTTCCTTGCAACTTCTAATATATGAATTTTAATTTAGATATAATGTACGTGTAGCCTCCTGGATTGTATATTATGATGAATATGTTATAGGTTAAATAACTTAATTTACACTCAGTCAAACAATCAAAAGTATTAACTAAATGTATTACCGGTTTCGACGGTTATACCGTCATCTTCAGATCCGTGGCAAACATAAAGAAAACAACACCAAAGCAAGGCTGAATAACTTTATGTGTGCCATTGATCTGAAGATGACGGTATAACCGCCAAAACCGGTAATACATTTAGTTAATACTTTTGATTGTTTGACTGAGTGTAAATTAAGTTAATTAACCTATAACATATTCATCATAATATACAATCCAGGAGGCTACACGTACATTATATCTAAATTAAAATTCATATATTAGAAGTTGTAACTTATATAATATAATCTGGATACAACTTTGGATTGTTTGACGGAGTAAAAATTAAAGTAACTGACCTACAGCATATTCATCATAAATTAAATTTTTTTTACAATTTACATTTTCTAGGTTTTTAGAGATAACATATATATAGGCTATATAATATATTTTGTAGAATAAGCATACCCACAAATAATTACAATTAATATTTACTTATAATTGTATTAAGTTAGTTGGAAATTAAATTAAAGTAAAAACATAGTCGTGAAAAGAGTTTGAGTAAAAAACATATTATTCGTTAATAAGAAATATAAGAATTAATTACATTAAAATATAGTTGCATGTAAATTAATTGTGCAAATGAAGATTTGTCGGATTTTTACAAACGCAACTAAGGCTCACATATAATATGATAATATACAAATTATCAAATTGGAGCTTTATTGAAAAAAGAAACAAGTGAATATATACACATTGCCTTTAAGCTCCCTCCGCCTCCATCTTAATGCCTCCCAAAAAATCCCTGAGTCAAATATAGGGGTCTATTAGAGGTTAACATGTTCCAAATTATAAACATATAGACTAATATTATTTAATTCCGAATTGGCGTGACAATTCATAAATGTTTCCAGACATATAATACTATTTATAACAATACGAAAATGTAGCATGTATATAGTATTATTATTAATATTCACAGATATATAAAATCCTGTTCAATAATGCGTTAAGGCAATATAAATAAATAAAGGGCACCTTCAGCAATTACACATTTGTAATCAATTACCTTTCGAAATGTTTGATTGGATATAAAACAAATATTAATAATTTAATTTAATTAAAACAAACATGTTACAATTAAATTACAATATTCAACTGGCTAAAGTAATTATATCTTTAGATTCAATGAACTACATAGCTTAGAGCGGTGCTTATAACAACCGTAATTGAATATTACAAAAGTTTTCGTTAAGTTCCAAAAAACATAACTGAAAATATAACCACAAGTTGCTTATGAGAATTAATAGCAGGGCCTACTACAACGAATACTAGTGTTAGTTAATTAATTCTGTGTAAACAACCGAAAAATCCATTTAAAATTCTGTACTATTCTTTATCTCCCCTGTTTCAGCTGTACGAAGGCAATAAAATTTAAATACTTGAATATTTCAACTACAATCTCAAAGTTTAATGTTCTGTAACGTAATTGAAGTACTGCTTTAAGAGCTTCGGTTAATTTCAAAACAAGTAAAGAAGACGGAGATAAAGTTGAACGAAACATTTCGCAAGGATCATTATTGTTGTCCATTGACTTATATAATTTTAATTAGACATGCTTGGTTTGTTTTTAAAATAGAATTGCATATTTTCTTAGGTTACATTTCGGCAACCTCGTTTCATTTTAATTTCTAAAGAAATATATCTAAAAAAAAGTAAATTTTCAGATTCATTAAAATTACTTCAGGTAAAATATAGAATACAGAATACTTTTTGCTTCGAGAAATACTACGCTGCTAAAGTTCTATACGGGATGAACTATTTTAACTTATTTCATAATAAATCGTCGCAATTAAGAAATAAATATATTACAATCATCCGTAATTATTTAGGCATTTATTGATATATGACAATACAGTCAGTATCTTCTTCACCTTGGGCAAAACTTCAAAAACTTACACTACACACTAACGTGATTTGGACGCCGCACCGTTCGTTAACTTAAACATTTGTGGAACTTCTTAAACATATATCATGAGTGTTATTTGCGTTTTTCTTGTAGCTAATAAACTTATTTTAAAAAATCGGGCAATTCTTTTAGTAAAAGGTTTTATTATGTAATAATTTATAATTTTTAATACATTTTTTTTTTGAGTTTTTAAACAATAATTTTCATATTTTAAGGTTATAAAAGATAAAAAGCCTTCTTAATATCTTACAGTTATTTCACTGATTATTTATTCATAAATAGGATCCATAACAAGAGATAATGAATTCATGTTTCAACGATCTTGCGGCTTGCGATTCAACCTACTAGCCAATCTACAAGCATTTATTTACTCGCAGTTCCTTCTGTTTCTATACTCCGAGTAGGGGTATAGTACTGTGCTGTACTCACGAGTGTGGACCTGAAAAAAACACAACCCGCATAGCACAGTACATTGGTTTTGCCCTGTCTCTTATTTTAAATGCATTTCTAAAAACATCGGTCTGCATCTCTTGAAAACACGGAAGTTCTCTTTATTAAAAATTAGTAAGTGTGTTTAACAATAGTATTGCAGGATGTTACCAAGGTGGTCCACTAGGATTTGAAAATCGGTACTTCTGAGAAATCGGAGAGTTGCTAGTTCCGCAAAACATATAGTGTCATGGCTAGTACAGCCGTCGCCAACGGCACCAATCTTAGCGCCTGCAAATCTCAGGTCCACACTCGTAAGTACTACACAGTAAGTGGACGATTAGCAGACGCTTAGACATGTTTTCAATCCAGCAATATTCTCCACAACCTTTTCTCCCCCGCCACCTCAAGGTTCCTGACTGTACTCGGACCAATTATATTAAAACCACACTGTACTATTTGAGTTATCCCCTGTGCTAAAAAGAGCTTTAAATTGTAAAAATGTGATTGCAAACAATAAATTTCAAACCAAAAAAGTGGTTTAAATTTTGGACTTAGAAATAAACGTTTGTTTTTAATAAAACCAAAGGTGTTCATCCGTCTCTCTTAAATTCACACCTTGTGAATTCCAAATAAAATATAGACCTTTCTCTAAACCTTTATAGAAATTTTACGTAATATCACAAGTGAATTTTTAACTCCCATTTCCTATAAGTTTAATCCTTTTTTTTGCAAATACCGATATTTTTTATTAATTTACTTAAACTAAATAATTATGTATGAATTACATTTTTTGTTTTATTGATTTTGCTACATACTAATACATTTAAGACTAATACATGTGGCTCATACACGAGTATAAACATATTCGATTTACTTTAGAATCGATTCATGTTTGGGTTGTTACAACTTATAGACTTTGTTGCTCATGCCTTTATTAATTAATGATAAATTAATAACAGCTCACCGAATACTTAACAAAGATATGGAGTCCTTTATAAAATGGTGTATAGCATTTTTATAGTTGGTAAATCCAGAATAATCTATCGTAGATATCGATCTCTTCAAAAAGTTAAAGTTACTAAATCAATAGATGAAATTGTTACTTTATTTGAATAATATAAAATTAATTATCTTATGAATATTTACTCACTTTATTAATCGTTCCTAATTGTATAGTTCCATGGATTGGAATACGGGACGGATATATGATCATTATTTCCCTGTTAGTCTGTTTGCCTGTCTGTTACAGTAATTAACTCAGTGAAAAATAATAATAACAAGCTACAATTTTACATTTTTATAAAGCTGAGGCTACAATGAAATTAATTTTCAAAACACAAAACATAATTTATTCTTAATTTTAGAGGCCAAGTAGTATCTAAAGAATGAATATGTAATAATAATTTTGTGTTGGGTTGCACTAGAAATGTTATTAGTTTATTTAAGGATTAAAAACTTTGTTTTTCTGAAGTATTTAGTTTTTATTAAATGTTAAAAAATCGTTCCCCTATATTCCTGAATGTGCTTCTCCTAGAACTTTTCAGAAACCTGTGGTGTTAGAAATATATATATATTTGAAAAGTAAAACTGTTTTATACAGAGAGAGATTCAAACTGTTGGGAAAAAGTTTGAATATTTTATTAACAGTAATACAGAGTCCTCCGCATCCTATCCACCAATCTATAATATATTTTCGCCATTGTTAGAGACGAAATGATTATTGCGATAGTTTAAGTAAATAAAGTCTTTATTAATTCTTATTATTTAAGTCGCTTATTTTAGTTGTATGACACTCTTGGCACGAATATATGGTGTATGTATATGTATAATATATAAAGTATGTATATTTTCGAATATGATGATGTAGCGTTTATAAAATCAATGTTTTTTCTTGTTCAAATTATTATTCATTCAAAAGTCGTTCCAGATTACTTTATGTGATTGTTAATAAATTAATTTCTTTTTGCAAAAAGCTAAATTGTGTAATATATGAAACATAAATTCACAGAATTCACGCTACTCCATCTCAAGTTCTATCTTAAGTTCAATGTAGTTAATATTTGTATACTTATGTAATCTGGCTGGTGGGTTAGAATACATATCAGTGCAATTGTTTTTTTTTTCCTAAGTGCAATACAGACATCAGTTGCTGCAGTTTGTATGCAAAGTTATAAATAGCATTGTTTACTTAAGATGTAATTTTGTTTGATATGTCTTAAATACATAAAAGTTAAAACTGCATTATGTATAGGATCCTTCCTAATTATTGGTTAAATCAGCAGTATGTATGTACTAGTAGAAACAGCCACACTATTTACAAATAATATATTTCTAAAACTGCATGGTATTTTGTATTTGTAGTGCATATTCAGACCTTTAAACCATGACTATCAGATTTTTTTATGGAGTTAAAACCAAACACAATGATTTGTTTGAAAAGTTTAATTGAGGATAAAAATACAACAGTTTTGATGAGTTTATTTAGTAATAATTATTTGCAGTCTGGTATTACTTAAAACATATTTTACTCATAAAAAGGAAGCATACGTGCTCGAATTAATTTAAATACATAGTTATACGACAGTTAGATATTTAGATTAAAAGGATTTCATCATTACTAATAGACTGTATAGGATTGAAGTGAATGGCAACATAAAATCTAAAATTCTAAAATAAAGGGCTGAAGAAGAGGCAATTGATTGGTCTAGTTAGCTATTGTTCTCAGTCAGCTAAATCTATAACGGTTCGCCTTAAGAAAAGACCGACGTCAAAGAACTTGTTCACAATTTAAACTGTGTTACCAAGTTTTATAATACATATTCTATGAAATATCATATTCTGACGTTTTATATCATTTAAAATTTTTGTATTTACTTCTTAAGTTTAGATCAATTATTATTTAATTTAGATTAGGTTTTGAAATTGCACTATTGACAAGAGAAGCACTGGTTTTGTAGGTGAAAAAAAATTAAAAATACAACAAAGCAAAACATTTTAACACAGTGAAATAAGTTCTACATTTACTAAAATTAATAATTAAATGACAAATCCCAAGCAGGAATTAAGGGCACTCTAATAAATGTTAAACTTTAATTAATAATTATTGCTTTAGTCCTAATGCAAGTTGAGACATTTCTGATATACTTTTAATGTCTAACCTTAGCTAAAACTTAGTAAAATAAGAATTGCGTACGCCTGACAAAACGTATTGCATAATTTGTTTGCGCCAGATTGCACATTCATTGTAGGAGTGTTTTATTGAGGCAGAATGAATACACTACAATTCTAGTTCAAAGATTTGTGTAAGGAAGCACTTTGCTTCGAAAGTGTCAAAGGGCTACTCATTATTTATTAAATCTTTAGTGCCGTCGTCGTCAGACCCCTACATTAATGTTAATCAATGACAATTAATTATGTATAAACCTATGTCGTTTTTTCTGATCATTTGTATTTAATTTTATCTATGGTGGTTTAAGAATTGCGTGAGTATAAGGAGCGCAGTAGTTTAAATTAAATTTAAAAAAATGTTATAACAACATTTAAATAAAAATAAAAATGACTGGACAGCCAATATTTATTTCTTTTTTTCATAATACGATCATCTAAAACGATAATGCGATGTGTCAGTTTTATAATTTTTAGATTAATTAATCCGACAATAGTGGTAAATAAAAATCAAGTACAGTATATTTTTTTATTAAAACATAATAAGTACGTGCTTGTTAGGCTGAGGCCGCAGACAGACAGTTTACTGGTGAGTGCCATGTTTTAAATAATTAATGTTATAAAACTAACCATCTAAGCAATAACTATAACCATGGCGTTGGAAAGAACATAAGCGGAAAACACAGTGCCCATTACTATTTCACGAAACATTGGATCAACTGTAGTTTCATTGGAAACTATACCATAACCTCTATCGCAAAAATGTGTCTAAAACTTAGTTCCAATAAAATTGGATATAAGGTGTGGGGTTTGAACAAATCTCGAGAATATCGTAATATTTGGATCTCATAATATCATAATATTTAAACAAATACAAAAATGGTTTATACTCTCAAATTAAGCCACATACGAAAGTTAGATCAAATATAATTTGTTGGTATTAAATAACATTGTTTAAGAGTAGAGCCTATTTTATAATTTCTTTGAGTTTTATTAGAAGGACATAGGCCTAATGTTTTTATATAACAACAGATTTACTATTTGCTTAATATTAATGTGTGAATTGATAATTATTAACAATTAATTAATTATATACTTTACAACTATGATCAATTTCAGCTTCAACGTTTCCAGCTGAAAAATGTGACTGTTCAAACAGACAAACAAACAACAAACAAATTTAAAACATGAATATTTTTTATTTTTTTAAGTTAATATAGTAAAACGGATTAAAATATTACATGAATGTTACAACCTTTCAAATTCAAATTAGCCTAAGCATTGAATTGTTCTACTCTAGTAAAACCAATCTATATGAAGCTATGGGATGTATAAGTTAATATGTTCTAAATATAAGTATTGAGGAAGTGACAAAAATTAAAACCTTAAAATCCCCGACTGATGTGAAAGAACGGCCCAATATTGGTTACGCTCGAGGCGACATCTCGTGAGTAAGCCCTACCGCACGTGATCAGCATTTGATGCCAGCTGATACGGATTTGTTGTGTTTTTTATTGTACATGCCTACATTGATTTTATCTGACACGTCATATAAGATGTTGTTCTTCAAAGACTTCCAGGGGAAATAAGAATTGCTTCCTACTTGTTTGTAGGCCTACTATTTTGTTTGTGGGTTTGATTGTGTGACATGTGCAAAAATACAATAGCATTCTTAAAACTCGTTACCTATAATGTAAACAATGTATACGTGACATACAAATAGCTTACTTCAAAATAAACACAAACGATTAAACATAAACAACGGATAGATTGGTATTCGCCACGCATTGCCTCTGTTATCACATCTTCCCACAATATACAGGAAGAGCTGATAAAACAAGTTGATAACTTAACCGCAATTCTTTAATCGCTAAAGGAAAGAAGAAGAATTAGAGGAGTTTTTTATGTAGTGTTACTTTTCTCAAACCAACCAATAATTATATGGTTAAAGGTTAGTTTTATTTATTTTAAATATTTTTTAGTTTATTGTTGTTATTTTATAAATAGTGGTTTCGTGACTTTTATAAAATAACTCAAAATAGATAAAACGATTTCCTTCAAATTTAACTTATGTTGAGCACAGTGTTGTTTAATCAACCACCATACTGTTTGGTGGGACAAGGATAAATGGATAAAGATTCTATTGAACCGATTTTCACAAATACAGTAACGTCATCTTCATAACAATTTGTTTTAGTAATACTTAATGTACTTGTTATTTTAATAATTTAATATTTTCTATTTATTACCAGAATTATCTCCTGCAGTTATTTAACGAAGTTGACTTATCGGTCAGCTTAAATCACACCGACAAAGACAGCGGAAAACTGAAATGGTAACATCTGACTACTTGATCATGGTAGTGGTAGGCCAAATAACAGTAGGCCTATAGGTTATAGGAAAACACAAATAAAAATATTTTTTTTATTTTAATAATTTGTTATATAATCGTGTTGTATAGTTTGTGGAGGTTTAAAGCACGTTTTACGTGTACATTAATTATTTTAGCTAAATAGTTAATCATGGTTATAAAATCTCTTTTCATCAGCTGAGTTAACTGTTTGAGTTTTCAGTACATGGTATGTATAAGTTTAGTGGTGTTTAGCTATTTTTGTACTTTACTAAACTTAATTTAACACAGCGATTACACGAGTGCATTCGGTCATAAATACATATTTTTCTAGTGAACAGATTGTAAAAATTAAAAACAATGTTACTGATGATGGTGGTATTTAGTAAAAAACAGTCTGTTGAGGTATATACTTAGATTATTTGCATCATGGCATTTATTTAACCTAAGCTAGTTTATTGTTGTGTTGGACAGTGAGTGAAAATAATGTTATCAAACCAAATATGTATTATGTATATTTTTACTGGAAACAGTGGTAGAAATTAGTCTACAAAATAGAAACGCAGAAGTCATGGTCCAATAATTGGGTTTGCCTCAATCATGAATATTCGCTCTACATTGGCCAAACTATATTCACAATAACTGACAGCCCCATTAAAAAAATCCTTACTCTCCTATACTCGATTAAATCTAGATAGAATAACATAAGAGTTGAATATATACATATATATATTATATTTAAAAAAGCCGCTAAAATCTAATAAAAGGCGTAAACGTATTATAATATTTTACAATACTTTTATTTTAGGTTTTGAATTTTGACATGTATCTGAAGTTACAAGTTTTGCAGGTGTAGTACAAAATTATGACAGGTATTTCAACACATACATATAACTTCGAAATATTCTTTCTGACATGAAATAAGAATGAAACGTCTGGCTATTTTCATTCGGTCAATATTTTCAACAGTCATACTAACTGTTGCTCAAAGAGGATAAATGCGTTCTCTCAATCGTTATGAGTAGCCTATTCTTTGTTATATGTCAGTGTGTTAAATAAAATATTCATTTCTAGCTTTTCAAAGGCTGCATTGCAAGTGTGTAGTTCAGTTAAAAACTTCAGTTTACTGAACCAACAGCACGAATTTATAAAAATTTATAAAAATCTAGCAAATTTGGAAACCTCTTGCAATTATGGTACTATTTTATAAAAGCATTTACATTAGATAAATCGTATTTCAAAGATAATTTGGAGCCTCTTTATTAATATAAAAAGAATAATGAGTTATTTATCACCCTTGTTTAAAATCAAAAAAGCTTGCTGTCGCAGGAGGTTTTTAATTTCTAAAGTAAAAAAAACAATTCGATCAAACACTTTGGTCAAATAGTTTGTGCTCAGTCACATGATATCTTCATACAAATTATAATGTAAATGTTTAGTCTGTGACGTATATGCAGCGGTAAATATCTGTCAGTATACAATACCGAAAACAGAAAATTTATCATGCACCATCTGATTAAAAATAAAAATAAACAATGCAGTTTTATGTAAACAGTTGATTACAACAAAAGCACATTTAAAACAATAAACATGGGAAACCATACCATCGCTGCTATTCCTAGTAAGATTGCTAAATATCTAAACTTTACAAATCGAGAAGAATATACTGGACAGTGTTTTAGAAGAACACCACCAGCAAAGATGATTGAAAGAGGAGGAGATTTATTGACCATAAAAGTGCGTGGATGATATCAATTATCAACATCAAGTCGGTATATAGAAGACTCTATGAACCGCAAGTATCCTCGAGCACAATTCAAAAATACTTCAGTCACACTTAGATGAAACCGAAGAAACCTTCAGGGTTTTCGCCTATCTCCATTAACCGAAATATATGCCCGAGTAATGGACTAAATATTAAAAACAACACTAAATTGCACAATAAACATAAATTTTAAATAGTAATATAATAATTAAAAAATATATATATAAATAAATTGTATTTTTAAAAGTATGAAATTATTTTGGCGTGGCAAAATATAAGTAACTAGCATGGTAAGATTATATGTTCTAGATTTAAATTCTCTAAAATGGTCGCACAGAAAAACCTTATTTACCGGGCTTGTAAAGTAATACTCGTGTACTATATTTTATTTTCATGTCAACCTTCTACACTTTTCATATTTAACATACTTCTACAATTTTGTACTATTCCAAACAAAACACATCAGAAAAGATCCAACAGCCCTTGAAACTAGTAATAAGTAGGCCTACGAGAAAAACCTTTTCTAATATTGTTGTTACAATGTTCTTCTGGTAATATTAATGCATTATTGTTAGAAAACTCCGTAAGGGATTGACAGTGTATTGTTGCAGACAATTTGTATTTCCAAAATTTCTTCCGCATACAAATAGATACACTTTACCTCTAATTTAATACACTATGTACCATTTATTTCTGCGAGAGGATTATTGGTCGCGTTTGAGTAGCTATGGGAACAGCTAGATTTGAGTTGGTGGAACATCTAACAGCTCGAGCAATTAAACTTGATCCTTTATTATTCTAATCGTAATAAACTACACGCGATAGTACTTCTATAAAGAACATATCAATTGACAACAATTTGCTCAAATACTACAATTAATTACTAAGCGTCTCGTGTCGTTGTATAAGTTCACTTGACGAACAGGTTAGCCTACTAAATCAAATTTAATAGTTAGCGTATACTGGAAATATACTCCACAGTATTTATTAGGATAACTAGTATAGTGTAAAGCCGTTAGAATTCTTTATGATTGTAACATTTAAAATAAATACATAGTTAAAATAGAATCCAATCTAAAGGAAGCAATTATTTGTAAGTTATTTGCTCTGAAAGCAAAAATAAAAACATAATAAATGTATTACATAATTTGTTTTTCACATAAAAGTATTGAGTATTTAGCACGAACGAACTTTTTTCCTACCTTTATTTTATTTGTTTACAATTTAATTGTTACACATATTAACACATAATATGCTTAACATTGATCGGTGTGTAACGCTTAAATTGCGGTATTTCTTCCCCAACAGTTCATAAACATTTGAAAAAATAGTTTTGAAAACGAGATGCACAGTTATATTTAATCACTTACTAGACTAATAAACGGTACCAGAAACTGGCACATACTATCTCACAAACATATTTAAATTATTAAACAGATTCACTGTGACTTCATTATTGTAGGAGGGGTAGGAGAGGTGATTTTAAACTAGGAGATTAACTAATAAATATTATTATTATTAGCTAGAGATCAAACTATTTTGTCGATTTCGAACAAATTTGAACCAAACACGTAAATTAGGCCTGTATGAAAAAAGGTTTTGAAAAATGTTGAAAAAATGTATTATTATTCTTATTATTAATAGCTAAACGAGAATTTTTAGAAAGATATAGTTTTCAAAATGTTCAAAGTTATCAAAACCGTTCGAGCCGTTTTTTAATAATAACAGATTTTTTGGGTTTTTTTTTGACAAAATGGGGGTTATTTTTCATCATTTTTCAAAATTAATTCTCGTGCATCTATACAGGCCTACTTGACATGTCTGGTGCAAATTTGATTGAAATCGATCGAATAGTTTTTGCTCTAGCTTTGTATACATACAGACATACATACAGACATACAATCATACAGACATATAGACAGACATTTTGTAAAAACCACACTTTTTTGCTGAGGGGCCTCAAACCGGATATTTCCTCAAAAATTTCAACATCGATTTTTTTTGCGATCACTATACTTTCTCTATACTATAGTATAGTGAGAAAGTAAAAGAGTAATATTTATATAAAAAGGTTTCAAGGACGTTTACATATAGGATTTATTGCCAAAGCCGTAGTGAAGACAGTTGACGGACCATTTATATTTTGAATTTTACGTTCACAGTCCATTTATATTCTTGCATGAACTGCTCCACCATCAATCTAGACAGTGAGACGGACATTACTTAAGAACTTGCCAAGTAAGGCATAATATCTGCTCGGTCAGACTTTCATACAACACAAGGAAAACTCCATTTATCATTGGCGAAACACGCTAACCGAAGTCTCCCATAGTATTGATTTATTATTTTAAACAAAGAAAACCAAATAAATACATCAACGCTCAAGTTGTCGGATAAAGCAAATGATTATTTTCCCGATGATCATTTTCCATGTCTTTTTAGCTGTCTTTCTAGCTGAACGAAGGTGCCTGATAATAATAACAATAGAATTTTAAAGTAATATTAATTCAAGCTTAATTTAAACAAAAACTAATATTATTCCTTTAACCTATACATCTTGATATTTCGCTTAAATAAAACAATCTCTGTCATAAGGGATAATTACTGAATAGGACCCTTCAATTGGTTTGAAAATAGTTAGACTATGATATCACAAATTACTATGTTTACTAGAGCAATAGCCTGATTTCAGGAACAAAGTCCACGTTTGTTTTGCAAACATTGTTTGCGCTGATTATTATACTAGGATAATATGTCTTAAAACAACGCACAAGTTAAAGGATAATTTGTTGAATAGTATTTATTTAGGGTTTATATATTTGTTATACGTAACACGGCTTCGCAGATACGACTACACAAGTTAAAATTGTATTATATTTCGTATGTAAAAATGATAAGAACAATACAATTATAACGCGAGTATTAAAATTAATGTAATAATGTAATTTTCGTTTGTTAGTACCTCGAATCTAATTAAGGAGTAATGGTATTCAACAAAATAGCATTGTGTATGATTTTTTATATTATGAAGATTTATTTCTAACATAATGCTACAGTTTTCTTCCTGAAAATAATTTATGATAAGGACTTATAATTCTCTTTAAAGTAAACAAAATATTATTACCATTTTTAACAATATAAGCTGAAGCAAATCAAGTCAACTTTAATTGCTCAAACTTTCATTATGAATCTACCGTTGTTGTTGCCGGAAACGTTTAAAAAATAGTTCAGAGTTTGAAGACATCTGCGAAAATATATACCATTGCTAATAATATAAATCTACACGGGCCTACTACAAAGGAAGTAAATTAAAATTTTAAAATTGCAACTTAAAATATTGCCACATATACTCGTAAATATATAAATACTATTTCTAACCAAATTACCAAACAAGCCTATTAAAACTTGTATTTTAATTACGAAATTTCATTTATTGTAAAATTGTTTATCAAAATTTACAAAGCAATAAAACATGAACGACATTCTGGAGTTCAACACCAAAATAGGCTATTAAATCAACTTTAAACGCACAATAACAAAGTTTAACCTAGTAAAGTTGTGTCTTTACTGCACGACAAGAAGAGCACCTCTAACAGTGCAGCTCAGTAGTGAGCATTGATTTGACTTCAAATAATAACGTTTTGTTCGTAAAATAATAAATATAAATATTTGTTTAGACTTATTTCAATGACTAGTTTTTAAGTTTGAAATTATTTATGTTTTCCGGTATATAAGTTTAAATACACAGACAAATTTATATAATCAATTATAGTTCCTGCCTAAAGCACGCATTGTGTATATTATTAATATGAACCCAATCTTAATAATTGTAAACTCTCAAGACTTTGCTCTCCTTTATGATAATGTTGTGAAAAACTTAGAATTTAGATTAAACAACACTTCATGATGTTATTACGAAATATTTACAAAAAACTGTTCAAAAGATACAAGGTTTCATCAAGTAAAAATGTCACTACTTACTCACTGACTCACATACTCATCAGGATAATGAAACACTTCTAGTTGAGGTAGAGACTTGAAATTCGGCATCGTGTTTTTGTTTTTTTGTTTTTTTGTTATTGTTTCAATTTGGGTTTATTTTTTGAACTGCCTTTACTGCTAATGCATCTCTGCAGGAAAATTTGCCAAGGTGAAACAAGAAAATCTTTGCTGGGATGAAAATAAATTCGATAGTTGAATCAGTTCAGACGTTGACCTAGACAGAAAAAGAATAAGAGGGCGGCTAACGTGGTCTGAAAGGAGATTTATTCTGTTGGAAAAGGATTTGGTATTATTTTGATGTTAGTACTTTTATGGACCAAACCCTTAGAATGGAATTACTTGGCCTTGTTTTTAAGATTTTTTTTTTGCAGGAATATTATTAGACCTAAAACTTAGGCCTATTCAATAGTTATTTCATACTTTTGTTTTTAATTTATAATATTGTATTTGTATTAGTGTTCTACTTATATATTTAATTTTAACAAACATACCCAATTAACATTCAATTAAATCAAAATTTGAAATTGTTTGGCTATATCTTTAAAACCAAGTTAAGTTGAGATTAATAAATTAAGATATCACGGATAAGAAGAGAGGTAGAATGAAGTTGTGTATAATAAATTGTGCACTAAATTAGTAGTAAAATCGTTATTTTAAAGGAATCTGTTTAACACTGATTGCTTTAAACAGTAATTTAAGTAATTACGAGATATTAGCTATATATTTGTATATATATATATATATATTTTTTTTTTGTATAAGTGTTTTATTTTTAAATGTAATTGCTTAGTATGAAATAGCTCAAGAATGATTAAGTAGACAAACTGAAATTTACCGTTGTACGCGATACAATATCTTAGCCTCACTCCTGCCACCAATACATGAAGACAGCAGTTACAATAACCTACGGGTTGTGACAGTAGGCATACTACACGAAGAAAACAAAAAAAAAATGAATACAGAGTTTGTGTTAAGTGTTATGTGGTCTATGTTTGTATATTTAAGTAGTTAATTGATATATAAATAATTTATATATAATCTATATATATATATATATATAAGCCAAATACCACTCATTCACTCACTCACTCACTGACTCATCACGAAATCTCAAAAACTACCGAACGGATTGGAACGAAATTTGGTATGCAGCTTCCTCTAGAGCCATAAGTGCTCACTTAAAAAATTCGAATTCTCAGGAGGGGTCTGGGGGGTCAAAGTTACTAAATCAAGATTTCTCCAAAACTACCAAACGGATTGGAATGAAATTTGATATGTAGCTTCCACTAGGCCATAGGTGCTCTAGGGCAGTGCATCGTGAGGCTTCCAAAAACTACAGTCAACAAAATCCCCAGGTGAAAATGGCTGCCGTTCAAAAATACAGTTCTAAAAGATATCACATGAAGGTGCTTCCATGGTCTGAAAAATCAATGTCAGGGTTTCACTACGGTACAACTGCAACACCGATTATCACAAAGACAAAACAGTTACTAGGTCCTATGACGACATGTAAATGGTTTACAGCTATAAATGACATGGTTTAGAACCTACGATTCATATTCTTATGACACCCGAAATTACCATCATCTGTCGCACTTATTTCACCAAAATAATTATGCAATAGCGAAGCATTGCCGGGTCAGTTAGTAATATATATAATAACATTTTTTTAACGAACAGCCTTACAGCTTTATAATTTTTATAATTGTACACATTTAGCGAGTTAAAAATCACCCTCAGCATAGTTAGGTAGCCCTAAATTAAGTTTTTTGTTTTAAAATAATATTTTAATAAATTATGTCCATCTAATTAATCCGCCTGTGATTTTTCACGGGGGCTTACTAGTTTTAAATAATGACAACGGGAACTACCCAGCATTTACTCGATAATGGATGAACAGCCGAAACGGCCGTAGTGCGATATCAAAAAGAAAATATTTAACTGTTGTGACATTAAAGTCGTATTTATATATTTAGTACTTATCATATTAGTATTAAATGTATACTGTGTTTAATAATATATAATCCATTTCTATATAGTATGCACTACCTTGCACAGGTGGAACTTATTTAGTATTTTATAAATTCTGTTATGAATTATTTTACGAAACACAAATTTACTCTGTAAAATACTTAAGTTGGCAGTAATATGGTTAAAATGTGAAACAATAAGAAATCAGTATTAATAGTTAGGTTAGATTTTTGTATACATACATTTTTTATAAATTTGGGATTATATGAAACATTAGAAATGTTTTGATTAGTACGAACAGTTATGTTGTTTAGGTGAAATGACAACTCGAATACGTTAACCTAAATATTTGGATTAAGGCATCTAAAGTAAATATTGTCTAATATTAAAATTATATGTACCATTATTATTATTATTATTATTATATTTTTTTTTATTAATAAACAAATTCGTTTATATTAATTAGAGTTATCCTAAACATCGATAATTACGTATAATAACGTCAGTAGTTTTACACTTTCGTCAAATAAAGTAATATATTGGTTATACATAAGCTTGATTATGACATGAAGCAGCACAGCAAATTCGATTGCCCTCTTTCAAACCTAATAGCCTCCCTGTTAACCACGGCATTAACTTGATCAACAGTTAAATAAAAGTGCATACAAAAAAGGATTCATTAAATTACTACCTACAATTATTGATTCTGTTAAAAGAGTTACAATGAACACAAACAAAATTCGTACTTAATTGTTCGGTTTTATTATTTTGTTTACTTACAGAGACAACCTAAATAGGTACGAGAGTAGAGAAAACGTATTTTTGTTTATAAAATATCGTCAAATTTTAAAGAATATTCGAAACGGAAAAAATATTTTATTAAAAAACTAGATACTAGGGTTCGACCATCGAAAGGGCATTTTAAAGTAATAATCTAAATATATTAAAAATACCTTATTGAGTCTAGACTTGTCATGTTGAAAGCCCCTTAGAAATTTCTAGTGATTCCTTTTACATATTGTTCGGTTCCACGGAAACAGGAGTTACTTTTGTCATTATTTGTATGTATGTATTTGTTCCTATTATATTTTAGCTTATGCGTTTATTAATTTATAAATGTTTATTTTTTATACAGATTTCATATAAGTTAAATAACAGGAATTCAAGGCTGTTACAAAGCAAGAAACAAAGCAATTCTATAGTAGGTCTATTCAAATTGCTCTTTAAATAATATGTTGTTTTGTATTTTATCTAAAAGATATTATATGTTTCCATTATTATGTAAAGTAAGTTTAGTATCATTATTTTTAGTATAGATAAGTCTGTTCATATTTAAAAAAAGAAATACTTTATTATATTGCCTTAAAATACTAATTTAAAAAGTTAAATCCACGGGGTAGTTTAGACAAATACAACATATTATTTTACAACTGTGTTTATATGCAACAAATAATTGTAAACCTTCATCTTTATATTTAGGAAAAAATATAGTTTTAGTTTGAATGAGTCATGTAAACCATATTAAAGAAAAGGAGAGGGAAGCAAAGGGCAATTTAAAATTATACGCATCCAACATCCAGGAATTTACGTTTAAAATAACTCAATATTTTACATTACTGTTTTATTACGAATGTTAATATATTACCCGTTAAAAAGAAAACTAACCAACCTATAACTTGAAACAAACCAATGCAGTTATTTTATTTTTCCGTTTAAACAGAAAATAGTTACAGATGTGTTTATCGCCATTTACCTATAAACTGTACCTTAACATTTACAACTATCTGAAACAACATCTTGACAGACTTTTAAATTTGTCTTTTTGTTATGTGACTAATTATTGTTATATGGTTGTTTATTATTTTGAGTAAACATGTAGATTGTATTTATTTGTAGTACTTCACAAAGCCATAATTCTTTTCAAAAAAACGAATCCAGATTTTGTAAACTAACAATTAATTAATAATCAATGATTGTTAGTTACAAAACAGTAACTCAAGCATAATTTTTTAGTTATATTTTTTAAATTTACTTTGAGTCATAGTATTTATCGACATTTTCCTTAAACAAGTTTTACCATGAAATTTTCTTTGGTAATGTGTTCATTGCTTTACTTAGCCGCATTTATAGTGATATATTTTACCCATGTCAATATTCTATTTGTGTATGTAATGTTGACACTGCAAACTAATAAAAATAGTTCGTTCTGATCTTCAGACATGAATCTGAAATTTTTGAATGCTGATAAGAATAACACAGTTATTATTAGCTGAAAATGATTGTCATATTTCTAAATTTGAATGTTTTACAGAATCAAATTATAGCAAGCACAATTGCGATTTTTGAAATTCAATAACGAACATTTTAAGCAAGATTGGTACGTTTAGATTAAAATTACAAATTAACAAATTCTTCCACATGTCTATTTAAAATATATTCTAAAAATTAGAAGTTTATATAATCTATTTTTGACTTTACATCGGTGGAGTTTTATATTATATAAAAATAGGCTATGTAATATATATAAAAAATAGACATTACAATATATTATAAAAATTAGAAGTTTAATTAATATATCGTTTGGATCTACAACAGCGGAGTTTTGTATTATATAAAAATATGTAATACATTATCCAAAAATGTAATTAGGTTTTTAACTTTAGAAATTAAAATAAAACTTACTGTCGAATTAATTAACCTTATTTACTCCAAACAACATTAAATCACATTTTTAGTATTGAACCAAACTTGTTAAGCTTTCACTAAAGAAACACAACTAGTATTTAACTAGCCAATAAACATGGACCACTACATATTATCACTACAAGCATTAATTAACCAACGACCAGCTGATTAGGTCGAGAATTTCAGCTAGTACAAATTAGACGCACAACACTTTTACATAGGTTTAAAATTTTAACACATATTTTAAACTATTTATATTTATTTAAATAATCGTCGAGCAGACTGTCACAGAACACATTATCGGTTATAAACATTTTGTTAAGGCAGTGCATCACGATACGGCGGGAAACTGACTGAACGAACTTGAACGTGAATACGTAAGGGACATTGTGTTGCCAACTTTGCGGAGTGAAAATTCTCGAGCAGCAAACAATCGATACAAAATGATAGGGTCCTAAAATTTAATATAATGTTTCTTTCTGTTATTATAGATACATACAACATAAATTTTATTAAAATGTAGTATTTTAATTGTTAATCGTAATACATGTTGTAATTAAAATATAACAATATTTTGTTATTTGAATATAATGATTGAACTAAAATATTATTATAATAATGTGTATTTACATTTATTTATCCATTTAAATAGGTTCTACACTCGTATTTTGGTAGAACTGTTGTTGTGTATAGACCTCATTGTTAAAAATTCCTTAAGTATTTATTTTTTTTACAGTTTAATTAATCTACGTTTTAAAAATATAAATTTTTCCGTTAAAAATTTAAACCGCTATATTTGTAACACGGAGGTTAACTTAAAAAGGTTTAGCTCAATATTTGCAATCGGGTAAGTTTTATCTTAAATCAAATTTCTCTTTTTAAACACGTTTACCGAAAAATCTCACTGTTAAACAAGGAAAACGTGCACGCTTACAGTCTAAGTGCACATTCTTTATAATTAACAGAATACTTCTTCATAAACGTAAAGATTCTTTAGAATTTATTTATGAAACAAAATGTAGGATTTTAAAATTCAACAGAAATGTAAAATAACTACTTTGATTTTATGCGACGTAGTTAAACATGTCTCTTGGCAAGTTGTTTTACTAGCTCTACTCTATGGGTGGCCTTAGTTGTTTTGTTCTACAAATACAAAGTTGTAAAACATAATCCGGGTGTTTCTGTAATGTTTCTATAATTTCCGATAGTTATATTTTGCTCTTTGAGAGCAATAATAGCTTACATTTCTTTCTTTTGTAAGTTCTGGTGAGATTGGTTCTATGGTGAAAACAATTTATAATTCACGTACATATTTTATTAAAAGTACTCCAAACGATTATTATAAAGGCAACAAGTTATGGATCAACAAGTTTAATCCATACACAAATAGATTCCTCATTGTTTTCTTCCTTTTCTTTGCTTATACTGTCAACTAAACTGAAATGAAATATTGAAGGACAGTCAAGATAACAAAATGAATGTGTTAACTGTTGATAGATAGCAGAAGCAAAACAGTCGTACATTATTCACGCCGATAAGGCCTGCCAGTGTAATCGTTTGATTTGTTACGAAACGCTTTCCCTTTTCTTTGTCTATACTATTAAAACTACAAATTTAATATCATTGAGTTTTAAAAATGTATGTTTGATTATTATTTATTCTTTAGATTTCTGTATGATGTAGTAAAGTGTGCAACATTATACGAAATCTGTACTGTCTTATCTACATATAAACTGTTTTATGTATCAGCTTACGATCCGGGCTTTTCCCGGGTAAAATAGGAAATTGATTTAAGATTCTTGCCCGATAAATTCTGTGAGTTTATTACGAGTGCTACACTAAATATATTCAGTTTTTCATAAAAAGTTTATATAACTCTGTTTTCTACCGTAGGTTATTATACTGGATGAAATTTTATTACTTAAACAAGTTGACTTTGGTTTGTATTTTATTATTTTTTTTAACAAATTTATACCAGTGATGTTAGCCGCGTATAGCTTACAGGACGAAACTGCAGTACATCACGAGGACGAGAACAATTAACCTCAACTTTACTTTCTTTAAACAAGATGATAACTCGTAAGACTAGTAACACACGGTATTCTCTTTTATTTTTATGTAAATTTGTATCCTTACATACTACAGTTAGAGTATTATTAATTTTATAAACAAATTTCACCAGGCTTTTTTTTTGTTAGTTTTTGTACAAATCTTACTAAAAAACGTCTAGTCATATTTTAATAAAAATGTTTCTGATATTTTAAACATTGTGTCAGTTGAAACATGGACTATGTTTTAAAACCCATTTTTATCAATAGGGTTCCTCTATGATTTGAAAACTGTTAAAAATTAACGAAAACTGTAGGCGCAATCATTCTACAAACAATTTAAAAAAATCTAAAAACGTCATTAAAATCTAAAGTTAAGTCTATATATTACGAGTTTATAAAAATAGAACAACAGTGTTTTATCTTACCGCACACAAGTTAGTAGTCCACGGTGTGCCATCGATATGCGTTGCGCCGTTGTTTTTTGTTTTAGTTTTTAAAGACTAATTTATTTTGCTTTGTTAGTACTAGACAAGTGTGGTTATTATGGTTATTGACAATGACAATAGACAAAACTTTAATTGTCATTTGCGTGTACCTATTTAACTCGTAACATAAATAGCTCATTTGAAACTTTTAATAATATATCAAGCATTAGTGGCATGTGATTTGAAATTTACTATAAAACATTTATATGGATATATATAGGAAATATATGTGGAAATTACCAATAATATAGATTTAAAAAATCAATTGATGGGTCAAGTAGCTTAAAATGGTAGACGGAAACCTACAAGTCTTTTTTTAGTCAATATTTGTTCGTTTTCTAAGTGTGGAAAAGAAGGATCCTTAATTTAAACACGGAGAAGCCGGTCACGATCCCTAGAATACTTTGTAACGGAAAAAAAAGAAGAAAATCATAATTTCTTAACTATGACTTCACAATGCTGTAACTATTTAAATAAACTAGTCAAGTTATAATCTACATAAAATCTGTAATGAAACATAACTACAAAACGATAAATATAAATAATCAAATGAAACGCTTCTCATTTAATGCAATACTTAAGTTATTCAAAAGAAAATATTATATTTAGGCATTAGTATTGCATATTTGAGAAATATTGATCATGAGCTTAAAGGGAACAATATAAAGTAAACGTAGAATCTCGCCCGTCGACGTGAACACTTGCCTAACAATGATGGGCAAACATTCAATCCTTCCTTGTAAGCCCATGACGTCATTTGAAAAATGGTTAAACGATTTGTAAACAGCCGTCGAAGGCCAAACAGACAGTTAGGCTCTATAAGCGTATGGGTCAAGGAGCTAAAGAGAAATATTCGCCTAATCTAACCAATAAATATAAGGTAGTTAAAGAAATAATTTTACATATTTAAAAAAGAATAGTTAGTGTGTGAAAATGATTATACTGTTCAATCAATGTTTGTGATAGTTAACTTTAAATAATATGAATCAAGATTGTTTCACATTACTTAATCGACGGGCAAAGTAGTTGTTGAAACTTGGCCTCACATTTATAACGGAATGAGTTAAAACCCATTTAGAATTAGATACTGTATTTCCTCGAATTGTCATATGTCCAGATCTCAAAATATCGTGATTTTTCTTATATTAAATATAAAAATATATTTATATCATACTCAAAAAAAATTTATTATACCAAATGTATACACACTTGATGTATGCATTAATAATAATTAGTATTAGTAATTAACATTATACATATGATAGCTAATGCAAGTAAAATGATATCTTTGTAACAAAAATACACCGTTTAGATGTAAAGTAGATAAATATTGCATATGTTTAGTAAAATTATTAGTTACATGTATTGGGTAACACATACAATTATACTGTTATGAATTTCGTATCTTATCTCAGATAGTATCTAATTAGTAAACAATGGGTAAAAAATCAGGTTATATAAAGTGCTTCATATTATATAGTAATAGGCCTAATAATTATCTTACAAAAATACTTAAAATATGATTTAAGAAAACTCCGAGCTACTGAAAAATGTTTCATCTTCTCTCAACATAAAATGTTATTATTCTACTGAATGACCGGGCAGCAAAGTAATTGAATAGGTTCATTTAGCAGTAGGGACCACTGCGTAGAAAATAATTTCTTGAGTTCGATTTACTTGCGCCATATGCTGTTACCTGGTCTGCATTATTAGTCTGCCTAAGTGGCATAAAGTAAAGGCGGTAAAAAGAAGCAGAAGAAAAAACAATTTATTATTTTTATTTTGACAAGAATCAAAAAATATTTGTAAAGACCAACGCGTCTAAAGATTTTATTAGAATCAGGGTTATTATACATACAAATTATGTTTTATTGTTATGTTTTGCGTTTAGAACTAATAGTGCAATTATTTTTACATAATTTCTTTTAGAAAAAGAGTAATAGAACAAAAATCGTTTGATAGAAATTACGATGTTAGTTTAGTAGTAAATTTTTTTTAATAATTGATGATTAGTAATATATTGTTTTTACCATTGATACAATTACAAAACGAGCACTAAATTAATTCTTCTCCATTTTTATAAAATAAAATAATTACATTAAACTATAGTATCTATAATTGTATCATTGGTGTATTGAAATTGTGAATAAATATTAGATAAATAGATACCACTACATTCTAATTAATTTGAATTTTACTTTGTTGACATACAAATTAGTTTTATTATTGAGAATATATACTTCTAGTCACAAGGTGATACTTTGCAGTAACCACAATGAATAATAGTTTTAAAACAAATATTTGGATTTTATTATTTGCATGATTGTAGTTAGAGATACCGCATATCAAATATTATAAATTCCCTACAATTCTTATTGGAATTTAACAAATTAAAATGATTCACTACCTGCATTCAAATCACCATTAGTTTCCAATTATAAGCAGCAGATAAAACGGAATCTATATTTAACTAATTATTATTAGCATTCAAACCGCGTCTATAGATTTTCCATATGCACAATAACGGAATACGTAACATGGTTAAGCTTCAATTAAAATTCATCACGGCTGTAACCTACGTGTCTATAAGTTTGTCTGAACTTCTAGCTTCGATGGAGGTTTGGCACGTCGATAGGTATTGGCCGAGCTAATTTGATTAATACACTAAAGTAACTTTAAAGTAGGAAGTTATGGTTTGATTTTATTTATTATAACACAAAAATAAAACAACGATTTTATAAATGAACTAATCTGGCGTTACTAAACCATAGCCTAATTGTCTAAGACTTATTTTTGGTAGAATAATTTATTACCGTAAGAGACATTTTGTGCAGCAAGTGAATTGCACAAGAAATAGGTCAGTATCCATTGCAGTCAAGCCAGTTTCATTTCATAAGTTTGTGTGTCGTTTTCAACCAACAAAAGACCGTTTCTAGACTATTGTCAATATATAGGAAGCAATCCAAATGAAACAATACAAGATTACTTTTGGGGTACCTTTGTTATTTTTCCTTTGTATACATAGCAAATAAAGTCTCTCCTTTTAGGATATTTGTATCTATATAGATAAACAAAATTCTTCCTTTCTAAATAAAAAAATAAAACATATCTGAAATATTAAAACAAAAACTGGTAATATAGATTTTTCATATTATATAAATTTTTAGGAAATCAAGTCGCTTGTGTACTTAGGGTAATTTGTTATAACAAATGATGTCAATATTAATTTGTATTTTTTCCTGTTTCTTTATTTTTAACTTGTGTTTATGTATACGGCATACATAATTGTACTTTAGTATTACTTCATTAAAATTACTTCTACGAACATCGGACTTAAAAGGTAAACACGTAACAAATGTACAAGGTCAGGCACAAGCGAAAAGAAGTCACAGTTCTGTTAACAAATGCTATTGTGTTTCCATGAGAATAGGAGGTAAATTTCAGCAATGTGTTTCATTGTGTAATGCAAATTTATTTATTCTCTAGACTAACTGAAACAAATTTGTGAATCAGTTTTAAACACAATTTGAATTTTTAATGAGATATTAATATGTAAATCTTAAGCATAAAGAACAAATAATTTAACTTTCACTCAATACAAATGACAATGACATTTAACGAACAACTAATTAATATACAAATGACAACTTTTTTTTAACTTCTAAAATAATAGTTTTAATTTATCATAAATAAAGGTTAACAACTAAAAATGGGAGACTAAAAATATAATATCTAACGTCCATTAAAATATATACGCTGAAATAATCAGATCTGTCAACAGATTTTAGTTTTAATAGTAAAAAAATTAAACATTATTTCAAACTAATATTTTGGAAAGGTACCTAGATCATTTCTGTAAAATAGAATTATAGAATAGATTAATAAAAATACATATCATTATTTTAATAAAACCATATTAATCTTATATTATATTATAATATCTTATAATAATATTTATTATAAAAATATTATTTTTATAATAATCTTAGTTTTATAGTTAATCTTAGTAAAACTGTTTTGGTACAATGTATTTATTTATTAGTTAATTTTTTAAGAACAAAAATACAAAGCGCCTCATGTCTACAACGTTTAACCTTAGCAATTAAGGTATACTGCAATTTTTTTTCAATTTCTATTTATTTAATAAATATATTTTATTTGTTAAAAAGAAACTACTATTAGAAAATAATTAAACCAGTTCTGTACCCGTGCTTCGCTATCGTAAGGACATTATAAAAGCCTAATTGAATGTAGCAGTTATTTATTTGAGAATATTATGATACCAATGTATTTAGCCTGCAGGTATTTTTAATTTAATTCTGTACACTCATAAAACATTTAACTGCAAATGGAATAAGATGTTTTAAATTTGGTAATTTTATAATTTTACACATTACTGTTAAGTTAATAAATATTTTACTATTGGGAAAATCACAAAGTTTAAAAACGAACACATTTATACAGGTTTAATAATAATTTTACATCATAAAGGTTGCATTTTTTATTTTCTGATCAGGAAAAACAGTCAAAATCGTTATCAGCTGATAAAGTATCTAAATATTAAATGAAGTAGTTCGTTTACTTATGATAATTGATATGTTGTAAAAACTATATTCCTATTATAAAACTCACCACAATGGTTTAAATCAGCAAAATAACACATTTAAAATTTTTTCCAATTATGGGAAAGATTAAAATTTTATTGATATACATGGTATGAGCGCACACGGGATGCGTCTCTCAAACTAAAAGTGAGTTTCTGGACAAAAACTAATACAAATAACATGGGTAATTTTTAGGACCTATATTTTACATTTATTTTTACAGACATAAATAGAGGAAATCATACATTATATATATTTTTAGAGTAGGCCTATATCGGAACGTTTGGGCTTCAAATGGGTGCATTTGTCATTAACCCACGTTATCTGGTTCTACACAGAAATTCTACCATTAAATGAACATGGTGTAATTAAACGTTAGTTATTTTTAAAATAAGGTGATATGTTTATTTAATTATTTTTATGTATATCTGTGTGCATATTGTAAACGTTTAAAATGACACTTCATTTGTACAAATTAGTTGAAAATAACATCGTAATGGGCCACGAATTTGATTATATAGTAAGATATTAAGTACACTGTTATAGTAAAAACATAAGAATACATTATTAGGCTATAATTCCAGATCTGGTAATAAAGCAATGCAATGGTGATACTTACAAAATCTCAATATAAAGTCTCTTCAGAAATAACATCCACTTACCTGTAACAGTAAGTATTTATTAATTACAACATTATACAAATTAATTTTATATACAACAATATAATAATAACTCAATCCTCACGTAACTATTTAAGCTTTATAAGTTGATAAGATTGAATAACTTTAAACTGACAATGAAAATGTACAACATGTTTTATGCTAGTCTATAAAATGTTACAGTTTTATTAATTCACTCGAGTAAAATGAGGAAAGTCTTGCTTGGGTGATGGGGCTCACTGTCTAAACTTGTAACGCAGAGGGCGTGGTAGTATAATAGAAATATATGACTGATTTTATAGTAATAGTGCCGCCCTTAAGTTTATGTGTTATCTACAAACTGTAAAAAAATTCTGTAACCCTGCAATAGCAGATACTCAAAGTTAAACTAATATGATAAGAATTGTTAGATATTAAAATCTCATTTTGTAAGTTCAACAATCATTATTGACCAGATAATTTAAAATACTGTAGTAATGAGTGGTTTTTGTACATTATAGTTGTATGTTGAAAAACTCTTTTAATAATAATTGTAATACGCTTAACTTTTTTTTTAATGTGCAATAAACTCATAAGATTTGTACGTTTTGGTAGGCATTTTGAAACGGTAGAGCTTTATGTAAAAGTAACTCACTAAGTTGTTTCACTAAACAGCTGTTTACATGAGTAACAAAATCTTATTTTAATTTAAATATTTATACATATAAACTAGACATCTTACACATACAAAACAAATAAAATAGTATGTAAGATCCCTAAAATGCAAATTAATTATTGTGAATTTTAAACGAACCGTTTAGCTCAGAACTTTGATCCAAAAAAATTATGTACATTGTGAGTATATCTAAATATTATAACTTTTTTACATATCGCCTAGGAACCTAATTTTTTATTCCAGCTGCACCAATACCCATGGTTTGTACTGTAGAGCAACCTTAAGCTTCGGAGTAAGGTTCTCGTTATAACAATAAGCATTCCAAAACAAGAACTAAATGTAAAACATCTACTGACATACCACATAAACACTTTATAAGTAAATGTATTTGTACGTATTAACAAACATGGTTTCAGTAGTGCCAACTATCACCTACTTTGTTTACTGCACAAACACTGTCAATATAGTTGAGTGGCATTTGGTTTCAGCTCTCGTAAACCGCTTTAGGGAGTGTTTGTTTATACATTGCTTGTTTTCAGATTCCATCAACTCATTCTGTGTGCTAAAGTTTCACGTGCTTGTTTTCCGAATATATAAACAGAATAGCTGCGAGCCATGGTTGGAATACCAAATAACATCTATTTATTTAGTTTCGTTACAAGCATTTGAGTTACAAAAGATTTTGTGTGAATAAAAATATTATCACGTTCACTGCTAGCAAATTTTGTATTTCCTAGCTAGGAGCTGACCTTTATTTTGTTTATTTATAGCCTAAATGAGTAGAAATTATTTTATTTTTTAACCTTTCTACGTAATAATCACTAATATTTTAAAGCGGACGCTCTTGTGCGTTCATAGCACATAGGCTTAAAATTGGCGTAATGAAAATTCTCCCAATACGGGGGTTGGCATACGAAGCACGCAATGCATTGTGTATTGAAAATACTACCAATATGGGGGTTGGCGTGCGAAGCACACAATGCATTACTTATAAAACTACTCAAAAAAAGGGAAAGGCGTGCGAAGCACGTGTTCTTTATAGATTTGTAATCTTATGTTTGTAACTAATTAGATTTTTCGCAAGTAACATTAGAATCAAACATTTAAATCTTATTTCTATTTATATCAAAATTACATCTAATTGAAGATTAAGGTAATACAACAGGAGTTTTATTAATGATTATAAAGAACAAGAAATACTTAGACTTAGTCCGAGAAAAACCTAACTTAAAAAGTAAAGAAAGCCTACAAAATTAATAAATAATAAAATAAACGGATCAGGAAACTGACACATACTTTCTCCCTACATATTTTGAACAATAATTTTTACAGGGATGCGAGTGGTGCCATTTAATTTTTGGCGAAAAGTACTATAACATACTCTACCTTTTCATCAGTAGAATAATAATTCAAAATACCATTTTTTATTTTTTAAGAGTAATTTTTACATAAAAATCCATAAAATAACGGAAAAACCAACTTTTCTCAAAAATGGTTCTAACGATTTTGATTAAAATTTTATAGTTTATAGAACTTTAGGTCCCTAATAAACTATAAAATTTTAATCAAAATCGTTATAATCGTTTTTGAGAAAAGTAGATTTTAAGGGTTTTTATGGGAAAATTACCCTTAAAAATCCAAAATTCACAAAAAATGAAAAGAAAAAAATCCTGGAGATACCGTGGATTAGTACCTACATACAAAATTTCATCAAAATCGGACGACTGGTTTAGGCTCTAGGTCTCATAACATCCGCACACACACACACCGACACACCCTCACCCCCACAGACACACACACAGACATGACTCCGAAAACCACTTTTTTAGGTTCAGAGGGACCCAAAACGGATATTTCCACCAAAAATTCAAACTCGAAAATTTTGACGCATACAATACTTTCTCCATATACTATGGTATAGGGGGAGAAAGTAAAAAGAACGTGTGAATCAGCAGTTATTGGAATTATCACTCTGTAATAACCCAAGTGCAAACTTCGAACTATTTTAAGTTGTTTACGAACTAATAGCTCCATTAACTGATCTTTGAAATTTAAATAATGTCAATTATTGTAATAAACAACTATTTAATAAATTTTTTAATAATTTTTAATATTTAATATTTAAAAATTTTGAAATTGGCAAAAAATGTTTTCATTATTTATAAGCCTAAATTTAATTTAAAATTATTTATTCCTTTCATTGTTTCTAAACATGAAGCCATATCCATTAGATTCGTGTTATTTCTTAGGTAATTAGTGTACATTTTTCTGATACTTTTTCATTCAAAAACTTAAAACTCTATTTTTTATTAATGATTTACAAAATATTATTGATGAGCTCTGAGCTATAAATGGACAATGTTAAGATCAAATTTTATCAATGAAACTTCCTTATATGCTATACTCCATGACGTAATAAACTATTGTTTTATAATTTATAAGTATTTAATTTAAGTTCAATGCTTACCCTTTTTGTATTGTTGTTTTTTTGTTATCAAAAATAGATTTTTTAGTACAGTTTTATTTATCTTGTTTTTTTTTTACAAAAGTAGTATACAATTAAATTAAAGTTCCACCACTACTATATAGTAATACATATTATTATTAGTCCTACATAATGTATTTATGTAACATTTTGCGTTACATGTTTTTAGGCCTATGCATTTATTTGTCCAGTTTTGTTGTTTTATTTTGAATTTTTATATTTTTTAAAATTTTTTCTTCCAAAATACTTTGAAGCTAAATAATTTAAGCGTATTGACTGTAAAATAAGAAGGAAAAATGCGTGATTTACGATATAAAAAAAATTACTTTTATTTAACTAAACAATAAATAATTTAAACTTGAATACTAAATTATTGCTGTTAGTAAGCTGATTATTCGTGTAAGTGTATATCACTTGAGTTGTAGTAAATAAGTACTGTATATACAAATTAACGATTATTGCAAAAACAGTTTTAATTAGGAGATTATTGTTTTAATGCATTCTAGCAAACAGTGTTTTTATTGGTTGCTTCACAAATCTTAGCAGAATTTTAAATGTTATTAAAATATATTGTAGCATAATAAATTAATAGACCTATAATTCAAAGCATAACATCATATAAGGAAGTTTTAAAACAACTTTAGACTCATTTCCATAAATTAACCATTATAATATGATCACTCGTTCGTCTGCTTCTAAGTTTATATAAACAGGCATTTCCTTAACAAATAAAGGATTATGCTTTAGCTAGCCTCCATATATATCCCCAAATCAAAACTCAAAACATTTTTTAGTATGAGGTTTAGTGCTGGCTTGTGGGTATAATATTACAGGGCTTTATTTACGAATATCAACAAATACTTTTTTAGAATTTTGTGAAATTTATTACATTTTCAAGTTAATACTGAAGAGGTTGCTAGAAATCTAGTTCCTGTTATTTTATAAATTATTGCAGCTGGTTTCTAAACCAGTAGTGTTAGAGGTACGCATATACTTTAACTCGTATATATAAACCCGTGAAAGATTTATGCACAATATTTTTTCCGTGCGGTGTACGGTTATATAGTATTTTAGGAACAGTCAACTCATATTTCTGGTTTTCAGCACCATTTTATAAATTACTCCCGTAATTTCCATTGGTTACACCATCAGTTCGGTATATTGGATTGTTGAGGATTTTTGATGTTATAATTATTTTTTGTAAAACTTTTAGGTTGTATGACGGCACGGAACCCTTGGCACTAGCAAATATCTCCAATTAGTATTGTTAAATAACAATTTAAGTGTTCATAGTACTTGAAAAATAGGTTTACTTGATAGAGTTTTAGTTTCTTTCTTTAATTAACGTAGTTAGTCTATTGCACTTGGGGGAATACCGGAGGCCTACTATAATTTAAATTTACTCCACTAACTATTCCAAACCAGCAACTCGATTGAAAGATGCAACTTTAAAAACTATCAGATGAACTACAAGACTATGTTACAATGTTCCTTGTTGGTTTGAGACATTAAAATCTGGCCCACAATTCTACGTGTCAATATTAGGATCAGTTTCTTATAACGATTACAACAAAAACAAATACACAAACAAAGTGAATAGGCTTTGTCTATGTCAAGTCAAAACAAGTACTTCCACTATAAGTATAAATACACAGGAGAAAGTAAAACAAGAAGTAAATATTTAGATAGTTAAGTGGCTGAGTTAATTATAAAATTAATCGAATACATTTTGTTGATAGTTTGCTTGTGTTGGCAGAAACTGTTGGCACGATTCTCTACACCTGGTTAGACTTTGGCAAGTCATTGTTAGCACTCGACTGTGTCATGCAGATTTATTTGTTACTGATAACTAACGTAACAGATATCAACAACAATGTGATTTTACTTTTTAATCAATTGAATAACCTTGTATTTATTGGTTTTAGTACTCATTTTATAACGTAGAAAACTTGTTAATAATACTAAACATATTCGTAATTTTAAGTGGAATCATTACTCTTCGATAATATTTGTTATGTAAGCCTATATATTATATATTTGTTTCTTCGAAATTGCTAATATTTTATCTTTTAATCAGCACAACCATATTAAATCGCACGATAAAAAGAAACTTCCAGTATTTGAACTAAAGCAAATAACAAACAGAAAAGATAAATAGCGGAAATTTAACTAAAATACAGTTAATATTTCTATAATAAAAGAAATAAAGGCCTGATAGGTGTTACAATTAAACACAATTTTTAATAGTAGGAAAAGAAATGCGGACAAAATAACTCTTAGGCATATAAACTAGCTATTTTACCGGGATTCTCCAATGTATAATGCACCGTTCCCACCCCCCTTTGAGAAAATGTAGAGTATTAGTCTAGGAGCTATAGGCACACGAGTGGGTACAATGTTTACGTCGGATAGCCACTAGTTAACAAAAATAAATTAATGTTTCTCGCTGCAACTCAGTCAGAAACAGATTTTGTATAAACAATGTATTACCAAATTTATATTTCCTAAGTTATACATGTTTTTAAGTTAAAAAAACTTTTTGATTCATTCACGGCCGTTGCAAAAAAAAAATATAAACATGAAAACATCATCCACTTAGAGCGTCATAAATTATTAAAAAAATTTAATAGGCCTCTTTAGTTTTTAATTGTTTCTTCTGATTGTTTTAACCTACAAGACGGAAATTAACGTGAAATAAAATAAATACAAGTGGTGTTACCTTAAATATTGTAACATATTAAAGATATAAAACAATTACAATAGATTATTTGTTATGGATAATTTTCTTCCTCAAAAATGTTTGTACTGGACAAGTTTGTGAAAGCAAAAGAAAAAACTATTCAAATGTATATTTGACTGAACGCATTTAATTACTGATAGGCCTACTCCAGCAAGAAATATAAAAGAAATTTTAAATTCAAACATGAATAACTTTTTACAATTATAAACAAATCAACAGTAAAATTAATTAATTAATTTTTACTTTGTATAAAACAATAATATTAGAAAAAGTCCGTGATGTTTTTGCCCGCTCAGGCGGTCATAGTTTTATAGACATTTAAACAGTACATACATACATTTGTGGTTTCGAAAGGTATCGTAAATTTATAATCTTAAATTTTTTTAATGTAACTGTTTATTGGATTTATATATTATTTCTACAAGTTACCTACGTAACATGACTGTTTTTTATTCCCAGATCCACAGCAAAGATCAAAAAAAAAAATCAGTATAATCAATTTAAAGTTATAAAGTAAGATGAACAATGTTGTAGTAAATAAGCTTTTTTTGAGAGTTTTTCATTATAAACGTTTTATCCCCTTATTGTTTGGGTTTGTTTTTAACGGTTTAGCTATTGTAAGAACAAATCACAGAAATTGTGAAATTTTGTATGGTTATAGCTAAATGCTACTAGGTATAAACTCATAGGGTTATCTACCATCTATTTAAAAATGAGATTATGCTTGGAGCAGATGCTAGACATCTACAGTTGTTGAATCGGCCTGACAATTGAGGCACTTGAACTGATAAGCAAGTCAAGCTGCTGAAACGTGATTCATAGCAGAAACGCAAGGAGATAATCAGATCCATGTTTCAATGTTTTCTGTGCGGCAGAGACTCTATAATAATATCACATATACAGTGTGATTGAAAAGTTCCGGAACGGTGTAATATATTTTGTACCGTTATAGATAAAGTAATGAGACTTGGTATATCAATAATAGCCATAAATGTCTAGTCTTTTAAGGTATTATCACTTTTTTATCCCTTAAGGGGGACGGCCCACGAGGAGTCAGACAAAATTCTTAAATAGCAGCATAGGTCGAGTTTGGTATCAAATTAAAGGTCTAGTTAGTAGAACACATTGCCGCAAACCGGACTTCGAATGATCCACTCTAACCAAAATGGCGGTCCTAAACGTGTTGAAATAAATTGACATAAAGTTGCTAATATCTCGAAAAGGAAGAATTTTTAGAAAACAATTTCTAGAGACAAAAAATGTTTATTTTAGTGCATGACCTAAACAAAGTGCTCCCAAATCAATTTCGTTAATTTTTAATTTTTTTTTATTTTCTAAGATGAAGGAGTAAAAATAAAATTTACGAAATCGATTTGGGAGCACTTTGTTCAGGTCAAGCACTTTGAAATAAACATTTTTTGTCTCTCGAAATTTTTTCTAAAAATTCTTCCTTTTCGAGATATTAGCAACTTTATGTCAATTTATTTCAACACGTTTAGGGCCGCCATTTTGGTTAGAGTGGACCTTTCGAAGTCCGGTTTGCGGCAATGTGTTCTACTAACTAAGACCTTTAATTTGATACCAAACTCGACCTATGCTGCTATTTAAGAATTTTGTCTGACTCCTCGTGGGCCGTCCCCCTTAAGGGATAAAAAAGTGATAATACCTTAAAAGAGTAGACATTTATGGCTATTATTGATATACCAAGTCTCATTACTTTATCTATAATGGTAAAAAATATATTACACCGTTCCGGGACTTTTCAATCACACTGTATATATCGTAATTATAAATATAATACATCCACTACATTAAGCTACCAATATTCGTTATTTTATAGCTAAATCGTAACACATAATCTAATAATTTGAAAAATGTTGGATATCAAAAGTATTATTCCTCAAAGAACTTTAAAACGTGTTTGAATGTCACTACGATTGTCTCAACATCCAAGTGTTGGGTGCGGCATAGTAAGTTATAAAAGAGCAGCATAACAATTAAATTTTAGTTGAATTTCAGAACTTGTTAATAAATATAGTGCTGGTTATATATTTTTTTAATACAATAACTGAGCAATCTGTAATCACAAGAAAGTAAAATATTTAGAGGCAATTTCAAATTATATGTACAAATATAATGCTAATCTCTTCATAAAAAAAACATCAAGATAAAATATTTTCCTTTATAAGCAAATACGCGTACATTCATTTCCTTAACTCTATCGACGATATATTTTAAGGGACTAGAATAATAATAATTTTAAATAAATTCTTTTGTGTGTATTTAGCGCACTAAATCTGTACAAGATTTTAATTTCTCACTGAACTCAGGCCCTGTATTTCTTTCATCCTTGTAGCCTTCATAATGTAAAGTAAGATTAATAATAACAATTTAAAAAAAAAAGTTTCTGTTTTTATTTAATTTTAAATCGTTTGAAGAAACAAATAAATAGTACTTCACCATTAGTGAGACAAAATATCGCTCGATTTGTCTTCTTAATTGCATCTAGAGTTTAATCTGTAGATACAAACCGTTACACCATCAAGCCATCACTTATTACACTTTAATACTTTTTCTGAAGATAGTGGATGGCTCCAAGCTATTTCCTTGTCTAACGAACATTTTGCTAATTAAGTTTTACTAAGCCAAAGAAATATGTTTTGCAGAAATATAGTTACAATCATTGTTTTCTACGTATATTAAATTATACCAAGCTAACTTTTTTTGTCTGATTTACAATACTATTTAGACGAAAATCTAAGTGACTGAAAGGCACAAACTTATCACATTATTATTATTCCGGCTAGTTAGGATATATACAATTATTTAAATAACATTTGAGTGTAGTATTTCATGCAATTAAAGAGACCAAGAAAATGCAGATCAAAAATAATTTTCAAATAATAATAATGCAGATCAAGCCATGGCACCCTACCGCACTATATTATGTTTGAAATGGGCGAGTTCGATTTTACTTTTTCTCTTATTTTAACAGCCGCGGATCTAAATGAATTGAAAATACTTTTAATAGGATATATGAAACTCTTTATATATATAAAGTTTAGCATAAAACTCTTTTAATACTCTATTAGTTTTTATTTTATTTAAAGTATTCAGTTTCTATTGTGCTTGGTGTTCGTTAAGTAATAACAATATTGGTTTTGTTTTGTTGTCCACAGATACTGAACAGAGGTAAGTAAATATAATTATAGCATATAAATGTATACATATTATTTTGAATGAATTGCAATGCTAAACAGCTGAATCTAGTCACACAAATAGTTTATAAACAATTATAACATATACAAATACTTACAAAAATGTAGTTGGTTTATAAAATAATATAATTATGAAATACTTAAGCATTAGGTGTCTACAATCAGCAATACATGGCTGATAGACAAGTTGCCTAGCTCGTGGCGCAAGGTGTTTATTGTTGAATGTGATTCAAACCTGTTTTAAGTTTTAAATTTTAAACAAAGGCAACATTTAAATGTATTGACAAAGGTTTTGCATGTATTATTAACAAATCACATATTACTTTAACATTAAGTCTTTAATACTAAGTAAAAAATAGTGAACGTGTTGCAAAATAAACTATTAGAATTAGGAATTGGTGGTGAGCAGTTTAATGGCAATATTATATAAAACATATTTAAAACTTCATGCAAACAATTTGGACAAAATGCTTACAACAGGATAACATACTACTTTATAAATATTAAATAATAATATATCAAAACAATTTACTGTTACTGGGCTGATAATTTCCTTGCAAAAACTGCATATTTAAATATATTTTAATTTGGAAAACTTTGATTTCATTTGTTACATACAAACTTTTGCAGCTACAATCTTTAAATCTAACCCAAGTGCAGTAATGTTGAAGTTAGCTTGAGAACCTTTAGACACATACTCGTAAAAAAAACGCTAACGGTTAATTAGTTCCGGTTAATTCTTAATTTGCATAAAAGTATTCGATAAGTACATGATTCATAACTGAATTAGTAAAGCAAATTTTAAATATAAATCTTTTGAAAATAACAAACTTTAGTAGTGTATATGACATTCAAACCTAACCTTTTTCGCCATTCGCTTTAATTAACGTAAATAACCATAGTCTTTAATGCGCGTAAAATTTGTATTTGATTAATAAAAAATGGGCAGTCTTGACACAATCCAATAATACAACTTACAGAAACTAAATTTTAAAACATTTCGTAAAAGGTTGTAATAATGTACAGCAAGTCGTGATATGTATTTATATCAGCAAGTCTATATTTGTTTAAATCTCGATATACGAACTCATAGCAGAACTATTCAAGGTGATTAATTGAGAAATTTTTGAGATAACAAAAATAAAAATCTAAGTCTTTCGTTCCGATAATCAACTAATTTGTCTTTAGTTGTACGAAGTACTGTAGGAACTAATGAAGTGCCAGTTGATGAAGGAACTAGGGCAGACTGGCGCCTTAGTCACATCCTATATATTCTGCAAACTAATAGCTGAAACAATATGTAATCAGTTTAATTAGTATTGATAACTAACATTTCAACGTTATGACACATAGAGGAACAATAAGGTAGTACATATATTAAGTAGAATATATATGTCTTGACAAAGGCTAGTTGATTGTCCAATTAATGTTAGTTTACCCTATATACTATACTGCTACAATTTCACATATTTGGAAGGTGATAGAATATTATATAAAGTGGGTGATTCCTATATTTTTTCGACTTGGTTACTAACACTTAATATTTGAACAAATCATCTCAAAAACACAGAATATGAAATTAAAATAAGATCACACACAAAATATAACTGAAGGTACTTGAGAATTTATTTTAAAATTACATTTCGGATACAAAATATATATTTCCTTTCAATTAAACGTTTAACGTTACAGATTGTTTTTGCTGTAACTAGTAAATTAATCAACTGTTCACTGGAAGCATTGTTTGATGTTTTTTGTTGTATGTAGTTCGACGTATATTATAAATAATTTATTTTTGTTTCATTGGAAAATACAAGGTGCAAACAGGGTTAAATAACTTTCAAGTGTAAACTAAGCTTAAATTATTTATATAACACAAATAGAGAATAGAAGCATAATCTGATAATTGATTGATCAGTTTTAAAAAGGCTGGATGTTTCCCTTTTATGAAAAACTAATAGGAAGCATTCTATTTCAAAGAGTATGACAATATTAATTCAGTTAAGCAATGCGACCGAGGATATAAGGTAGTTAAATATACACGTATAATATGATTCGGGATTTTTAGTCAGTCACGCATCTTAAAACATTCGAAAAGTCTGTGCTCCCTGGGTTTAACTTCAATTGACCGATACCTTTAAAGATTGTTTTAAAATTGTTATAAATAAAAGGAAAACTCCTTCTTTTTCAAGTAGTAATAACCTTTTGATAAGTCCATTATACATTATACATCACTGTGAAACCAAAGTAAGCAACAAAGATTAGACCGAAAATGTCTTCATCTCCGTCAGAAAACTAAATACCAACTGAGATATAATTTTGAAAAAAAAAACCATTGCCTTATTAAAAGTTAAACTTTTAAGTAGCGGGATCACACTTCATAATATATTCTTGACATTCTATATCCAAGTGATAGTCATCTTTCTAAAACATTAAAATAAAAATTGCATTATCTTTTCGTGGTCGAAGTAATAGAAGAGCGACAAAATACTCTGCTCACTAGACGAAAAAAGCTTCTTTCATGAATAATTTATAGATAAACTACTTCGACGTGAAACAGAAGCAAGGATACCCAGTGGAATTTGACTTAGTGCGTTTAGGCGACCTTGAGCAGCTGCTCAGTGCTGGTGCTATGAAAGTGTTAGCACTAACAAAAAATCAGTGTCGTTACATTGATTTATATAAATATTTTACAGACATGGATGCCTTATTATATGTTCATGGTTGTCACAAATTTATTGCACAGGTCAAAAAAAAAACCTAGTAATAATCACTCCAGATTAGACCTTCTAAGCTCAGAACGGTAGTTAGTTTTTGTTTTCAGTATTTATAGTAGTCGGTTTCTGTCACCATTTCCTCAACTCCTTCCTCCACTGGTATTACCCCCATGAGTCAACCGTTTTATGTCTGATTATTTACCTATATAAAATTTAAAAAATGAATTTCGTTGTAAAATATTGTTAATATCTATGTAAGAGCATGTAAATACAACATATATATTTCTGTCTTATGCTCGTATTTAAATAATTCAAACTAAATGGTTGTTTATTAATAATCACGGAATATATGTACGATTTAATATTTATTATTTAAACCAATAAAGTAATAGTTATACTTGTATCGTTGTGTTATACAAGAAAGACATCTTCTATACCAAAAGTATAACAAAACAGTTTTCCAGTATTAAAAGACGAGTTGGATGAGTACAGGTGACGCAGAAGATGTAGAATAATGACTTTATCCTGAGACAGGGAACACCTTTAGTGATATTAATGGAAAGGTTTAGTCGGATGCATCGTACATCACTATGGCGAGCAGTTCTTATTCTGGGTAAATTGAGCTAACCCTACCCTAAGCTGTAATCGGTTAAGATAAGTAATGGTACTATTGCACTGCCTAGAGTTTTAAACTTGTGTACAAATTGCTTACAGAACAATAACTATTATCTCAGTATGACTTGTCGAGAAATGTAGAAAACGCTTATGGCAGTTAACAATGATTGAACCTGTGGTCAAATAGTATAAATACTGACTGCTGCTTTAAACAGAAGTTATACATTAAATTATCAAACAGGAAATGAAATTGATAGTATTTCATTAATTTCGTGGACTTCTCCATTTGATAACTCTGTTATTATAATAACAGTTTATATAGAAAATAGCTCATTTTAGTGCATACTCTAAACATCTTGCATCATCTGAGCTTTGTATTTTTAATGGCGAATTTTGCATTCTAACGATAGGAAATATGAGCTATTTCAGTAACTTGTATGGTAATACCTAACGTCGGCGTCGCGAGTGGTCAATAAGCAACGACCATGGAGTTCGTTAACGAAAATAATCCAACACCGAAAGAATGTTGTATGGCAGGACAAATTTTTTTTTAGGATTTTTGTACTAGAATGAAACATTTTTGAGACAAATATAGGGTATTATTCTGCAAAATCTGTTTTTTAAACGACCTTGTAACCCATATGGTTTGAACAAAATCGATCAAAACTATAATTAGCATAAAAGTACCCTGTTTAAGTACACGTAAGGTCAGCTTCTGATTTCAAGCCGATGGCTAGGATGCCAGCTCTTAGAGTTTGTTCGCAGCAAGCGAAGTGAAGCAGTCCTTCCTAGGCCGCAAGGTCGAGTTGCAAAGAAGCAAAGAATTCTTTGAGAGTTCAAAGAATTCTTTGAGAGTTCAAAGAAGCAGCGTGTGAGCCAGGTTGGAGGCTGAGGAGTAAACCAATGTTATTAATATATTCAGCGATTGCTTGAGTTGACCAATTTCAGAAATAATTGCTTAAAACCCTAAAACAAATCAATTACATTTTTAATTTAAATCACGTCAGTAGATCAAATTATTATAAGACTCCTATTGTCTATAAAAGCATTTTCTCAAAGACGGGACTTGCAACGAGGAATTTATCGTAACCGAAAGCATACAAAAGTAAAATTTTATTCAAATTCTGTATGCATGTTTTGAAAACAAATATAATTATTTAGTACTATTTGTATCTATTTCCTACTTAATCTATAAATTAATGTAATTGATAAATACAATTGATTTAATAACAAGAAATTCATAGATTTCAAGGTTTTATAAAATTAAATTATTATCACAAAATATTAATTGAGTGGTAAAGCATAACTTTCTGTATTTTCAAAACGTCTGTCATAGATGTAGGTGCCTGTCAGCTAGCAGAAATAATCTTGTTTGTGTTAAAACTCGAATGTTATAATACAAAATCAATGAAACGCTAAATAAATATGTTTGATTTGGTACAACAGGTATCGAACAATTTATTCAATAGATTACATATCAGATTAAAAACCTTAAATGTTTATTAATAATATCAAAGAACTTAAACCCTAAAATCCATGATGAAAAAAACATACATATAATGACTTTCTAACAATTCCAACAAATTAAACTTGCATTCAAACATATTATTTGTAAGAGTTTCCAAAAGCATTTTTTTAATGTCCCCGAACCTATTTCCCCATAAACCAAGTTATAAGTTAGCAACTGTAACCATCACTGATTATGATGACTTGGTCATAGAAACGCGTTTCAATATTAAACGTTTTGTTATGAGAAACTGCGTACTGTTTTTATTTATAAAGTGTGTCTTTCTCATAAGTCTATTTTAAGTTAAAATTTTCCCAAAACAAGTTTCGGACATTGCCATATATTATTACAAACCATCATCTTTATATTTGAAACTTTGATAAATTGTATTAGTTAAAATTGGTATGTTATATAATAAGATAACATTTTAAAAGGGAAAACGGCATAAAGTTAGTTAATTAATATGATGGAAACTCTGTACTATAACGAAGGCGACGAGCTAAGTTTGTTTTGTATTTCCATGATACCACTTGACCATAATTATTAAATCAGACATAACGTATTTGCCTAGACCTAATCCAAACATAATGTAATCTTATTATGATCTCAACAACAAGATCTAGTAAAGGCAAATGATTCAGCAATTATTACGAATAAGACCACGCACTTGTTTTATCACTTTTTGCAGTAAACATTTTAAAAAATATGTTTGCACTATTGATAGCTGACCACTAATGGTGTTGTAGGTAAAAGAAACAGTAACATCAGAGATAGAGGCCTTTATTACTGATATTAATTTAATAAATACATTGAAAGTATATTTTGAAAATGTAATGTTTGAGTATACAAATTTGAAAAAAACCAATATTTGTCATAATGCAATAACAGCACATTGCTTTGAAATTTGAAATTGGCAACTTTAATGTTAGGTAATTGCTTTTGTTGTTGCCAAATTGTATCCCCAAAGTGACGGAGAGGATTTAGGTTTGTAATTAATTACAGCCTGACAGTTATTAAAACGATGACTGATACGAGGGTAGCCAATCAATGTAGAAACATCCTATTAAACAGTTTTTAATCTGACTGCAAATGTTTTGTATCTGTATAGACTTGATATTGCGTTTAGAAAAAATGATGGAAAAATATAGATAAATAATGTTTACTTTAATGTTTTAGTAAATAAATTATATTAGATGAATAATAAAACCAACTGGTAAAGGAAATCTAATTTTATAATAAAAGCATCGTGCACTACTTATTACACATGTGGGAGCCTTGGTAAAAATGTTTTCCATAGAAAAACATTGAAGTTACGTACTTAATTTAATAATGTTTTATTTTACAATACGATATACAAAAAACAAGGAGCCCGTACAATTTGCCAAGTTTGTTATCATTCTGTCTCTCATCTGTAGTTTTGGCTGTCAAAATTATTCAAAACGGATAAATGGATCAAGCTAAAGTTTAACTTAGTTACTAAACAGCATGTACTACATTAATTAGAATTAAAAACATATTACAAATTAATTTTTTTTTAATTAAATCTTGGTATCCCAAAGAATAAATACTGTAATTTATTTTACATGGGTTATCGCTTAAAAAAATTCCCCAAAAATGATAAAATTTTTAAATAAATTTGATATATGTAACTTAAAAACGTTTTATGAAAATATTTGTAGTAACCCGTTTCGATTATTTAATAAGGGCAGCCTAAATTTTGAAAATATTGGTGGTGTTAGATGTGTTAGGTTTATAAAAACTCTAGCTGGTTTAATTTGTTTTTACAGTAGTAAGTGATGAAAAATACGATTTATTCACATTATAAATATTATTGACTGAATATGACATTGTAGGAAAAAGAGGTACATTAGTGAAAACTATAGAAAAGTCATTGTGCATGATTCCTTAAAGCATATATTTTCTTACTGTTAATCGCACACCAATTACTTTCTTAATTGTTCAAACAATAGTTATTTAGTTAATTTATATATTATATTTATGAAAAAATTTAATGAAATTATAAAATAATAATACATTTCATGTAATAAATATATATCAGGTTTAGGTTAAGAAGTTAAGAATTTAAAGTTAGCTAATGGTAAATAACTATTACTTTATTGACATACAACTTCACACTTTTAAAGAGTAGTTACAAGTTTGAGTATCAAAAGAATTATGAATTAACTTTATCTTTAAATCTTGAGTTTATTAAACCATTAAATTTATTTATTACTTGAGTTTTGAGAAAGATTTATTAAATTATCTTATAATTTATGTTAGTGCTAAAAGTATCAATAACAAGGACAAGATATCAATAATTATATTTCAATAATTATAATAATGTAGCTAATTTTATACATTTTCTATTTCTTGATTTTATAATATTAGGTCAAATAATGACTATTAAAATGACTAACAAACAAAGAATTATAGTTAATATTAATTGTTCTGAACTATTCTCGGAATAATGTCCAAATCACTAAATACCCAACTATTTAGCAAAATTGTATTTAATTATTTAAAGTTCAGTTTTGAGTAATAAAGTGTATCGTAGATTTTTTATTTTTTTGACAAAAACCCTGAGCGGTTATCATCGCCAATTTATCGTGGAAGTAATTTTATTTTAGTTAATATATGTCTATATAAAATTTTAAAATGCACATTGTTGAGTATGCTACTAACTATACACAATACACAGGCATATAAATTCTTAGTTGTAAAGAGATAATATTAAAAATTGTATAAAGACTAAACTATAAACACAATATAAACCAGTTATTAAGGACAATTTTTTTCAGTTCTGTTTAAAGTATTTAATAATTATAAACATTATTAGCGTTTGCGAACAAATCAATGGCCACGACCTAAAGGAGTGTCCTTGTTGTCTTCAAATCAATGTCACTATGTTTATTTTGACAATTTGAAACAGTTACAGGAATTTTCAAACATTTAGCCTGAGATCTAAATTCTTACAGTGATTATGGACATTTTTCCAGAAAATAAATGTATTTATTCCTTACATTCAATTTACCAGTGATCATAAGTGACTCAACCTCACTGCGGTTAAGTTGGGTCCATTCTTGTTGGCTATTTCCGTATGTAAGTCAACATATCACATTTATTCATCTTACTGACATAAACAAAAATAAAGTCACAACGTATTTATAATATATTAAAATGGGAACAATAAAGGTTTAAAAACTCATAGTTGTTTTTGGAAAGGTGGAGACGGTTTTAAAAATGATTTTATTGTTCCGTTTTATAAACTCTATTAATTTTGTATGACGGAATATACAGAGTGTCTAAATATAAACTCCTTTATACTTTTATTATTTACTAGGATAGGTTTCTTGAATGTATACTGTTTTCTTGAATTCTTTATAATGACTGCTATTGTTGTTGCTTATGATAAAATATAAAACATATCGGATAGCATGTAAATAAAAACATCTAAAGTTTACAGAAGTTTTGTACAGTATTTACAGAATGCTATCACGTTTAGCATTAATGATACATCGTTTAAAGAATAGTGCAGTTTCTTGTTTACCATTTAACCATAATGTATATAGAACTAATACAAGATTGTAAACGCTTTTATTTATACAACATCTCTAAACATGGTACCTAGTACAATCACAAAACAGAGACGGAATAAAAAAAAAGTTCTTCTGTGTATGACTAAGTCGTAATAATTCTTGTATGTAGAACAACAATGGTTGGTATAACCTCTTTCAGCCCCTGGCTGTTCTTGAATTATTATGTCATTTGCAAGTTATATGTAGCTAGCACTTGCCTCAAAAATGTATTATTACATTAGAACGTCTTTCATTTAACAAGTTATAGTTTCTTTTAATGTATATTCTGTTAAAAACCCGGAGATCAAGTTTCGTACAAGTAATTGAAATAATTTTGCATGCGAAATTCACGGAAGGATACATAAAATCCTAACGAAGAAACACGAAACATAATTTAATTCTAGTTAATAGTTTCGCTTGTCTTGATAAACTACGGTCATAAACCTTTCTAAGCATGGGCATTATCTCAGACTAATTGTCCCTTCTTTAAAAACTTAGATATTATGAAGTTCGTTACTTAACTTTAGTTACCGTAAACAAATACATGATAAGCTAAAAATGCAGGAGGTAATAACGAAGACTATGCAAACAGATTAGTGTATACTCTGAAATTTTCAAGAAGACGGCAATTGATTAGAACAGAGCATCGGGAAAGTATTGTGGGGGTAGCGGATGACTGGATCCATACGCGTGAGTAGTAGTTATAGAGTGTTGGAATGAATGGCAGGAATTATTTTATAAAGTAGAAAGATGACTGAAGAATATATATTTTTTTATATATAATACGCCTTCCTTAAATATCAGTAACAATGTATTTAATTTGTAAGTTTAATAATTAACTTCATAAATGTAGTTTCTGTATATTTGTTTATATTAATATTTACCATAGAAATATACAGTAAATATTTTAGTTAGGTTTGTATATCTTTAGCATATTATTTTATTTCAAAGTTATTTTTCTGATTGTGAAAAATCTATAATATACACGTCCAATACACCATACTTTTAATTTCAGTAATACATTTTTGGTTACTATTATTATAAAAGTAATTGCGTTTAAGTTAACTAATACAAAGACAAGGTTATCGGTTTTGTGTTTTAGTATGACAGAGTTCCGTATAACAAGTAATAAGAATACAAAATGACGTTCAGACCTATATGCAGTTTAGAAGATATAATGTCTAAACATTCATTTATTTAGATTTATTTACACTTTTTATTGTAAAATACATAAATGATTAAATAATATTAATTTTGATTTCAATCTTTTAATGAAATTGAACTCAGTTTAACTAGAACCTGGTTGTATAAATTACTAATCAACGTCATAAAAACACACATTCTGGTAACGGGAAGCCAAAGGAAAGCTCACGCGATTACTAGATCCTTATTAGAAACCTTTGAAAAAAGGTTTTAAAAAATACTATTACTCTAAACTATTATCACAAACCAACATTGTGAACTTGATAACAATCTGTAATTGTTTGGTTAGTTATTGGTTTTAAGTTATAAATTATTTGGTCTTTTTAACCCTTATTATAAATTCAGGTATTTGATAAACTATACAGTTTTATCTAAATATTTAACATTACTAACTTATTTTATATTTAGATGATTTTTCTGAGAATTAAGACTTAAATACATTAATGTAGTAAGCCTATTTATGTGGAGGAACGGAGTTGGCGTGCAAAGCACGTATGGGGGCTTCCTGCCATAGTCAATAAAGTTTTAATTTGATGAATTTTTACTAAATTACGAGATAAATTACTAACGTTTAAACATGAATAGCTGTTTGTTAAATATTCTTTCATCGTTTCCTTTGTTAATTTAAATGTATTATGCTCGGAAGGATTCGAATACAAAGCTAAAGTCAAAACTAATTAGATTAAGAACACGTGCTTTACTTAAATTGCATCAAACACAATAACGAGATACTTGAATATTTAGTTCACGAACGCATAATATCATTAACCTAGAAATTAAATGTACCCATATTGGTATACGTGATGACCAAGATGCATAAGGAGTAGTTTCTTTTATTTTCTGATAAAACTAAATAAGTAATAAATAAGATATAATTACATATTTGGTCTATACATAATAACATTTTGAGAATTGTTACTAAAGCTTTAAATTATTTTTGAAATATTTAATTATTATTTTGTATTTTAATAAGCTTCAAATTTAGCTGATATTTTTACCATTAGCTGACTATTGTACAATTCTTGAATAAGATAAAACTTTCATTTAAAATGAAGTTTATCCTTTCTTATTTAAAATTTTCTAACTAGTTCTTCACGGAGATATAAACTTTAAACTTTCATTACATGTTTTCGCTATAGGTGCAACAAAATACCTGGGTGTGAAACAGACCAAAAGTGACCACCTAGAATAAAACTGCTTATGAATGGAAGTCCTAAACACTACAATAACACCCATGACAGATCCTACAACCAATATTTCTTTAAAAATTAAAATGATTTGTATAAGTGTATACAATTCAGAATGTATCATCTAAAACAACTGTCCAAACCTATTAACGTTTAAAGATTTTTCAAAATTTCCTTATAAAATACCTGTTTATTTTCCTCTTGGTAGTAAAACTTGCTAATAAATCGTGTACTTTTATCAAAACATTAATTTTTATTAATTATAACTTTTTTTTATAAATATTTCTAACGATAACTCATAAAACCTTGTTATTATAATATTACAAAAATATTTTGCTCTTTTATTGGTTTTTTGTTTATGAATGGGTTCTTTGTACACATACAGTAGATAAAACTGTGAATGCAGTTAAAGGATGAAACTCCTGATTTGTAAACAATGTTTACTATTCATGCCAAGGCGATACTATTACTGTACGTTACGGTTCTCTCAAGTAAATATGTGCGAGAAATTTGAACCTACACCTCTAAAAATAAATATCATACACGAGCAGTGTGAATTCTCAAAGCACATCTTCTGATATATTCCCACAGGCATATTCGCTTTTCCTGTTTGCCCCTTCCTCTATTATGATAAAGAACGACTCTTCTTTATCTGAATAATAAAAGAAAAGCTAACAATCGTACTTTTCGATAAACCTGTGATTTATGTGTCACTTTATCATCTGTTTTGATTGCATTAAATACATTAATGACTGCTATAAAAGTGCCAGAATGTACAATATTCATCGCGGAATTTATTTTGGAATGTAATTTAAGCTTACTAGTATACTACAAGTTCCATAGTAGGTCTCTACTACTTAAAACTATTAAAATTGTTAAATAAATTTAGTCAACTAGGTTAATTTATATGTATATAAAAAGTATTTAGAAAAACATTTAAATTTTTCAACATTGCCTGGTAATACAAATATAGTCGTTTTATTTGTGCTGTGTTTTTATTTCTATGATAGATTTTAAACTAATCACAATAAACTACTCCACAATTATCTTTAGAGTAAATACCATTACAAATACTTTCTAGACACTACTGCGACAACCTAGGTGTGCGTGGAAAGTAAAGATCTGGATTGTGTAAAGGCTTTTGTTTGATACCACAAAATCGAGATCATGCAGTGGATAGATTGTTTCCTCGACCAAAATGGGGATCTCGTCAAGTGAGTAGAAATTGAACAAAAGAATTAGCAGCAAAATCAGACAGAGACAAGACACTTAAGATACATATAAAAAGAGAAGGTAAAAAGATTTACTTGCCTAGAGTGTATAGCATCTGCAAATTGAGGACCAGAGAAGTATATAAATAATAAATAGCAAAACACTTTTAATAGTCAAACGAGTTATGATAACCAAGCCATCGTCATAAGAGAAAGAACAGTTACAACATTACTGGAATATATCATAATTAAGACAAAAAGAACAGGTTAATTCCCTACCTAATATATATTTGTGAATTATTATTCCAAACACTTTACAGTTTATAGTTATATAAGACACCGTCGAAATCTATATATATATTATACCATAAAAACTACGAATTGTCTTCTTTTTCTTGTTAAAAGTGTCCATACTACATTAAGCTATGTATGATTTAAACAGTTTGTATACTTAATTTGAATAAGGTTTTAAATAAAAACGCCTGTTATCTTATTTTATAAAACTCGCAGCGATGATTGTTTTATAAAAAGAAAAATGGTGAACACCTTTCTTGAGAACTGCTACAGATATTTAAATTAAATTTTAACCACGTATTCTAAACATCACACAATCTATATAAATAAAAATGTAAATGTGCGTTTGTTCAAAATCGATAATCTCAGAAGGTTCTTCACCGATTGCTTTGAAATTTGGACACAAACTTTCATTTGAATATACAAGCGTGTTTTTGTATACTTTTTGTAAACAGCAGCATCTATTCAAGATGAAAACAAACAAAAATATACTAAATATTTTACGGCAATGGGAAACGCCATACTAAATAAAAACAAATATTTGTATTGTTGTTACAGTAATCAGCTGATTGCTTTAATATTTCAATTAACAGCTGATTAAAAGTTTTAGGGTTATTATTAATCCTACGCCTTTATTAAAAAAAAACAAAAAAAAAAAAAACAACATAATTATGTGTATAGAAAATTCCACGCAGGGGTCCTCCACTAGTAGAAAATAAAATTGTTTAGAACAAATTTAATATTTTTGTATTTATACGTTTTTAATTTGATAATTTATATTTAATTTTATCTATTGATTTACACTAGTCCACTCAAACGCCCTCTGTAAATTGTTGTTTATAGGCCAGCCTACTAGCGTAAGACTTTCCAGCGGCATATCTTTAATATTCTTGGAGAATATTAGTCTATAATTTAGCATAAGGCAGAAAGGTATAACCGGTCTCTACAATACAAATACAAATATATATCGTTAACAGACTTGAAAAACATAATCGCCCCATTACAAAGTGCTGTGCACGGTACCCAAAAGCAAAACAAAAGACCTAGAATGACCTAAAGAAGATATATAGGAGGAAAAGGCATGAAATCTGGGAAGAACTAGAGTGAAAAGAAAAGTTTTATACAGAACAGTTTTTGTTGGCCTAATTATAATATCAAGGAATGAAGCAAAACACTTACTTTAAAACAAATGACGTAAAATAATCTTCATGTTGTAATTTAAAGTACATTTTATCATATCAAGTGACATAAAACGAAGACTTAATACTCTTTTAATACTGTCAATTTTGGATACTACTAAAAAATCTAGAATCTTAAAGTGCTATTAAAGCTATGTTAAATTTAATGGAGAAATGTGTGGTTAAAATATTTCAGGAAATATACATAATTATATTATATTATGACTCGTATAAAAGGTGTCAAAAAAGTCTGGGTTCGGTTTAATATCTCAAAATGTACAATTCTTATGAGATAGAAATAGAAGCAGTTATTCACAACCATAAAAGCACTACTTTTTGGCAAGTTTGAAATTTTTGTCCGCCATCTTGGATCCGCCATCTTATAATGAACTTAATTTTTTTTAATGGGAAGGTTGTCATGTGATACATCATTTCGATGTAGAATTTCAAGACAAAACCAACGGTGAAATTTTCACATCCATATCTTTAACCTATTAAAAATGTCGGCTAAAAACATGGGAATCGTGTTTTCCGATTTGGCCCCATTTTGCTCTACTAATTTTTTATTAAAATATTAATTATTTTTCTTTTTGGATTCAGAATTACATAAGCTTTCAAACGATATGCTACACAACTGTATTTAATTCAACCACTCGAAATAAATTTTGAAAAAATCCAAAAGGCTGTAACTAAAATTTTTTTAAATACTCCTAAATATCGCTCTGTGGTATATCGTTTGAAAGCTTATTTAATTCTGAATCCAAAAAGAAGAATAATTCATATATAAAAAAAAAAAATAGTATTGAAAATTGGGGCAAAATCGGAAAACACGATTTCGTTGTTTTTGGCCGCCACTTTGAATCGGTTAAAGATATGGATGTGAAAATTTCACAGTTGGGTTTCTCTTGAAATTCTACATCGAAATGATGTATCACAAGACCACCTTCCGATTCAAAAAAATTAAGTTTATTCCAAGATGGAGGACAACAATTTTAAACTCGCCAAAAAGTAGTTCTTTTATGGTTGTGAATAACTGCTTTTATTTTTATCTCGTAAGACTCGTACATTTTGAGCTATTAAGCCATAACCAGACTTTTTTGACACCTTGTACATAAACCCAAACACTTTAAGCTTAAAAATGCATTCAGTTAGTTACCCCGCCAATCTAAGTGACCATTATCGCGCAAAAAGTTACCTATTTAACATAATAATTATAAAACTTAAAAATTTTATTAAAATGTAAAGAAAAAATATGAACAGTAGGGCCTACCCTTAGTTTCAAAAATATCTTTCCAGAAACAAACATAAATCACAATCGTCAATATATTTAGAGTTCCCATGAAAGTAATACAAAGCTAGATAAGTTAAAACTAAACTAATACTTTCATTTCGTCAAGTGCAAAGTTTAATTTCCTCGTAATAAGATTTCTTACCGTGCGGCGTTACTAACAGTTTTTCAATTTCACCTTTCATTTATTTCCACCTAAGCAGAATTAATATCACTCTCGTATTGCCCCTAAGGGAAGTATAAACACATTCGCCTCGGCCTCCCGTTCCTGCCTTTCAACCCCAGAACTTCCTGTCTACTCTTACATAATACAATTGAATATGTAACATCAAAGAGGGCGCATGCCAGTGTTTGGATTTGACTTACTTCTAAAATAGTTATCCTAATGTTTACAACAATGGCAGCTTTTTTAAAAGAACCTTTTTTATTTTGTTAATTATTTTTGGCTAAAATATTAAAATGAATAAAACACTTTTGAAGTTCTTGTTATTAAAAACTAATTAAATTCTCGTTCTAAGCATTTTATTTGGGTTCAAAGTACAAATTAAATTTAATATTTAATTATTTGAAATATTTAATTAAGTATAATGTAATCAATAAATCTGTTCTGCTCCAGCACTCTATAGTTGTAAATGTTGTAAAATGTTCTAATATATATTGGTATTATATATAAGGTTCCTTTTTTTAAGATTCTGAGTAAATAGTTGTCCTATTTACACAATTTAAATAAATAATTAAATTTTTATTGAAAAGTTTAAGGTCCAAAATCAAGTTTGCTCTAACATAATTATTATTTGAATGTCTATAAACTACAATCGAGGATATAAGTTAAATTTAAAAGGATAAACAATCTAAAAACCTCTAATATTGACATAACATATTGTAAGTATGATTTTATAATATAAAATTTCGTATATCATTTATATTACAACTTTAAAGTACTGTGATAGTTCAAATAAATATTACATGTATATAAATCTCAAAAGTTGTAATCTTTAACGATATAGATAATAAATTAAATTGCATCAACTTAAATATTGCATACATAATTAACTGTTCCTAAATGTAAAATGTTAAGTTCTTTCAATGTACTTCTTTTAATAATATGTCACTAAAAAAATTCTTCATTTTTATAATGAGTTTTGTGGAGGTTTGAAGAATATGACAATAATTGGTCAGCAAAATTTACCATTAATACTTATAGGGCTATCAATTACTTAGCATAGTTTGTAATTATTATACAATTCTTAATTTTGATGAAAATTATATTGCTGGATTCTTTGTTTTCAAAGAAGAACATTTATTTTAAAAAGTGTAAAATTGTTGTAACTTAAATGCATAATCACTTTACCTATTAAAAGCATGATTTGGTTAAAAGTAGAGTAAGTAAATAACATGTATAGTAATTATCAAAAAAAAAAAAAAATTACATTTATCAATAAAAAAAAAAAAATAAATACTATCACATATAATTTTAAGTTGTACACATTCTCAAAAATACCAATTATAATATTAATGGTGTTACGTTTAGAGTATTTTATTAAAATTTCTAAAATGTAAAAGAACATACAAAATTAACAAGTTAAACTACAATTATATTTAAAATTGTCGTAACATATTAGTTTAGTTAATTTAAACTAACACTATTTAATTAAATACGATAGTTACCTAAAAACAGGATTAACCAAAATGTGTACATAAACGATGCATAAAGAAACGTAACACCAAAATTAAATAAAGAGAAACATAATTACGGGGCTAATTCTTTGCTTCAAATATAAACTGTATTTGGTACTATTAAAGCATGTGACCCAAATTAAAGTATAATATAAGACTTTAGTATTTTATCACAATGTAACAGCAAGTTTAGAAAATCGTCAAAGAACGTGTTCGTTCATTCAGAAAATGGTTTTGACCTAGTTAAAGAACGGTTATCAAGTCACGCCTATCGCTGGAGCAGTTCTTTCTGAAATAGTTAATCAATACACTAACACGAAGATTTAAAGCGCACTCCAACTATTAAGGGGGGCAATTGGATTTCTACTGAAATATATATATTTACTGTTCAAGTTATTTACAAACGGTGAAATCCTCTATTAGTTGAATGGTATTGTTTAACAAACATTAGTCGAGTCTACGACGGACATAAGAAACTTTTAAATTAAAAAGTTTATTCTTTCCCATCGGTAATCTGGAAACAAAATGCTAACTAAAAATTCGACCTCATCTTCATTCTCCAACAATCCTCAATTCTTCAGACACCAGTAGGAAATGTTTTGTGTGGTAAGTGTTTGATTTGAGTTTCATAATTTACATCTCTAACGTAAAACTTACAAAAAATATTGGTTTAATGCAATTAAATCGAAAACTTTAAGTAATAAAAGTAAACCAACTATTTTGTAGATATTAATATTTTTATAATAATTATATGCATTTATCTATAATAGTGTTGGCTTATTTTTAGCTAAAACCTAATATTACAAGAATAAAATCTGTAAACAATTAATGTTTTTTATGTTAAATAGGGCAACAGTTTTGGAAATGATTATCTTTTTACCAGTGAAAGATATTTGCATTTATTTTAGTTATTGTCAAGTTTTACTTTTATATCTACACTTATTTTTCAACTGTTTTTAAAATTGACAAATAAATTATTTTGATAGGAACTACATGGAAATATTTTTTGTGTTAAATACAATAGATAAAAATCATATCAACATAAATTTCTCAATATAATAAAATCTACAAATAATAATTTATAAATTTTAGCCTATTTTAAAATAATTTCCATGATAGTAAATATCATACGAATATATAAATACATACGGTGGTTTTAAGTGTGGGATGTTTGATTTTTTTTAAAGCGAGTTATTTTATATTATTATTTATTTTTAGATTTTAAGAGTGAAAACACCGATGCGACAGGCCACTATCAAATAAAAAATCTATTAATATTCATCCTACTACAAACGCGTTCTTAGCCATTACCCGGATTCGAAGCAAAACAAAATAAAAATAGGTTAGATAATAACTTATTTCCAAAACAAATTTAGTGCTACGTTATATAAATTCTTATTAGTAAATTGGTGTAATGCAATTACAACGTACTCCTCTAATTGTAGCATTAAAAAGGTTGTGAATTATTATGAAAGTAGTTTATGTTAGCAGTGGAAGTTTTTCAGAACTGAAAACTTAATTTGTATTTATTTAAAGTTATTATACAAATTATATCTGCTAGGATCCATGAAATAAGTTTTAGTAAAATTTTTTGCCAATCCTAACGTAACAATGTTACGTTAGGATTGGCAGAAAATTGTACTAAAACTTATGTATTTATTTACTTAGACATAAACATAAAGCGTTCATACCCAGAGCTAAATTGTCTTATATTTTAAATTTTATACTTCCATCGTCCACTTCCGGAAAATAATAAGATTTGTACAACATTTAACAAGTACATCGCAAAGTTAAAATGCTGGATTTTATATGAATAGTTTTAAAGTTTTAATGAGCATGGTCCTCTAAACTTTAAATATTAATTTATTTTGTTTACGTCTTCTTATCATAGTATTGAGTATTGCAATTTATATTTTGTTACTAAGCGTATGAATGACTTACTTTTTGTCTGCAGTTGAATGCGTTTGTGCTTGATAATAATAATAATAATAATAGCTTTATTGCTGGTAAACATAATACATGCAAAAGGCAACAGTCATATAGTAATAAAAGAACATTACCATACATCATATCACACTACAAGTTCGTAAATCAATTAAATCACAATTCATGCATTCCTCCACAGAATAGAAATCTTTTGCTAAGCCATTTTTTAATTACCCTTACTGTACTTAATGTGAAGTTGAACTTAAAAGTTCTGTGAGACTGTGAGGTAAAGTTCTTGTATACAGAGGTAGTTTATTAAATAGCATATACTGTTGGTAATAATAACTCTTATGAGTTTTATATAGTCTTATGCTAGGAGCTGCAATATCACATTTGTTTATAGTATTGTAACCATGTTTCACAAACCGGTTATCAAATTGCAATAAGGTAAGGCAAAGTCGTATTCCCAAGTACACAAAAACCGGGTCTACAGGATTGTCTATTTAACAATCCAATAATTGGCCTTATAGTTTTTTTTTGCAATATAAAAACTCTTCCTGAAGGACCCGAATTGCCCCCAGAGTCGTACATCATACATTAGCATTGAATGGAATCGACCATAGTATGTTAGAAGAAGTACTTCCGAACTTTAATTTTCAAAGTAAGACACTGTTTAAACTTTCTTAGTTAATAAATTACCTTAGATAGTTTTATGCAAAGATTTTCAACCTCAGATTCCCAAGTAAGCCTTCTGTTCAAATGCATACCCAATAATTTTAACGGTATTAAATGTTTCCTTTTCTAATAGAGTGTGGTTAACGCGAGAAGATTATATGTTTGGTCTTGCCTTTTAATATTATTTGCCGAAAAACCAGTAACTGCAAGTTCCATAGAGTTATCAAGTTTAGCACTAGCTTTTACAGGAACTTTATGTGAACTAAGCATAGTTGTGTCATCTGAATATTATAAAAGCTAAATGATATGCTGGTGAATATAGCTACGTATGATACTTTATAATGTGTAGTGTGTAAGTAAATGGGAAATAACTGCAGTTATGCTATATAGTTTTAAAATAAGCATGCCTTAAGTAAATATTAAATTTATGTCAGTACATTAAGACATTAATTGTTGATTTTAGGTAGAATGCTTATTTAACTCCTTTTTATATTTGTTATTGTTAAAACATTTTCATTTTTCAATATCTCTACTTGATTTAACTGCTTCCTATAAAAAAATAAAATTGTATTTCTCTGTTTTACAGTTGTGGCGAGCTCAGGATCTGGGTTAGGATTGGGTGTCAATCACTGAGCGTGTGACGGACTCTGTATGAAGTCGGAAGTCGATTCAATAGGCATCGGCAGTTACCACCGGGATGAATCTTAGGGCACCTTTCGGTCACCTGGAAGAGTTTGTTTACACATTACTGCTATAATGTAGTTTGATTGTGTTTAAAACATAACTGTTCATGGCAACCGGTTTCGTGGTGTCCGTTGACAGTTAGTAGTCCCTTTAACTTAGGGTGAATAGCGCTGTCGGGCTTGTATACCGCCTGTTAGCCCAACTAGTGTATAGTGTTTCAAATTTATAATTAGTTTATATGTATTGTTCGTCAAAGCTGGTTCTTCGGAGATCGGAGCATTAAACCTTGTGATTCGCGGGCCCTCGGCAAACCTCGTTTTCGGGGTTAAATGTCGTTTATTAATAAATGAAATTATAATAATCAGCCCTACTCACGTTTCAGAGTTATATATTAAACATCTTTAGATGGGCAACAGTTCTTGAAGGTTATTTTTTTCCAATCTTTCATTAAGCAAATAAGTGGTCAACAATGTAACATTTCTATTTTTTGTTTGATTGGGATATGTGTGTGTTTAAAAAAAATATTGGTTAATATTTGTTTGTGTTATTAATGTTAATTACAGTATATATAGTATGCTTTTGTTTTATCTTTCTTATATAGGCCTAAAATTCTGTGTGTGTTATGTAGTTCAATTGTATAATATATCTTGTTATTTGTTGCGTTCAAAGCTATAAAACATAATAAAACTAAAATCAAACTTCGAATTTGAAACTATGCTTGTAGTCTTCTGTAGCTATTATTTCATGATCACTTTATAAACATGTCTTACTTAAATTAAAAGCAACTAATTCTAAACACATAATATATACAGTAAATTAAATTTTTTTGAGTAATCTGCTCAGATAAATGACAATCTGTTAAAGTGAAAATTTTATTTTTTAGGAAAACGAATCAGGGATTCATGATATTACATGTAATACTCCCAGCACGGCCACTGTGAATCAAAAATACATGAATATTTATTAGGATAATCATTCTAGGCAGCGGGATGAGCGATACTAGTTCGTTAACTTTATGTAAATTTTCAAACATTATTCAATATAGACTGCCTATGAAGATATTGTGGAAATATGATTTATACTTGGATCGCACAAGATCATCAGTGTCTAATTTATAGTAACAAACATTTTCTTTGGTAATTCAGATATAGTACAACGTAATTTATTTCCATGATATTGTTGGCCTTAAATGTAAGAAAACAAAATAAAGACAATAATACACATACATATAAATACAGAACTTTGTTCATTATGCGACAACTGTGTTTTAAAATATTACACAATTTCAGAATGATGGTATCCAAACTTCTCAGTGTAAATAACTAAGCTGCAGGCTACATTCCACCTTACATCTCAGTACTTCAACCATTCGCCTTAGGCTTGGAACTCAAGTTACTGGTTTTAAGAGGAGAGTATTCCTCTTGTGCCTGTATTATATATCACATGAACTGATATAAAATGTACACGCTCTGAATTATATATCTCGTGTATTGATTTAGAAATCAAAAATCGTAATCAATAATACTTTTGAGTTTGGACCTTGGGAACGATATACAGTTGTTGTATATTCAAGCACATTATAAATATAAAAAGTATTTAAATTAATTTTAGTTTGCATGTTATGGTCCAATCCCCGTAAGGTTATCTCATTTTCTGAAAGTAAATAACTCGTATTTCGTAATCTGACCTTAAAGGGTTTTTTTCAGTAAATGATTTCAAAGGTTTCAAATCTGCAAGTGCAACATGATCCAAGTGCGTGTCGGACTGCCAGTATAGGAATTATAGGACAGCCAATGAGTATCATTATTCCTAAAGGTGGTGACAATCAAGTGATGAATTGCTCGATAATGACACCTTGTGAAACTAAAAGGTTTTTAATTGTCTCAAAAGAAATCTTGAAGTATATTAAAAACGTAATATTTGTGTTAGAATAATACTAATAGGAAAAGTTTGTATTTACTATTTATTATGATGTAAATTTGAAACAATATTTGATTTGATCTAACTTTAACTAATTTATTTTAAAAAAATAGTCCAGGATTACACAAGTTAGACTCTTTATACACAACGAGGTTGAACTGTTATTGAAACAATAAAACAGTTTTGTACAACACCCGCCAACCGATGGCAGATAAGGTTAAACAATATGCTATCAGAAGTCAAGTTGCTTGCTATTGCGTTTTTTGAAGTGAAAACTTTTTTAGGCACGTTGTGCACCTCGGAAGAAAGCATTTGCGGGTGAGGAAAAAAGTATGAAATCGCGACACCACCACCGCGAGTATATGTATATACTGTGGTATATACATTTGCGGGAGA
>JAGFPH010000089.1:457893-483645 GCA_018207615.1 Philaenus spumarius
GGGAGAGGAAAAATGTATGAGATCGCGACACCGCCACCGCCACCGAGAGTATTATTGTATTAAACATTATATTTATTGGTTATTTTTAACTACTAATTGTATTGAAACAATTTAAACAAGATTATGCCTACTTAAGTTTTAAGTGATATTTCAATACAAACAATTAATAATCTACGTTATTTATAATTTAATACACAAATCACTACAAATATTATTCCAGAAACATAATATAATAATTATTTTTTTTCAAAACTTGCTAACCTAAATAAATTAAATAGCCTGTCAAGTAGTCAAGTGTACTAGCAAATATAATCAGCTGTATACAAAACTACTATTGATGCGGTCTTTACAAGATATTTAAATAAATTCGAATCAAAACTGTTTGTATCCTACTTTAGCTACCATAAACCGATTGTATCACTTTTAGAAATTGGCGATGATGCTGGCAGTGATGATGGTGCAAGAGTTGTTGAAATTATGGATGGAAATTGATTTTTCTGAGTGTACTTAACTTATTTTTGTAAAGCATTTGTAATAATTCTGAAATGTATTTTTTTTCTTTTATGTAATATAACTGAAATAATTATGCATAGTATTTTATATTGATAAATTACAAAATTCGTGGTACATTATTTCCTAAACATTACAAAATTTTTAAAAACTCACAACGCGTGGTTAATGAAGTTTTTTGTTGTTTTAGAATACAGGGCACATTACATTTTAATTTTTTTTATCACTATTATTTTTGTCATTTTATTTTTTCATGTAAAATATAACATAACTGTTACTTATTGATAAATAACTAAAAATATTTTTTTAAAAGACCTCGTAAAAAAATTTCTCAGCAATGCCAAAATTGAGCGATCAAAGCTAAAGGAGTTTTCACTTCTACCGGCAGTCCCCCGACTGCATGTTTTTTTTTTTTTTTAGTTATATATACATTAGGTTATTTCGTAAATTTATTTTTTACAGGTTATTTTCAATAATTAGTTATTTTGTGTGTATAAACATGTCCATTCGGAAGATACACATTGCTAATAATAGTAAACAATCATAGTAATAAATATCATTCTACTTTGCATAAAACAGTTGGTGGAAGCTTAAATAAACTTCTGTTTTGATACAAACTAAATGTACTTAATTTGTAGAAATACGTGTTTAAATAACTGTAAAAGTTGGGAAGAGTTTTGTATTCCAACAATAGTTAACAATCGATTAAAAACTATCGCTATTATATCCTAAGGAGTTGAGCTATAAGTCCTAAAGGAGTGTCCTTTGTAGGAATTTACTTAATTTTTACGTAAAAATATCTGTCATGCGATTACAAATGAAAAAATATTAAGTTTGATTAGGTAAAACTGCATCAAATGAAGAGGTATAAGTCAATGTCTTGTTTACTCAACAAAGGTTAAATTTAGTAAGTTAATAGCCTTTTACTATTATAGAATATGTAAATAATAATTATAGATTTTGTTTAAATTTCGTTTGAATTTGATGTTTTGATTCGATTTCAGCATATTTGTAATTTGTTGTAAAACTATTTTTAAACAGAATGGCTTGTGCAAGAATAAACTTGTTTTTAAACTAGATTTTAGTTATATTTAAAAATAACGTAGGAATCAAAACACTATTCACTATAGTACTAAGACAGGAGTAATAATTAAGTTAATACACTAACTATTTAAAGTTAACAGCTCGAATAGATAGATAATAAGACTAAAAATGTGTCCATACACGTACCGGAAAGCCTGTCAGTTCTGACTGAACAGTCGGGCGGAGACCGGCGGCCTTTTGGACTGAATACAACATACACCTTCAGTTGAATCGAGCCCGGCAAACGCTTGACATTGTGATTTTCAGTCTATTTAAATTTACTGTATTTTATTGTTAATTATAATGTCCTCCATTGATGATGTAGCTATTGCCATTTTAGGTTTATTAGTAGTGTTAGAGGCTAACAAAAAACGGCGAAAAAACACGAGTTGTGGTCTAAAAAGTGGTTCTTAAAGAGGGCAACGTACTCACATATAAATCTGCTTAACGAACTGAAGATGACTCCAAAAGATTGGCACAACTACCTTCGAATGGATGAAAGTAGATACCTACAACTATTGTCATTGGTTGCTAAATTGATTGAGAAAAAGAATAGTGTATTGAGATCTGCGATATCCCCTCATACACGTTTAACAGGAACACTAAGATTTATTATAGTTACTGGGAGAAGTTTTGAGGACCTCAAGTATTCTACAATAATACCACCACAAGCATTTGGCGAAATAATACCTGAAACTTGTGAAGCTATTTATAAAGTTCTACATAAGGATCATTTAAAGGTAAGAGAAATCATATGTATCTTAAGAACATTTTATTGCATGTTTGTCTTTTTAAATGTAAAATAGAAAAGTACAGATGACAATTGTATTACAAATTGAACTTGAGAAATAGAACTTTGCAAACATATAATGTTTAAAAAAAATGTTAAGTACAAATTAAGAAATATCAATGTATTCTGCAACGTAAGCAGCGAGTGAGCTGTTCATATTAGTCTGGTGCCCATGGGGCAGCTGCTGTCCAAAGGTCATGTTGACCTGTGAGAGGAGGAGAGGGGTCAGAACTGACAGGCTTCCCGGTACGTGTATGGACACCTTAAGAAAGAATTACTCAGAAAACAAACTCTGTAATGTATACTCTGTATGATATTTATATGATAATTCTAGTATGTAGAGCAACAATGACATAACCTGGTTCAGTTCCTCGCCATTGTGTTACGTCATTTACACGTTTTATGCCAATAACACGTGCGGTAACAGTTTATTTTTACCACAGGTGCCTTTCCTTTGAAACAACTCAAAACGATATAATTGTATCGATATTCTCCATTAATTAGTTAATTAAAATAAGTAACAATCACGACATCTAGCGGTAAATTTAGCAAATTGTAATCGTAACAACAATGCACCAAATGACACAACGAAAAGCCCATCTGAGAAACAAATAATCCTATTAGACGGCTAAATTTTCACAATAAAATATAATCAAAACATATGTGGATTACTAGAAGAAATAAACGGAATCAGTTAACTGACACAAACTTTCTCCCAACTTACTGTAGTCAAAATAATATTGTTTTTAATAATTTATTTACTACTTTTTAGAACATAACAAAAAAAATAATATTCTACCTACGTCAATCGTATAAAAAAATTATTGTACCAGGCGGGATTCGATCGCGCGACCTTTGAATTAGTGGCCGTGCTCGCTACAGTTGTGCTACCTCGTGCGGCCGTCGCCGCGATGCTAGATTGACAACATAAACTTGTTTATTTTTTAACATTTCCCCATCATTATAAAACGCCGAAGTTTTGATAAAAGCGGGTGGTGTCATTTTGTTTGGCATATTAAGCACTATAAATACTGAAAATTTGATCAAAATCGTTAGAGCCGTTTTTGAGAAATTTGCATTTTTGTCGTTTTTTATGGGTTTTTGGGGTAAATTACCCTTAAAAATTAAAAATACCAAAAAATGAAAAAAACGCCTGGAGATATTAGGGTTTAGTACCTACATACCAAATTTCATGAAAATCGGACCAATAGTGTCCTCTCTGGTCGTGTATACATACTGACACACTGACAGACAGACACCACGTTAAAAACACTTTTTTGGGTTCAGGGAGGACCAAAACAAAAAATTCCACTAAAAATATTTTTGGGTTCAGGGAGCACCAACACAGATAATTGCACTTAACAACTTTTTGGGGTTCTGGGAGCACCAAAACAGATAATTCAACTGAAAATTCAAATTCGGACATTTTTACGAAAACAATACTTTCTCCATATACTACGTATAGGGTGGAGAAAGTAAAAAACATGTGAATAGTTTGTAACATTATATCAGTGTTAAAAAGAAGTTATTTATTTCCCAAACGTAAAATTTAAAATAATATTTGTCATGTATAATACCGCCATACAAAAACATAATAATAACGAAAATCACGTTCTCATATAATCATTTAATAAGTTTCATAACATTTCATAAAATTTATACGTTATTTTAAATACAGAAGATAAAGATGGCGGGATTTACAAGCCCAAGATTCCAAAAAATATTTTTTTTTGAAAAGATAAACATAGGAACAACAAAGCTATAACAAATATCTAAGATAAGTGTGAAGTAGATTTTTCATCAGATTATGAGGACTCCAGTGATATACAACCATCATTTAAATAAAAGCAAAATACTTTTAAGTGCGTACAATATTTTAAATAGTATTTCGGTCTCGAAAGAAACTAGGGAGATTTAGTTAACGTTATATGATTGGTGAGATCTTACCATTGCTATTATTGTATTTTAGATATACTATAACTAAGACATTATTATACTTAATTGTTATATTACTGAAGGCATCAAAATTGTATTTGGACTTAAGGGGGCGGTTACCTACCCGCCATATTGAATCTGATTCCCATAAGAGCAATGCTACAGAATAAGTCATTTTTTTCCCGTTAATTTGTGGAATAAATTTAAAAATTTGGTTTCATTTTGAAGTACTGTCATATGCGGATGTTGATTGCCGAATACATTTTCAGAAACCGTTTTATTGTTTTCATAAACGTATGATATAAATAGTAAAAAATAGTAAACTTTATTAATTTGTTTCTCAGTTGCAAAAAGATATATTGCAAAAATCCTTAGCAATCAACACCCACAATCTATTTTACTTTAAGAAAAAAAATACAGCTTTAGTTTTTTAACAAAAACAGCACAAAAATATGCTTAATAGTGAAGGTATGTTTTGGTTATTTAACATTGAAATTGGTACCCAATATCGTAGTTTTGAATGTGGAGAGCCGAGCCTTAATATAATTTATAAGTTAATTTGAGATTAGTCAATTTTAATCAGATAATTATAACAATTTTCATTACTGTTTGTAAAAAAACATACATGTTATTTATTAATATCAATTTCAAGATATTAAAATTTAAACATTAGTAATTTATTCTGTATCTTATTTCGGCTTTTCTATGATAAATATAATAATATTTAGGATTTAATTGCTAAGAAAGTTAATATTAATTGTTCATCGTTTAGTAATTAATTAATTATATATGTCATATAGATCAATCATATGTATACATTTTCTTTTACATATTAAATTAAAATAGTTAAGTTATGTTACACCTTTAATAAGTAACAAGTATAAATGTAGTAGTTATGTTTGTACGGGTAAAGAACATACAATTATTTTGAATTAAAATATGTTATATAATTTAGTTTTTCAGTTAATGTTCGAAAAGATAATTAATTGCTACTGTATGACTTGGTATATTTGTATCAAGCCACTATGTTTAGGTCCAGCTAATACAACTTTCAAGTGGTGAATAATAGAACATATTATATGGTAATATTAAAACCCTGAACACATGATTACAAAGTAAGAGGTAACCACTTCTATAAAATAGTAAATAAGTATGTATGTAAACAAATAAGAAAAAGGTTTTTCTTTCGATTTTATTTTTTCTGGAATACATTAAAGTTTTCCACTTACTTCCAGAAAAGCCTTAGTCAAATAACCTTGCTACGTCAATAAATTGTCAATCTGCTGAATTTTGTGTATACAATTTAATATTTATACCACTATAGAATATAATACGTTTAATAAATATGTACATACAAAAACAATACAATATGTTATGTTTTGGGTGGAGTAATATTATAGACTACTTTATAAAACTAAAGTTTATCATGGTATACTTTGAGATTGTCCAGACTAAAAAATACCATCTATTAAACGTTTAATTATTATTATTGTTTAGTGACGAATCCGTTACAGTTCTAAGAGGTTGTTAAGTAAAACACACACTGTTAGAATCCACAGTAATGGTTTATTTTTACAACCGGTTTCTATCTATATCGACCATTAACAATTTACATACAAAACAAATGTATTAAATCTATTCTTTGTTAATTCTTACGTGTTTATTTGGACACATTACTAGTAAATATTAGGGTTCTAATTATGACGTCTCTATTTTGAAAAATTACTATTATAATAATTTCTAATGCTTATCTAGTTTTTAGTAGTTTCGTATTTCTTTTAAAATGTTAATAGTAAACATGTATTAGTTATCAAGCAATATCGTGTTTTATATTAATTATTGAAAGTTTTTTTAGATAAGTCTTTCTTTTTATATATGACTATTGTTTATATATTTTTCATGTGTTACATATATCATTTATTAGAGTTTTGTATTTATTTAGTGTTTTTTTGTTACGTTTTTATTGTATACATAATGTATTTATCTTGTTTTTAGTAGCTGAGTATTTATTTTATACAGATACTAGTAACTAATTATATAGTGTATATAATAGTAATTATGTCTTTTTCAATATGTTACTAGTTTTAAGTAGTTAGTTCTTTCTTTTGATACATTACTCGTAATTATACTTTTTATAATTATACTCGTTTTTACTTACTTTTGATGTATTAACATTTTTAATTTATTCTTTAAAAGAAATAGTAGTATTTATAAAGTTTAATATTTACGTCTCTCTTTTGATATATTACTGTTTACTTAATATTATTTTAAGATTTATCTATATTTATTAGTTATGTATTTTTTTTAGTAATAAATTATTATTATTTTCATAGAACTTGGTTACTTTTGTCTTTGTGTAATATGTTTTTATTTAGTTATAACTTTCTATTTATTAGTATCTTTCACAAATTAATAATACGTTTTACAAAAAGCTTATATACTTTTCTGATTAATTATAATGGCATTATCATTATTGAGTATTATAAATACAACTTTTACTGATCGCCCATCATCTGCCGTTTAAAATTCAGTGAACAAAATTGATAAAATTGATTCCAAACACGTCGGAAAATGTATTAAGTATTTGAACGTGCCTGCATACTTTATACTACTTTCTTCAAAGCATTAATTTATAATATACATTTTAAAATTACAGAAATATTTCTCTCGATAAATCAAAACTTGAAGTTATTATGTTAAAAAAGTACAGTACACATAATTTGCAGCTATACAATATCAGTAACTAATTATTTAAAATAAGATTTTATTATATTATATACACCTACACACTCACCCCCTCTTACAGCAGATTAATTTGGTTTAAAACGTTTGATGATTTTGTGAGAAGAATTGATCCTATATCTCTAGACAAGCAGACCAAAGCCGATTTGATTGAATTCTTAAAACTCATTCTGTGATATATTCCCATACGCATATAAGCTCTCTCTTTTTCTCTCTTCCTGGGATGAAGAACGATTCTTCTAAATTTGAATAATAAACAGTCACACATTTTGATAAACTTGTGATTTGTGTTGCCTCTTTCATATGTTTGGTTGGAATAAGTTGCTTTATGACTGTTATTAAACTGCCAGATGAGGATTACTTCATAAAGTAACTACTTAACAATTATCAAAATTTTACTTTGTTATAACTTTAGACAGTAAAATTCTGTTTAGGTAAATCCCATTAAATTTTAAGTAAATCTATAAGGATTTACATCGTAATATTTTTAACGATGCATGAAAAAAAATAATACAGTTGATTTGTTTTTAAACTATTTTATTGCTGATGGGTTTCTGCAAGTAATATCGAAAGTAAATACTTATATACCAAAATGATATTGCATGCTCTGCTAAAATTAAATTGAAATAAAAAGTTAATTTGTTAATCCTTCTAGAATCAAGTAGGCCTACTAATTGTCAATCCACTAACTGAAATTTTATAATATGGTGTCGTTAAATTTTGATCTACTATAGTTTCATTAAAAGTGTTCTAATGATTTACAAAATGTAGGTCCAATACTTTTAGAATTATACAAAATCTTCGTTTTGGCACAATTTTTTAATATTTTGAAAAAATCATATAAACTTATTAATCAAACAATATATTCGAAATCCGTAAATAAACCATTATAAAGCAAAATTTACAAGACAATTTCATAAAGCTCATTTTTTTAGGTAAAAAAATTTAAATTTGGAAACAGTATTTAATTGCACGTTACTAGAATTTATTTGGGTTAGCTATCGTTTTAAATAATATGACAAATTCCTTCTGTTTCCTTTCTGATATGGATACATAAAACCGATTCTATCACACTGAAAAATACTATAAAGTCAATGTATAAAACCCTGTTTTGTTTTTTTATTATTTAGGATAAAAAATCCAAAAAATGTTTAAGAGATAAATTAATTAAATTCCAAATACTACTAACATCCCAACCATGATTTTTCTGGTTACTGTGATATTTAATGTCGAATAACAACTACACCAAAATTAAATTCTAAAGTTTACGTCAGTAACTAAAGTATGAGACAAATGTGTTCGTACTTCCCCTAGGGTCAATACTTGAGTGATATTAATGATGCTGAGGTGAAAATAAATTGAAGGTGAAATTGGAAAACTGTTAGTGACGGTAAGAAGTCGTCATTACTAGGAAATTAAGTACGTCGCTTTAGAAAATGAAAGTAAAACTAGTTGGATCTTAACTTAATCTGTTTATTTTTGAAAATTATTTATAAACGTTAAATCTGTTTGCCTAATCCGGTTTTAAAGTAATTATATCATTCAAATAGTGTTTGTTTAAATTTACGAAACTAATGTTTTAACAGAATTTTAAATATGAATTTACTTTATCAAATTATGAAAATATCCCTTATAAATCTCACGTTATCGCAGTTTCTCTTTTATTCAACCATAAAGGGATATGGCTAAATAATTGTAATATTTCAACAAATAACATTGCCTTTGAAGAAATAAATCTGTAAAACTTCTTCTTTTTGTATGATCTTTCAAATTTATAATTCCAAAATATTAAATAAGATACTTTAAACGTAATAAGATGTGTACAACTTATAAGTGTAAGTGTTAGTGAAATCAATTATTTTTTTATTTATAAATGTGAATTTTTTCATTAATTACTGTACACACTTACTGTTGTTTTACTTCCTTAGCTTTTAACAACAATACTATGCTTCCCATAAGACTATACGTAAGTGATATTAATTCTGCTTAGGTGAAAATAATTGAAAGGTGAAATTGGAAAATTGTTAGTAACGCCGCACTTAACAAGTCGTAAACACGAGGAAATTAAACTTGGCGCTTGAGGAAATGAAAGTAACCTAGTTGGATCTCAACTTAATCTGGTTCTTCATTAGTTTAATTTTAAGTTATTAAAAGACGTTAAATAAAGTAATAATTTAAAATTATGCAAATATAAATACACTAGTTGTTCATTGCTGGAAACGGATTAGTGTACTCTATGGTTTGTGTAATTTTTACGTATTTCCCTTAAAATTTATTTTGAAATTACTTGAAGATTTTGACTATTTCTTGAACTTTACATTGTGTTTATAAACGTAAAAAATAGGTATGTTAGGTGAAACCGTTGGTGATGAGAGCCTTTTTAAATAGTAAATGTTTAGGTTTGTATAAGTATTTTTAAGCGTTAACCTTGTTCTTGACTTTTTCCAAATACTCTCTCAACAACCTTTATGTTTATCATGATCAGGAAAGTGTGGTTTTAAATTTGTATGATCAATTATAATGGTAAATAATTGGTTGACTATCTTAATTGATTTCTAGTTTCCTATTACTACATTAATTGTACATTTAAATAGACGTTAAATGTCTGCTGCGCTTGTAATAATGAAATTATAGTTAGTTATCCAAATTATAATTATTTCTTATTTAACCTATACAATATGTCAAATAGTTACTATGCAAATATGATATAAGTAATTTTTAGTCAGTGACCTCTTTTGATTCTACTTTTGACGCGTTTCGGGATGTCTATCCCATCATTAGTAGGTAAATCCTTCGTTAAATGGAATTGGTTTTCAAACCATTAACCTCGTAAACACACACAAAATTAATTCTAAGTAAACTTTTATAAGCATTTTTTTAAATTAATAAATTGCACTGAGTTTTGTAATATTTTAGGTTATATTAGGGACATGATTGTAAAAATAATCTAATTCGGATAGATCTACCAATTCCATTAAAACGTAATAATAATAATTGTAACCATAGCATATGTCATCTATACACATGGAAATGGATACAGACTCCACTTAGAAAATGCATAAATTAATTTTATGACGAGATGGACTATTGAACGTAAAAATTATGAATGTTAATCACGGACCTATATTACCACGGCGGTTTACGTATAGATTCTAATGTATGCCGAATATATTACTTTGAAAAAAGTTATATATGCAATATTTTTCTAAATATATAGTGTTTTATTTTTAAACAATGATGTACGAAATAAATTAGTTAAAGAAATGCATATATCAACTCTTATTCTCTTATTTTTAAATTTAACAAAATATAGGCTATATTAAATTTACTAAAACATATGATATGATATGAGTCTTGTTTGTCTACATTTAAAATCGTAAATTGAGAATGTTTTAGTATTAAAAACTTAATTTATTTCGATATTAGATAATTATTGTGATTTATTATTATTAAAATTCTGAAAATAAAATTTATATATTTATAAAGAGCCGTTTACATTAGAGTCTATTTAATTATAGCCGTTTACAAAAATGTCCATAGGAGAAGGGAGAGAAATAAAGGAACTTTAAGCAAAGATCTGTTATAATTTGCCACAATATGTAGTATAAAGTAACTTCATGGGAAGAAAAAAACAGTAAACCAATTAGTATTTAGTGACAAGATTTGTTTGCAAACATCTTTTATTTATACCAGTTAAACTAATTAAGACGGTAGTTCTAGAAGTAACATACCATAAGAGTCTGATTAGTTTCCTGCAGATTTATATGTAATCTGAACTAAAGTGAATAAGGCATTTCACTTTATGTGAAATAAACATCTAATCTTTCACCACATTGCTTCAGTAAATTCAGAAAATCGCCAAAGAATGGGTTCGTTCAATCAGAAAACGGGTTTGACCTAGTTTAAGAACGGTTATCAAGTCACGCCTATCGCTGGAGCAGTTCTTTCTAAAATAGTTAATCAATACACTAACACGAAGCTTTGAAATACGTACTATTAAAATAGATATTTACAGTTCTAATTATTCATACACTGTAGACAGTGTAAATAATATAGCTTAAAATAATTGATTAAATAATATAAAAAAGACTAACTTGTTTATAACACATTAATTATTGATATGATTACGTAAATATAAATATGTAAACTAATATACAATATTAAAAATTCTATTAAAACTGTATACATTGTCTTATAAAAGTATTATTGTTCACTAGTAATTATGAAACTCGGTGTTCAAGTATTGTAATTTATACCGATGCCATTATGATGTAAAAAAAAGATATTGCCCAAAATGGTAAAAACTTAACAAGGTAATGTAAAGAAACCAGTTATTAGTAATATAAATACGTTAATTGATGTTAAATATAAGTAATTAGTATATAAGACACATTTAAGCCTATCATAACAATATGTATAAAATCAATTTATATTAACATTAATAAAATCTTATTAAAATATAATATTAATATAAGAAATTGATTTTGTTGCAGTTGTTTATAGGTTTGATATAATTATTTTTAATGTATCTAGTTAAAATAAAAATGCTGTATGTATCTTAGTATACACAATTTACAAAAAATAGTACATGTTAGATATATTTATAGTGTTAAGTTCGTAAATAAATCAAGTCAAGGTCAAGTAAGAATAGACGATGAAATGTTCTATAAACTTGAATAATGTAGTTTCCATTAAAGAGATTGCAACAAATATACGTCAACATTACTAAATCACAAATAGTGTAGCCTACATTCTGGGTCAGTAGTCTATATATGCGATCAGTAAGGAATTGATTGTTATCCGAACCTATTTACTTAGGCGAATAGTGCATCGTAATAATAAAATTATTTTTCCTGGTATCCATGTCTATAATTGTATGTATATAATAAAGTTCAAAATTTTTTTTTTCAAATATCTCTTTTGTTTATGCTTATGACTTGTTTTGGTAATTCTATTCTAATATCAGAAAATCCCTTGTTTATTGGAGGGTGTCAAAACATTAATAAACATATAAATCACAACACATTAATGTGGACTGTATTTAGCTTATGTAGATAATTTGTTGGTAACTACAACAGCGGTGCCGCAAACCAAGGTAAAGAACAAAATATAAAAAAGAAAATCGATGACTTAAACTATATAGAGGTACCAAGAAATATATCAAGGTGTTATCATTCAGAAATTGAACGGTTTTAAAAAAGATAAAAGACACGATGAACTAAGTTATTACTAGATTATATAGATTTGGTCGTCCATTAAAGCTAACTTAATTAAAAAAATATATTGGAGTTTGACAAATTTAGTCGACTTCTAGAAAGTTATTTTATAAATAACGTTTTAAAACTTCACCTGGCGTATGTGTTTTAATTTTTTTACTTCTTACTATGAATGCATTTACCAGTAGTGTCTATACAATATTAATTATCACTTAGCCTCAGAAGACATAAATTAGTTGCTGACAAAACCAAAAAGGCAGTGAAGTATAATCCAAACTGATATAGTTACGATAACATTTATACTGTGCTATATCATTTCAAGATCATTGCATTGACAGTAAGTACAAACTAGGAACCTGAATTGCCAATGTGCAACTATAAATACCAATACTTGGTATATCAGTAACTTTTAGTATGATATATAATAAAGAATACGGTAATATCTTCCATTCAATTTGATTTATCAATAACAGATTTGTTAATAAAAAGAACTATAAATATTTGTCATAAATTATATTTACATAATTCCAAATATATGCTATAAACATTATAAAGATGAAAGAAAATACAAAACTCTTAGTGTTCAGCCAATCTAAAAGTAGTAAATTAAAGTTACTCAAACAATAAAAAATCGTTTAGAATTTACATGGGCTGATCGAAGCAGAGAGTATTGAAGACTACTAATTAGCATTTTTTACACTTATTTGTGGTTCCACAACTTAACAAGCTCTACAATTATAACAATTTATTTCTAAATCATATTATACAAATAAAATGAAAGTAAGTATTTCCATACAAAACAAACAGGGGTTGTACCGATTTTATAAATTCACTGTCTTGATAAACATATTTGTGCTATTTACATTACAAATTAGAAAATAATTCAGGAACGAAGTGATTTATTAAAAAAATATAGATTTTCCAAGATTACTTATGTTCTTTTATTTTATGACTTTATTTCATGATGATTTAGATATTCATTTAAAAATCTAAAAACACATATAAACTACCTAAGTTTATATTTTTACCTAACGCTTGGGTAAAGAGTTTAGAGGTTTTGAGTAATTAGTTCAATAGAATATCAATCTGTAAAAGTGAATGTTTATTTTGTAAAAGTGAATCAACGAGACGCAGTGGAGATTTATTCCATTCCACCTGATACTCCGAGCAATTTCACTGTGAATAAAAAATTTATGAATATTTATTAGGATAATCAGTCTAGTCAGAGGATTGGCGATCGTATATTGTCAACTTTATGTAAACTTTGAAACATTATTCCATTAAATTCAAAGTGAGTTGGTTAAGGGCACATTTGTTAAGCATAATTTGTATAGGGTACAGAGCTTATTTTATTATTCCAGAATAATACGATAAAATGTGTGGATAATAATAATTGTGTATATCTTCTCTTTCTGTAATGCATACTCTTTAACATATCTCATTTCTAGAACGAAGTAATACTTCAAATTGTTTACAATTAAATGTTATTTTTTCCATATCAAATGATTACTAGAACATTGAGGATAATTATTATGGAGTAAAATACCCTAAATATTAATTTGTTTAGATAAAATTGTAACAAACATTCGTTCTGAAATTCTGTGAAAATATTAGAAATTTTTTTATATCCTACGACGTTTTACTTACATTCTAAAAGTGTTTTGTTAGTTTAAAAACAGTACAAATATAAATTCAGAATATTTAGGGCACTTAGTTAAGCTTTTAATAATATTTACCAGATTAAAGATATTTTAATACCAGTTTAAAGATTTTATAAAGCCAGTTTGGTATACAGGTTTTCTAAGGTAATATAATAAAGATTTGGGCTACATTCTGTTACCTCATAGCCTTCTATTCAGCTATTTACCTTAGTTGAATGTTGTAGATTTTAATACACTCGAAATTCCTTGTATACGATTATCTTCAAATGTGTGAGTAATTAGACAATAAACATATATAAATAATAAATATAAACGTTCAAGACTTTCAAGTAATCTATTCTTTAGACCATTAGACCACATAAACACTCGGTCTCTATAAAGTGCATGAATATCATTTTGCGGTAATAAAAAAACGTAAATTCTTTAAAAACTAAGGAAAAGTGTTTAAGATACCCAGAATGTACAGTACATGGTTGTTTTTCTTCTATCAATATTAAAGTAAACATCAAAACTTATAGTATACAAATTTGCTATATATTCTCTTATGTATTTAAATAGATTTTAATTACTTTCATATTAAAAAAATAATAAGTAAGTAATAAACAACGGTTTCGAAGCTGTTAAGGATTGTTTTGATAGTGGTTTCCAAATGTTCGTTTATAATATTATAACTTATACAAAAAGAATAACTTTTTCGAATACTGTTAACAAACTGTTAAATAATCTTAAGATAATTAAAAAAGTGTTTATTCTATTAAAATTTGACCTTTTACAAAAACATTTGTTTTTACAAACGTTAACTTAAAAATGTACATTAAGGGTAGGCTCTAGTAAAACAGAAAGCAACCTACGACTCCCTATAGCGGTGGTAGGTTACGCGGACATTGCTCATCCTAAATCCATTTAAAACCCGCAATTATTCAAATAGCGTTTTTAAAAATACCAAACTTCCTCATCCGAATGGCTTGGTAATTTTTCGCTATTATTAATAGTTACAACGTAAAAAAATATTTAAATCACCCTATAGCAGCGGTAGGTTACACAGACATTGCTCAGCCTAAATCCATTTAAATCCCGCAATTGTTCAAATAGCGTTTTTAAAAAAATACCAAACTCTTGGGGACGAAATTCTTCAGGCGAATGGCTTGGTAGTTTTTCGCTATAATTAATAGTGACAAAATAAAAAAATATTAAAAATCAATGTTTTAAATTGTTAATAAATATTAAACAAAATGTTTTTCTTAGTTTTGGAAAAGCCATTTGCATGTATATTGGCCATAGCTTTAAAACGACATATCGTTCATAATTATCCGATCAAAAATAAAGGAAACATTTGGATTTTTATTTAACATAGGTCTTATGGAGTGTCAGGCAACATGGCCGACAGCTAGAGCCGACGCTTAGTGGATTTAATAAGTGGAATTTTTAAAGGTTTTAATTGCATATTGCTTTAGCATGATGGCCGTCATCTTGCGCTTTAAAAGCTTCAAATAAACAAACCCTGTTACAAATAATTAGTAAAAAGATGTATGTGCCTGGATGACCTTGTAAATGTAGCAATACAATGTACTTTGTGCATAATTAGACTATGAAATTTCAATGAACAGCCCCAAATATCAAAAGAAACTGCAACAACGAACGTTAATTAAAAGAGTTTTAAACGCTTCATTATCTTATTGTGTCATGTTTATTGGTATTATATCCTGATGAGCTAATTTTTGTTATCACAAAGCATTTAGAATAATATTAAAATATATAATATTTCGTTAAATGAAACCTGTGTACTATTTAAGTATTGCAACTATAAATGAACGTTTGAAGTAAATACAGAGTACATATAAATATAGTAAAGACTACAATTATTGTTAATCCTCTAGAGAAAATACGGTCTTTGAGGCATTGCATTTATTATACAATATTAACAGACATGTATACATTTATATAGAATACAAATGATGTTTACTTTTTGTTGCCATAAACATACAGGATATTGCCTGAAATTGAGTATTGTCAATGGTACAAGATTCAAGTGGGTGGTTAGTGAAAAACACTTAGCTCTTCGTTAGAAAGTCGTACAAACTTTTTTAAGTTTTTTAATAAAGTAGTCACCAATATACATAATAAGGCATTCACAAATATCCAATATAAATTATTAAAATTAAATCCTCTGATATATATTTATGAATAATCTAATCGTTGTAAATATACTACCATAAACCTCATTGACGTCGCGTCGCCACTGAATCAGACACCCTGTCGTTAATAAAATCAATTCCGGAGTGCCATCTGACGAATAAAATAACTTAAATGCACCAAAATCGAAACAATTTACCTTAATTCTTTCAATAGAAAATACCTAATCATTTCCATTCAAATTTATTATATTTTGTGAGGCAATATTCAACAGTGTGTCATTTTACAAACGTTAAATACATGATTGCGATTTGAGATTATATTACACTTTCTACATCTTTAGTTATTTAATTATTAAGATAAATTATTGATTTAAACATTTTCGTTAGTACAAAATACTAAATTTCTGTTTTATTTCTCTTAATGACTATTATTTTAAAATTATTGTTATTATTTTAAATATTTGAGTTATATATTTATTGCAACCACATTAAATTTTAATTTCAAGAGAAAATACTGTGGTTTATTAAAAACTTTTGTTAAGATTTTCGCTTATAAATGGTTAAAAAAATGATACTGTAGATTTAAAATACATAGCTCTGTTGATTGAAGATGTTCAATGTGTTTGTAAAATAACCAGCTGTACAATTAATTATAGTTTCCAGCGTGTAGTCTATTTTCTCAGTGGCATTTCCATTAACAATTAATTTCAAGGTTTAAACTATTTGTATATATTTATACGTTTTTATTTAGGATGATTAAGAGTAGGCCTATGCATATGTTCTGGTGTATGATTAAAATTTATTTTAGCTCCTGTTAACTCTATAATCATAATAATTCGTCTGACAGAGGATGCAAGTTCGACGAAATTCTCCGTGAGCTATGTTGCCACTAATAATTAGGCATGGTCTACCGCCATTGTAATCCTCCTCCTTGCCACCAGTCTCGTCAGTGCCCAGTGGCAGTTCAATGCACAAATATCTTACTATTTGCAAATATCTTGTATTTTGCAGTAATTGTTTTTCATGAGAAGAATGATTAGGATTAGCGTTAACTTTACCATTACACAAAATTATTTGTTTATAATTTTGAATTAAAACTAATAGAATAATTGAATACTTGTGCACTTCAAACTGAAACTGTTCAAATCAAGTCTAAACAAAAAAGAGTACGCATATGTCCTGCTAGTTGTTTAGCCTTTATTGGAGCTCCTGTTAAGATCGTAATCTTAATGACTTGTTTTATATTATTTGTTTTTTAGCTTTGAGGTTATATTAACTAATCTTTCTATATTAATTCATATAAGGCGTACTTCTAGTTTCATTTGGATTCTTTTAAGAGTATAGGTTATTAATTTTAAATTTTATATTTTGAGCAAAATTGTGAAATTATGGTTGTCAAATTAATTATGTTATATTTATAAACATTATATTATCGTGTATTTATTATTTTCTTTTTCTGATGGTTTACTTAACATAATATTATGTTTTAAAACAGTATGATAGCAGACTATATTTTCTACAGCAATACCAATGAAGTATGGAAATGGTAGTTCAATAAAGTTTACTAATACAATGTTATATAAAATACCGAACTTTTTAAAATCAACTATAAATTTATATTTAGAAAACGGTGCAAAGGAAACTGGTCCTAACTCGTCATTAATGTAATTATTTGTTCTTAGAAATATATTAAACTCTGACACAGTAGGACAATTAACTAGTAGCTATTGAAAGACAATGTTTATTTAGATTAGGGTTAGTTAAAGATATTTGAAATATTTAAGAACTGTTGATAGTGGCTTGTGTGGAAATATTATGAAATTAAGTTTAAGTAACTACTACTGACGTACGAATCTAGATATATTTTAGATCTATAGCGTGCTGTGATTATACAGTACTAACACAATTTAAATGCTTTTCCTTCTGTATTCTTGGTTGCAAATTTATTACCATAGTTTGGGCGTGGTGCCTGTACGACCTTGTTTGACATCATAGTAAAGAGTTGTGATGTAAATATTATAATAAATTAACTCTTTTATAGAAAACAAAGTTTTGGTAGTATAGAAATTATAATCATAAAACGATTTGAACCAAGAAATAATATTTTATTGTTTCATAAACAGAGACGATATTTTTACTCGTAAATAAAATAACATAGGAAATCGAGTTTCATAGAAGATTATGTTTTAGAAAGGGTTTAGAGTATCAAAATATAATTTAAAGCAATTACATACAAAACAGTTGCTAGCATATGGCAATATAGTTGTAAATCTTATTTAGCTATGTGTGTCGTACTTAATTTGTAACCTTGGTATTGTATAGTTTTTAAACTCAATATATTAAGTAAAAAAACGAAAGAACTAACCAATAAGATGACATATTGAGATTGACTTGTGGGAAGACATATTGATAGAATAAAACTTGAACAGAGAATCTCACAACTAATATCTATTAACTCAATCGAGTTTCAGCGATAAAGTAGCTATTTTCAAATATAATCAACTAAAAGTTATAGTTAAATTGTTGTAGCTTGTGCATCAATACAAGAAGATGGCGACTTTGTGGTTGAAACGCGTTTGAGCTAATAAACGTTAGTTTTGAGATTTTGTGTTCACTATTAATAAGGAAATCATTTGTCGTTCTTAAATATTATACCAATTTTTCAACCACAAGCTAAATATGCCATGATAATACAACAGAAATAATAATATGTAGCTGCCAATTAAAAACTACAAGACATTGGTGTGGCCATGGTTAGTGTAGCAAGTTCGAACTTCTAGCCAAGTTTTCTATTTAAGTTTACTCATTAGCCTAACAAGCGTAAAATATGGTCGTTGAGCAAAGCATTACAAAAAAAACTAATTAAACAACAAAAATAGTTTTTGTTATGCATAATTTCCTTATACTAACTATAGTGAAAGTATTCCACAGTGTTCCTATTATTTTGTTTAGTGTTGTGAATCCACCTACTTAATGTAAACAATTAATAACATTACTTCACTGGTCTGTGTTAATGATAGCGATCTCTCAATTTATTACAGTGAATAAGGTACCAATAAACATAATAATCCTGTAGAAATAAAAGTTTATAGTATTCCTTCTTCAATGTAAGCAGCCATAACTGACGCTTTTATTAGCTACTATGTATATAAGTAATACCTGAACTGTATGATTTATTTTACATTTACCATTTTTAACCGTCTTATAAAATAGCGTAGTGACATTGTAAAAGAAAGTCACAATATATTAATCATTTTTAGTAAACCTGTAAAGCCTATATAAGCAAACATTTTCCTGTCTGCATATCACACAATCAGGAGGAATTCTAATGTAAAAACGAAAACCTATTCAAGCAGAAGTTGTATTTTCAAGTATCCGTTGAATGTTAAGGTGGATCCTCGTTTAGGTAAAAAATTGAAGTAAATAAAAAGTTAACCAATATTAATATATTATTAAACAGGATTTAATGGTATCAGGATTAATTTCAATTGAGTGTTTAATGATGAACAGAATTGATTGAAGCTTATTATTCTGCTACTGACAATACAACCACACAACAAGTACGCTCTTTTATAGACCTTTTTATACTTTTCAATATAGTAGTCACATGATTTACATAGAATGTCAGCAATTCAAAAATACTTAATTATGATTATTTACAAAAAAATTCTCTACTATATCGTGAGGGACATATTTTTGAATAGTCTAAACGTTTTCAATATACTAACCATAAACCTCATTTACGTCGCCACAGAATCAGACAACAAGTCGTCGAGGAAATCAATTTCGAAGCAAACTCTGACAAATAAAACATCTTGGAGGCATCAATCGCGAAAACAAGTTACTTTAAATCATAAAAGAGAAAATACTTAATCATAGCCATTCTAATGTACTCTTTTTCAGAAGGAAATTATAATGATAATGTGCCCTTTTACAAACTTTAAATATACAATTGTATTATTAGAATATGTTACGCTTTCTACGGCTAGAGTGGTGTTAAATATTTAAGTAAACAAAAAATAATAAATTGTAAATAGTACGTGTGTTAAAATTATGTAGTATTGCAAAATAATGATGTTAAATTGTTTAAATAACGCGTATAAAATAAGCAGATATAGATTAATTATAATAACACTATTAAGTACTTACTCCAAAGACTGTGTTTAACTATCCGTACAAGTCGTTACATTTTTTTTAGCTTACCTGAAACAATAAATTAAATGTTATTTACAAAACCTTAAATAAACAAAAAAATTACTGTATAAAAAAATACTTTTTTACATGTCTCTTATATATCAATTTATAAACTTAAAAATATTATGAAGTATGATTGAAATGTAAATATGTACATTTAAAAATATATTACATAAGGACAACATAATACCGATTTTTACCTTTAATTCTATTTGAAAAGTGTACTTATATTATGGTTTAAGTTTATTATAATGAATGCTTAACATTAAATATATATTGCAATACTTATTCTCTACAACGTGGTTCTACTAAAGAACCATGCGGATTATGAAATAATGGAAAGACATTAGAGTCAATAGCTAATGTTTGTAAACGGTCACATTACACCCTTTATCTTTCAGATTAGTGGTCGAAATGTTTCCGCTTAGCAAGACAGTTTAACTTCTCTACTAACTAGTATGCTTCAACGAGGATATTCAAAGTTACACTTAAACTTTGCTGATTATGTATTATCCTTCATATCGACACTACGGTTAAGGACTAAAGAGTATTAAGGTAAACACTTATTGCAATTTTGAAATTTCTTTTATTCTTTCTATATAACGCAATCAATAATTAATATAAATGCTAAATTATTTGTGAGCCTACTTTATCTGTGGTTTTTTTTAATAATTGAAAGTTCAAACCAAATTCACAGTCGAGGGTTTACTCAACAGCTTACAACACTAAAACTTATTTCCTGCATTTATTTGGTAATAATTAAACAATAACGTCTGCCTTGCCTTGGGTGGCATACGTGTTTTTTCTTCTTTCCAATTAAAAAACTATGCAGTAATTATTGGTTATAGTGTGAAAGTTAAAAACTTTGTTTTTTTACGTATGGTGTATGTTGTTTTGAACATTAAGTTTTTGATTCTTTCTTGAAAATGCAATCTAACCTTTACAAGTACTTAAATATTATCGGAATTACGTATCCACGTAAAATATACTAATAACTGTTTTTTCTTCTACAGAAACCGTATTAAAGAACAAAAAGTCTTTAAACTTTCATATCATACACTATAGTGATATAATTATCAAATTAATATTAATTAAGTTATACATTATTAAGTTATACCACGTGTTAATATATTTAACTACGTAAAGCACACCCTCTTCAAATAGCACATAAAATGGTTATTTTTTGAAAGCTGACTATTATTAATAACTACCAAGTTGAAAATAACCTTAGTTTGATTATTTCATGCCATTATAATATACATTTAAGTAGTTTTACAACTCAGTTAATCTTGGTACAGTACTAGGCTTGGTTATTTTAGTGTTGTTTGCTTGAAATTTGTTCTCTTATTTTATTGGGTCTAATTACCCACTTCAGTTCTTATATAATATATTTATTTAGCCATGCAAGGTTATATTAGACTGAGGATTTTTCTACACTACTTGGAAAATTGGCTGCAGTCTAGGAAAATAGAAGTCAAATAAAAAAATGTGTTATTACATGTACAGACATTCTTAGTCATTTATAATATTGGTTATTATTCTCTCTTTGTAATCGAGTTTTCAAAGTCCTACTACATGAGTATGTATGCTATTCCTAACTTGTAATTTGTACTTGCGGTGATAAAACAAATCTTGATAAAGATATAACTATGCCTAAAGTAAGAATATTAGTTGGTGTTTTTTTTTAATTACTGTTAAAAATATCTAAAATATTTTCAGACAAATTTATCACTGATTCTTAACTAGTACAGACATAACTTACTAGATAAATAGTATAAACTTACTAAAGAATTCACTAGTTGTAATAATAAATTGTTAAGACACGTGCTACGTGTAAATGACATAATAGAATGGCATGGAGTGAACCAGTTACGCCAATGTTGCTCTTCATTCAAGAATTTATCATATCTGGTATTATATATTATGCAGACTTTGTTTTCTTAGTATCAAAATTAAAAGGATATTTTAAATTAACAAATTATTGCTTCATAATTTGCTTAGTTGCGTATTACTAAAAATACTTTAAAAAATGCTACCGAACTAAATATATAATTATAATATATATTATATATTAATATACTCATTACTACCTATTAATAATGAAAATTATAAACTTAATACAAAAGTTGATCCAAATATATTATTTACGTATAACAGTTTATTTAATGTAGGTTTAGCTAATTAAACTTAGTGGATGTTCATTTTTAAAGCCAGATTTGATAATATGTTTGCTTAGAAATTGAGTAAATTCCTACAACAAGGTCATTAACTTAAGACATGAACATTCATTTATTTGAGGTTTCATTATTTCAGAACAAAAATTTGGTACAGTATGGCAATACAAATTGTTTATTTACATGCAAATTATATGAAAGGATTTATGTATTATTAAACGTGTCTTTATTATGGTTTGTAATTAAATTGTACATCGTATACAAAATCTTAGCTATTTGCAAGGGAGAAGTTTTAAAGTTGATATTAAAGCAACATGTTTGAATACTTGTTAATCCTTATTGTAATAAAAATCCCTTCGAAACATGTACTGTTACATTCAAATTTATTTCTGAATAGAAAAACGGATTTTGATAATTTGAAACTTTTTATCTAAACTTCCACTTAATACTTTATGCAAAGTAGAATGATATGGGTTTCATTTATTAGTAGTTTTGCACTGTTAGTATTGTTTATCATCCGGGTGAAAACGTTGATACACACAAAATAAATAAACTATCGAAGCAATATTTACACTAAAATAATTAAGAACAAAAGAAAAACCTTTTATTCGTCATTGCTAGTTTTGTTTTCTTTGACTGGTATTTGATGACGTGTAATTACAAACTGTTTTAAAAAAATGTTTAACCCCATTGAACATTGAACATCTGTTTTTTTTACCGATGTTTATCTGTATAAAGAGTCTAGCTTCTGTAGTCCGGGGTGATTTAAAAAATAAAATTAATAAAAGTTTGGTCAAAGTCAAATAGAAGGTTTTAAAATTAAATCAGAATAAATTCAAAAGTTTTAAATGAACTATAATATTACAGACTAAAGAAGCATTTGCAGTAGAAGGAATATTAAGTTGATTTAAGTGTCGATGCAGCACTGTTTTGTTCTTTTCCAACCAGTTTTTTTTAGATCAACGTTTATAACGTGTGTTTTTATGTATGTTTAACATACTATTTAAAGAATAAATATTTTAAAAATTTATAGTAAAGTCAGTAATTTTCTGATTTATCACGAGTGTTCATATTTATTAAATTTGCGATTATTATGAAGTATCTTTCAACTTTTATAAAATACTATATATTATAGAAACTAGACCAAATTACTGCCCTCCAATCTATAGAAATATTGAACCACAATGCCAAGAGTAAGTATTGTGTTTTGTGTTTATGTGTGCAAGTGGTTGAGCGGGTGATTTGCAAATTATATTTTGTTTACTTATTTTTTTGCACAGAGCTTGTCCCGCGTTCATGCCAAACTAATTGTACCTTCTAAATAACTAACTGTTCGGTTAGTCTGCACCTCCATGAGGTGTACAGTATTATTTATTTCATATATTTCTGTAATCGATCATTGTTATGTTCAACTATTATATCACAAAATTTCTTAAATATATACAGGGAAATGTTATGATTTTTGTTTGCTTAGTTTTTCTTACCTCGTGATTTTTGTTATTACTCATACATAGTTCTATACTCATCTATCTTAACAACCACCGTAAAACTTATTTATCAATGTGTCGTTCGCTAACTCCTGTATAAATCCCAGTCAATAACAAACGAGTTCAATGTCTATTAATTATTTTGAAATCCAACCGAGAGTAAAACTGCAATTTAACTACATCCATCATCTTAATAGTGTCATTCGTTACCAACCTTTATACCAGGAAGTTACAAAGTCATTACGATTTGTGTTTTTGCGGTGATTGATAAGTTGTTCGATGACCTTATCGAAACATTTTATCTTATTTGAAAAAATATTTAATATAAATGATTACAGTTTAGTTGCCACTAAATGATTTTGTTTAGTAAATACTTGGACTAGGAAGAACTATTACTTTCTTATCAATTTTTTTATCATACAAACATTTGAAGAAAATTATTAAACATGATAATCTATTAATATAGATTTATGTATAGAGATAAAACATTATGGATAAGGCAAACTTTGAAACAAATTTTTTGAGGACAAGACATTTTTTGAAAAATTCATGATTTTCTTATTGATTTGTAAATGTGATAATAATTGTTTTGAAACACACTATTATCAAATACTGATCCGTCTTTAGCAGACGAATGCGTAACTCAAAATGTTATTTTTTAGGATAAGGCACGTTTTGGACTCAAATACATCTGTATCGTTAATTGTTATAGGTAAATAAGTTGCAAACCTACCATTCTCATTCGGTATTAAAAAAATATTGACAAAGTTCACTTAAATTTTATATTCTTCTAAATTCATTTAAAAAAAAGAAAAAAAACATCGATTAAAAAAAACGATCGAAATTAAAACTGTTATTAAATTTTAAGCGAAACAAAATTGTGCTACTAAACAAATAACTTCTCGTGGGACTAAATCCATATATTTACTGCCCATAAGCCAAATTCCAAATTATAATTATTTATCTGTAATGACCATTGTTATTTAGAAATAATATAAAATACGAATAAGTACAGTGAAGGTATATCAGTAAGGGCAATGAATAATCTTCAGTTGCAAGTTAGTTAGTTATACTTACTAATAAGTGTTCTCAAAATTAAAAACAGTAAGTGAGCTATCCCAACCAGCTAAATTAATCAAAAAAGATCTATATCTGTAAGTGCAGTGAGTGATACCATTCAAGAAGGTTAAAAGTTATCTTTACCAATAAGTGCACTTACAGGCAAGAATACTAACTGCACTTACTGATCTTAATTAGTAAGTGATCTAAATTTACTAGTACGGTAATTGATCTTCTTCAATAAGTGAACCATACCCGTAGATACAGTGTGTTTTCATAAGTAAGTGCAGTAATTAAACAATAAAACTAAGTGTAGTCGTTATTTTTTAACTTCCTGCTAAGAAAATTGAAAATTTTCTAAAATCGGGAAGTTATTGGTTTCACCCCGTTTTTCAAAAATCGAGTATTCATCAGATCTCGACGTTTTGAGGTCCTAGGAATCTTCTTTGACCACTCCCGAGAGGGTGACATCCTGTCTGTATGTATGTGTGTGTGTATGTAAGTATGTGACCCGCTTATAACTTTTGAACGGCTTAACCGATTGGATCCTACCAAACGGCGTTCTAAAGAGTTCCATCAAACTTAGATTTCCTGAAAATTTCAACTAATTCGGACCGGTAGGTTCTGAGAAATTTCGAAAAAAACTAAGAAATAATTTTTTTTTCAAATCAGGTTTTTTTGGAATAACCTTTAAACGGCTTTACCGATCAATTCCAAAATCTAATCAGCTTTTAATCTTGAAAAGCGACGTCGATCGCTACCAGTC
>JAGFPH010000089.1:503645-521705 GCA_018207615.1 Philaenus spumarius
AGTCAATACTTCTTCTTTTAAATATACAGATTTATGCAAATTTATAGAGCCGTTCTATTAAATTCTAAGAACAGAATTGATTCTGCAATAATGGACCGACATTACAGTCAATAGCTAATGTTTGAAAACGGTCACGTGTATCCATTATCTCTGAGATTACTGGTCAAAATGTTTCCGGTTAGGAAGACTGTTTAATCTCTCAACTAGTTAAATTCAACGGTACATTTAAACTTTGCTGATTATGTATTTTTAATCATGTCGATGTAGGATAAGTACTAAACAGTATTAAGGTAATACTTAATTACATTATTTAAATGTTTAATATTCTTAAATTTAACGCAATACATTTGTTATTAATCTAAAGCCATTCTATGTGTATGCCTAGCTTATCTGTTAAATGCACTTTATAATACGATGTTGAAACTCAATTTACTTTAGAGAATGCAAAATGTTGAAGAAGTATCAGTGGTGTTTTCAACACTGTTTTTACTCAAACGAATTCCAGCAGTTATTTGTTCCAGAAAACATTAAGTATTTATTTGTTTTATTGTGCTAATTATGAACTTCATTACAATCCACGAAATTCTTTATGATATTTATAACTGTTTTTTCTTCAAAATGCCTTGTACCTTTTGCATATACGAGGTTATTACTTCATAGATGTTACTGGAATTACGGATCCACATGATATATACTAATGACAGATTTCCTTCTACTACAAAAATCTCAAACAAAACTATTGCTACAAGTTTAGATTAAATTTTTTTAAAGTAGTATAGATTAGTGAGATACTGGCAATTAATAGTTATGTATTTTGTTACATAAAAAAAGAACGCAATGCACCGTTAAAGTATTATAACTACAGTATTTCGTAATGTGTATAACAGTTAAATAATATCACTTAAATATTAATAAGTAACATAAACAAAATCAATAACAAAACAAAACAATGCATTTTAGGGGAGAAGGTGTTGGAACTTACTAAGTATCATTTAGTAAAATAGACATGAATAAAAATTATGTGTAGAGACTATTTTTATAAACATCTTCCGAACGAAGTTCCAATGTAAATTCGACGAAGGGTGCTATGAATGGCATCGCTGATAATTATAATACGTTGGTTTATAAACTATAAATAAAGATGACTTACTTGCTTCAAGTTTCAAAAAATATTTCTATTCTTCTAATGCCTCGGCAAATTATATGTGTGTATGTTTGAAACCTACTCAAAACATGGAGTATAAAGCAACCTGTAAAGAATTTCACCACAAATTATATACCGGTATGGTTCACTTAATGTATATATGAGTTTACATCGCATACTGATCCTACAGGTAAGAACATTAACTGTATTTATTGGTACAGATCACTTTTTGTTCATACTGAAGGAGATGACCAACTGTAGTATGCATTGCTACAGATAACTTGTATAACGATGGGGATTATTGAGTCTGATAATTGCATCAATTCACTTACTAAACTTACAGTTTAGAACACTTATTTGTAAATATCACTATCAGCCCTGCTGCTGAAGCGAATTCACTGCCCTTACTAATACGTCATTCACTATACTGACTGGTAAAAGATATTATTTCTAAATAACAGTAATCTATACAAGTAAAATTAAAACTTGGAATTTCGTTTATGTAGAGTAATTATGAGTGTTTCGTCCCACAAAAAGTTCTTTGAATGTTAAGAATTAATCAGCAATTTGTTTAACAGAAAAACTTTGGTTCACTTAAGTTTTAATAACACTTTTAATTTCGTTGGTTTATGTGTTTATTGAATTTAGAAAAATATGCAGTGAAAGTGAACTGATTATCAGAGGTTTAATGCTAAATGAAAATGGTTGCTATGCAACTTACTTACCTGCAAACAATTAAAGCTATAGATGTTTTTCAATTGTTGATTTTATGGAGTTGATTCTCTGTATATTGTTTTTTACAAAATATAAAATACGACTTCTACTTTTATAATAACAAAAACTTTATAAACCCAGGTGAATTTCATTGCATAATATGCTTCTAATTTTAAGTCTGTAATTGCAAGTTCCTCAACAGAAAAGTTGGCATTCTGATGAACACCGATAGTTGACTTATTGTGTTTTAAAAATACAATGGCACCGATACGTAAGGCCAGGTAGACTTAGGTGATTTTGACGCAGCGGGAGAGCAGCGTAGATTTATGTGCTCCACCCTTTGAAAGACTATAAACAGGCAGTTAAATTTTCTAAGCTCTGTTTCGTTATTTTAATCATTTTTTGTGTCAATAACATATAATAAAGATAGTAATATTCAAAATAGTTTACTTCACAATCCAAATATTTCAATTTTTTTTCTTTTAAATTAGTAGCAAATAAACTGTAATAATTTGTATTACTTAATTCTACAGGCAAGGCGAAATTGTTTACCTATCCACCAACGAAGAACATATCAATCACCACAAAAACACAAATCGTAATGACTTTGTTACTCCATAGTATAAAGGTTTGTAACAAATGACACGATTAAGATGATGGATGTAGTTGAATTTCAGTTTTATTCACGGTTAGATTGTAAAATAATTAATAGCCATAAAACTCATTCGTTATTGACTGGTATTTATGCAGGAGTTAGCAAACGACAGGTTGATAAATAAGTTTTACTGCGGTTTAGAATATAAAAATGTATTCGTTTACAGTACCAGACGAAATCAATAATACTATATACACCATGGACATGTAGACTAGTCAGCACATTTATAAGGGGTTTGGAATAAGTTGCGGTAAATTAGCAAGCACAACATATTATTCACAAATCACCAGCACAAAATCATGAACACATAAATATACATTTTGTTAATAGTATTTTTTTTTTTAAGTGAAACTTATTTAGGCACAGTAGGACAAATTGTTCCCCTTCTCCGACTTCAACCGGCAGTTGAAAAGAAAGAGTGGGATAATCGTTTGACACGATGCGCATTAAGGAAAGAAAGAGAAAGAATCATTTCTTCTCACTCGCTTGCATAAGTCTTAGTCTACGCGCATGCAATGCGTGTACTGCATTAATTTGGAGCATAGGGAACCAGTAGCAATTTTATAATTATACTGTACATTATTTGAACACGTTTTAATATTTAATAAATGTTTGTTGACATATTTAGACTAATTAACGAAATCTGTTGTTATATGTTTGAATCGTTGTTTATTGTTTTAATTATTTTGCTTACGTCATTCTAAAAAAAAAAACTACTTAGGCCCACAATCAACAAATATTCTTTGCCGTTTGTGATGTTCAACATGGTAAATGTACAGAGTCTATAATTTAATATTTTACTCAAAGACCTAAAGTACCTTTTTTGAAAACAAAACAATACATTATAATCATGGCCCTACGTAAATCAATGATTTTAATCCCAAACATTTTAAACTCAATCATTCAGGCAAAACTATATTAAACATAATTAAAATTCACTCAATTTGTCATCGTCAGAAGGCTTATATTTTCAAATTAATAGAAGTTCAAACTTGTTTGAGTAATATCAATAATTCAGAACAAGAGTCCAAGAGAGTTAGTGATAGTTTAAAATGTAGTTTAATGCTCCTAGGCCTAATTTATTTCTTACCTCTCAAGAAATAATTAAATAAAAAGAATTGTTAAAATACATACATTTTAAACGATTTCTAATCTCAATGCCGTTCATGCACCTTATCAAATGTCAAGAGAACAATGCTTAAAACCAATAATTTATTATTTTAAGTAGGACTTTTATTTTATTTTTATTTTTTTTGTTCCTAATAAATTTTAAGTTATATTCCTGTTTACAATTTTGTATTAGTTTTTTTTATATTAAGCATATATAGATCTACATAGTTGGGTTGATAAATTTTAATACAAACCCTTAATTATGTATTACTGATACTCTTTTGTTTAAATTATTATATTACTAGTAAATGCCCCTGAAAAATCACAGGCGGTTTAATTAGATACACATCAGAAATACATCATTTATACAAAATACTATTTAAACAACACACTTTATCTAGGCCTACCTAACTATTCAGACGGGGATTTTTATCTCGGTAAATGTGTACAATTATAAGGACTATAAAACTGAAGGAATGTTTGTTAAGATTTTGTGTTTGTGAATATTAGTATATATATATTTAAAGAAAGATAACAATATTATCTTTTAATTGCCTTTTATTTCATATTGATAGATCAAATGATTTATAAGTTATTAATAGTATAGACTATATATTATTGATTGAATTTAAGTATTCAGATAATTGGGTGACTGTGGTAAAAACGGGGTTCTTTACTTGCACGAAGTGCATTTATACAAATATATCTCTGTATAACAACCTGTTTTCCGAAATAATTCTGTAATTTATTAAAATTTATTAATAGTCGTGTCCAGTCCGGTATATCTAAAGGCGTACAGGTGGATAATAGTAGGTATTTTTTTTTATTTGATGCGAAACATACCAGCAGAATCAAAACGGTGTTGCTCAATTGGTTATTTTAAATATTATGGTACTTATTTTTAAGATTAAGATTGGTTATATTTATTGTCTAACTGATTAATCGTATTATTTGTTAACAAATTGCAAATACCTAAACGTAGTAAACGTTTTATTCGATACATTCCATTTTTAAGTCACTTTTATAAGACATTTTAGTGGCTTTAATTGAAATATTTTTTTTTTTATTTCAGTTTTTAAAAGTTTTGTTCAATTATTAATTCGCTGTGCATTATTTTAAATGGTTTTACCAAACTGTATATTATATTTGTAATTTAGTTTTAAGTGGCTATCATATTTTAGAGCTATACATGCAAACATAATTTGTTTTGTAAAACATTTACTTTTCATAACCTGAATGGCAGATATACTGATATTACTAAAACATTGATTAGTAAGCTCCCATCATTATGTCTTGCCAGTCATGGCTTCAACAGTGACAGCTATTTGTGAATCGTACGTAAACTTAAGAGACTGGTGTAACTGAACCACGGGGGTATATGTTTGTTGTCTAACTGATTAATCGTATTAATTGTTAATAAATTGCAAATACCTAAACGTAGTAAAAGTTTTATTCGATACATTCCATTTTTAATACACTTTTATGAGATATTTTAGTGGCTTTAATTAAAATGTTTTTTTTTTTCATTTCAGTTTTTAAAAGTTTTGTTTAATTATTAATTCGCTGTGCATTATTTTAAATGGTTTTACCAAACTGTATATTATTTTTGTAATTTAGTTTTAAGTGGCTATCATATTTTAGAGCTATAGATGCAAACATAATTAGTTTTGTAAAACATTTACTTTTCATAACCTGAATGGCAGATATACTGATATTTCTAAAACATTGATTAGTAAGCTCCCATCATCATGCCTTGCCAGTCATACTTCAACATTGACAGCTATTTGTGAATCGTTCGAAAACTTAAGAGACTGGTGTACCTGAATCTCGGGGGTATACCCCACTCAAAAGATAGACTACAGGGCGAATACGTAACTAACCGCAGTGAAACTACCCCCACAAGGCCAACCGCAATTGCGAGGGTATTGGAGTTGCCTCCAGTAGGGCCACCTCGCACCCGAGGTACCAGACTGCACTTCTGCTTCAAGGCCAAAACAGTTTACTGGCCCGCCAAACGAATAGCTACGCTTTTGGATACACCTTCATGCCCATTGAACCACCCTGTGAATTCAGCGACACTCCAGATCTAGTGGAAGCCGTCCCATTCAATACAAGAAACACCGTTGCCAGCACATCAAGCAGGTCCTCGTTGATGGTAATGTTTACCAAGCCTCTGCGAACGAGTAACAGGCAGGCAGCACTTACCTTACCCCCACATCAATACCGAAGGGCGCTGCCCGTTACCCACATGATTTCTTGGACATGGGATTGGGTAGGTTCCCTCCTAAGGTTTTAAGGGTTAGCACAATGGGTATAACACTAACCCGGTTTCAACAGCGACAGTATATACAAGGCAGCTTAACACTGAACCATGGCCAACTTATTTTTTGTGTGTTAGGCTAACAATCTTAGCGGTCATCTTCGCCTCAAATAATTCCATAATTTACTGTATATTGTGTTTGAGATTTTTCTTTAAAATGGAGTAGTACCAAGTACATACTGCCAGCACTATAAAACGTATTAAAATTCAGTACTAAAACACGGGTTATCCTTGTTAAATTACTTTTAAAAGGGTCGTATGAACAGAAGTAAGTGCTTCAATGAAATAAATGAGTATTTCTACACCAATAAAAAAGAGGTAGAAGGTTAATTCAGTACTTTAAAAATAATCCTTTGCATAAGAAATGTGACATCAATTATGTAAATAATAGCTAGGGCATTTCATTCATGAACGTGATATCGAAAATATTTACAGGGATTATATTGCATCGCGTTACACAATGGGTGGAGCAGCATACAAGTAGTAAACGAATTTCAAACGGGTTTTCGTAAAGGTTATTCCACAGTGGATAACATAACAAGTATAGCTCATATAAATTTGGCGCAAAAGAAGGGAAAATTATAAATTTACTGTAAATTATTGTTACCTATATATTACGTGAATCTTTCCTTCATGTGTTACTTAATTTGGTTTTCTGCCCAAGACGCGTTTCAGGGCCGTAGTCCCATCATCAGTTGGAAATTATATCACTCCGTTGGAGTTCGTTATTCAATATAAAAACACAAACACAATACATAAAAGACACTATACACGCACATATACAAAAATATTGACGGCCCTCATTCGTGAGGGTCAACTAGACAGCGCTTCCTCGTCTATCACGCGTGACACTCAAAAATTATATGCTTTTTTGTGGATTTTTCGTAGGCTGATTCGGTAGAAAGGGGCACTTTTGTATAAATTAGCAGTTATCGGTATTTCAAATAAATTTTTCACAACCATTTACACGGGGTTAATGTGACTAATGTGGAATTTTGACGTAAGAGTGCTTTGATACTAAAATAGGTTCGCGACAAGCACCTATGGGCTACATGAAATGCTAAACGAGTTAGAGAGTTATTGTAGGAAGTGGAATTATAATTTAAATTTGAACAAATTAAAAGTTATGGTTTTCAGAAAGGGAAGGAAGCAAGGAGCCAACGAACGATGGTGGTAATACAAAGGTGGTAGAATGTGTAAATGTGTATAAGTATTTAGGCGTTGCATTGGCACGTTCTTTGTCTTTCGAGCAAAAACTTGCAGCAGCCAAAGCCACGATAAACAGTGTGTGGCAAATTTTAATAACAAATTTAAAAGTGCTTTTAGCATTAAAATGGACATGCTTTAATGCGGTACAAAGGGCATTACTGTAATGTGTTACGCAGCGCAAGTGTGGGGATACAAACAATATAAACCGGTGGAACAGTTGTTGCGTGTGTTTGTTAAACGACTGTTCTGGCTGCAAATGCCAGAAAACACTCCAATTAAGTCTTGTTTTTAGAGTTGTTTTTAGACAAATTGTTTGATGTTACGTTTACATACAAGTTATGTGTTAAAAACTTTAAATATGCTGAAAAGAGGCTTCAAAACTTTTGAACAAAACAGGTCGTAAAAAAATAAAGTTTTTTGGAATAAAGAATGGTTGCGGCTAGTAGACGAACATGCGATAAGCTTTGACACAAGTCTATTAGGCGTAAATAAATGTAAGGGGCAGTTATTTACTTTAGCCGAAGCGATGAGTAAAAAAAACAAACAAAATAATTTGATGCAGCCAAGACCAGTCGCTATGACAGTGTCTATATAACTTTAAATTTGGAACTAGGGGATATAAGTTATTTAAAAAAAAAAATCGTACTTCCACCACAATTAAATTGGTTTTAAAATGCAGAGGGGAACTACTACATCTAAATTACAAACCTTGGGTGGGGGGGGGGGATAAATTTAACTGTTCTTTATGTAATATAATGGAAGTAGAAGATATAATTATTTCATTTCGTAGCGAAGTGTCCCATTTTAAAAGGTGTTCGGCAAGGTTATTTTCATAAACTTCAGCTGTCCCGAGAGGAATTCTACCAATGTTTAAATGGTCGGGATTGGGAAAGGTTAGCAAGATATTGTCAAGCATCCTGGAAGTATAGGTGGAAGCTGAAAAAAGAGTTTACTGTAATTACTAAAATGGTTTGTCTGAAGAATACGCAGGTTCTTAATTCTTAGACTACTTATGGAGATGTAATGTATGGAATTGTATTTATTATAGTTATTCATGTATATGTTTTGTTTTGTTTTAATGTTTATATTTATTTGTTTATGTATTTATTACAGTGTTGGCAGAAGTATGTCAATTAAGGTTCCGTTTTTTTTAGGTAGGTTTCCATATTAAATAATTTGTGTGTGAGGGTGTGTATACGGGGGGGGGGGAGGGGTGTATGTATTGTTTTTAAAATTAATTATGGTAATTCAATATATTTATTTAATTATTTTAAAAATAAGAATGTAAATATGAAATGGATGTTACCAACTTGGCTGTCGGTCAAAACGACCAGAGCCATTCAAGGATTGCATGTACAAGTGTTTGTATACTTTTATTTTAAATACAGCACTGCTATTATTATTATTACTAACACTTTAAACATAAAAATAAGAAGATATATATTAAAACTCATATTAGAATATTTGCTTTACAAAGAGCAGTTTTTTTCCAATCAAGGTATTAAACGTTATTTTAACAAAATGTTTATTGTTTTTGATACACTTTTTCTAGCTCCGATAAATGGAACTTATCCAGTGGTTAACAATGCTAGTAAAATATGCTACAAAAGGGAAATTAACAATTAATTTTGAGAATACATATTTTTCACCAAATGGGTATCCTCGCAGTATCATATTTTTGTACAGTGCACAATAACTTTGTGACTATTTGATTTAACATAACTGATTTTCTCTTGAAAAAAATCCTAATAAAGGTTATATATTACTCTTAAACTATATTGTTCAATATTGTTATAACCGGTTTGTCTTACTAAGGCTAATAATATACACAAATTGCACCACTTGGCTATTTACGTAACACATTTATAAAACTGATTTATAAATATATAAATCTGTTCATGGTAAAATTATTGTAGTTTACAGTAATTTAAAAGACAATTTATCCTAAGATTCTATTAGAATATTAACCTTAAAAACAAATTATTTCAATTGGTTGAATGTTTTAAATTTCAAAATCTGGTGTGATACACATTTATTTTAATTCAGTTTTAATTAAAACAGTGATTATACTATCCTCAATCAATAAATATGGTGTTTATTGCTGAAACATTTTCCATGTAATGTTACTTGGTGCTGTGGTAGATAGTGTGCGGGTCATGAAGTATCGATTCAGTTGCCCAAAATGGGCTAGGAGTGTGAGCGCAAGAGCGAATTGCGAGCCCTGAAAATAGTTTGCTCTACTTTACCTATCGAGCGACGGAGACAATCAACAGGAACTGGGTTTTCTTTTACTTCTTCAGAAGTAATTATTTCTTCCATTGCAGCACAAGCTAACATTGTATAGGCTATCTTCCAATTTTATATATAAATTATACAAGTTATAATAACTTTACACTCCCCACAATAGAGGATTTTAAAATGTTCTGTGGAAATTTTAGCAGTACAACACTTGCAGAAACAAAATGGTGGAATAATGAAAAATGTATTAATTTTTCTCCTCTGTAAATAGGTATTTAAATTATACCTTTCCGATTTTGTAACAAAAAAAATGTAATTAATAAATTCCTCTAGATTTTGAAAAATATTTGTATTGTCATATTCTAATGGTCTAAGGCATTTTGATTAGAAAACTAGGATATAACATAGTGGAAAAATTAAAATCTAAATCTAAAATTACTCAAACTGTAATCCATCCACAGTGACACACTGGTATCAGCACTCAACAAATTATTCGTACGCTTTTAAAAAGAAATAATGTGGTATCCGTAGAAGTTCCTCTTCAATTGCGTGTTTTGAATCCTCATTATTGTTGAAGCTGTTAGAATAAACATTTTCATTTAGGTAACCCCATAAAAATAAGCCACACACAGTTAAATCTTCGGATCGGAGTGGCTAAACCAAAAAATTACTTCCTCGGCCAATCCAACGCCCATTAAAGTTGCCATTTAGTAAGCTCTTGGCAGGATTTACGAAATGAGGTGAAGCACCATGTTGCTGGAATATTACGTGGCTCATTTTTGGAACCAAAAAATGAGGCAAGATATGTTGATTTAAAACTTGTGCATACCTAATTCCTGACATTGTACTGTCCGAAATGTCGTAAGATAACACCTCGTTTACACTCATAGCCACCCAAACCGTCTTTTTGATAGTCTCTTCAAGAATTTGAGGATTGTTGGTATTGTAATAATTACAATTTTGCCTATTCACTACACCATTGCTGTAGAAATTTGACTCGTCTGAGAAAACAATTCGAACATGCCAATCAGGATCTACCTCATGATACTCAATGATACGGGAACAAAATTCCACTATTCTCTCCGAATCATCCTCAAGTAAATTATGGACTAGGTGACTTTTGAAAATTTTATATTATTTGTTTTAAATAATTCTCTGTACAGAAGACTTTGGAATACCAGTTTTAAGTTCAACCTTCCTTAGTGATTTCGGCTCACCAGGAGAGCGGAGCATTGATGCAGATAACAGTTCTTCTCTTCCCTCAGATCTTTTCGAGTACTTTTATACAACTCCACCAGTTTCTAACAACAGATTTTTCCTTTTAGTTATTGTTGGATCGGTAGGTGGTGACTAGGTAGGCAACCTGAAATTGACTAACTGCTTCTGTAACGTTACAAAAAGCAATAGCCCACACACAACACTTTACTTTTTGTTCAACCTCCAATTGATTATAAACTGCACTAGAGAAAGTAAGGTTATATTTTTTATGGCTGAAGCAATATTGTTCTATGATGAAACAGCTGTAAACAATAAGCGTTAGAACTGCAAAGTAGTAAAAAATCTGATATCAACTCAAGAAAGTTATTTTTGGAGGAATGAAATTAATATCTTTTTCATTATTCCACCATTTTGTTTCTGCAAGTGTAGTACTGCTAAAATTTCCAAAGAACTTTTTTAAAGCCTCTTTTGAGGGATGTGTAATGTTTCAAAAAGGTCGATGCATTAATGGTCAAGCTTACAAAATCAAACGTTTAAACCTCTTCGTATGATGCCCGGTAATATTTAATTATTTTGAGTTTTCTATGTAATTATATAGTACAGTTGCATTATAGCATACCCCAATAAAACAGTTTAATTTTTACCAACCCTGTTATGTATATCAATATTTAAAAGTGAGTTAGTATTGTATTTGAAATATACTATTTAAACAATATTATGTACCAATTCGTATAAATAAATATATTTTATGCTGAACCAGAGACCTATTTTATTTTTATTTTTTTATTTCTATTAGTTATTATTTATTTTTACAAAATATTTATATTAAACTATTTCCAAAACCACTATATGAATTATTGTACTTGAAATAAACTCTAACGAAATGTGAGTCAGCAACTAACTGTCTGATTTATTACGACAATTTCCTGCTATTAATATTTGTGATTATTAAGAAGTAACTTTCTACTTTCATAAAATTCTATCCAGAAATTATCGAAAATAAGTTATTGGAATAACAAATTACATATTAATTTAAGTAAGAAATGTGACAACATAAAATTAACTCTGATATGACTCACAGATCTTGAAATCTGCTGCAAAGACTTATTCAATGGCCATTGCACAATACTGTAGAAGCGGTTTAATTATCGTCAGACGTGATGGATCAAGGAGCAGGACCTTTGTTAGAAGATGACCACCCAGTACTCTCTGCTTATTTAAACCTTGCTATTCTGTCCTTTAATCTATCTTCTACTGGATCCAACTAAATTCCAACTTAAGTTTTGCACAGTTGTATTTAATTTGAACTCAAACGACACTGTACTTTAGTACTGTATTAATTAAATTTAGTAAATAAATGAGATTTTATAATTAAAATATGAATGATGTGTAGTAATTTTGATGTATTTAAATTACAATGTACGTTATATTTAATATGCATATAGCGCCGTCTATCTAAACGAAGGTATTTAAAACTATTTCTCGTTGGCATTTTAAAGCAGCACTTACATTCAAAAATTAAAATTGTTTATATAATTATCTAACATAATTTATTATTTATAAAAGTAAAAGTAAGATACAATGAATATCTTTTCAATTCAGTGTGAAAATTCAGTTAATTATAGGTTTATTTTAAGCTTTTCTTTTACTTGTTTTTAATAATAGCAAAGATAAATATAACAACAAAACTAGTTACAATAGATCAATTTAGTATGTTCTAATTTAAATAAATATATAACACCTAGTTCAGACAGTATAAGTTAATTGTAAAACATAGTATAAATAATATACGTTTGAAAAGTAAAAGTATTTGGGAAGTAGTATATTTTTGAAGGTAAGTTTGTGCCTGGGAAAACCAAAATACATTTTGATGAGGGTAATTTGGCGTTAAGCTTCATTTCTAGATGTCTTTTATTTTATAAATAGCTAAGTCTAATTCCATACTAAATAAATATAGGACGAACGCAATAACTACCTGCAGCATGCGATGTTTTAAGATAGGTAGATTTAATATTATATTTCGGCAAATGGGTGGTATATTAATTAACTTTACCCTAAATCTTAAACAATCCTAAAAAATATTAAGCTTATCATTTAAATATTCTGGATAAGTAACTTTTTATTATATTTTCAAAGGTAATGTTTTTTGAGTGTAGAGTTTCAAAAAGATCGGTGCATTAGTAGGCAAGCTATACGAAATCAAACGTTTAATCCTTTTCGTGGGACACCCCTTATTAAAACGTGTATATTAATACAAGCAAATACCAGAATAGCCGTAAGAGTATTAATTGCTTAAAAAACAATCAATATTCCCTAGTAAAAAAAGTTAAGTATAAAGTAAAATTATTCGACCGCTGATGTAAGTTGAGAAAATTTCCAAAATTAAGTTTATTTTTTTTATAGAGTTTCGAATATTTTTGAAATTGATGTAGGCCTACTCACGAAGGCTCTGAATAGCTGCCTTACGTACGAAATATATTAGTTGAATTTTTTCACCTAAGCTTCCAGCTTCGAATCACGCGCTCCTTTCTTTTAGTCGTAGCGTAAAAATTCGACCTTCCGACCTCGGGTTATGAACTGATTCGCTTCGCTCGCAGATTAAAAACTCGACCGTCGGCCTCGGATCAGAAGATACCGCCTTGATAAAATCCCTCACGTCGATATGAACCGGGCAATGTCATAGTATTTTACGTCTTAAACGATTTTTTTGGTAACTAAGCGACCTTTAAGATCGTGTAAAAAAGTAATATGTTCAGAATAATATCCTACATTTATTATTTTACATACAACTCCAAACAAGTTTCATTCTGGTATGAAAAATCTCCAAAAATGTTACTCCGGTAAAAATCGTGCTTCCGGTTGTTGTTTTTTGTCCTTCTTTTTTATTGAACCTTTAGCTCTAGAATTGGCATGGTTAAAGCTAAAATTGAAAAGACCGTTTATAGCGTTTTGCAACCATATTTTAAAAAAATCGCCAAAAATAGTAAATGAACCCCAATCCAAAAGTGTTCCATAGCTATTTTGTAGAAGAAACTTCAAAGAATTCAAATATGCCACTAAAAATTAGTTTCTTTTGAAATTGTAAAAGTTGTTAGCTTAGAAAGCGAAAAATGTTCAGAAACGGAAGGAAAAAAACCAATGTATGCCTACATAAAAATAGTAAATCATTTTTGTATTTTTTTTCAAAATACACAAAAGTTTTATAATTTAGTTCTAAATAGAAATATGTAAAAATATATTTCAATTTCACTAATTTTAGTTCAAAATAACATTTTGAACGTTTTTACGACATAACCTGCAAATCTTGACTAATTTCAAAGTGACTAGCCTAGGCCAAGATATTTTTTACCAAACAATGTTTTTTTTATACCAAAAATTCGAGAATGAAATGTAGAATCGAATAGCATTCTACCCAGTTTCAAATAACTTTACATTTTGTAATGAAAATTAAAAAATATCAAATCGGCAGACTAACCTAAAACCTTATTTGTAGGCAATGTCATTTATTCACTTACCGTTTTATTACAACACCGTTATAAGCCTAATTTCACTCAAACACAATCTACACTTATTTATTTATAACTAAAACACCATATAACACTATTTTATAAACTGTAATAACAAAAAAAAAAACACAAAACAAATTTTATAACTAACATCAAACTACCGACGGTTGTCTTTCTCATAGTCTGATGATTTGTTGTTCATTGGTACCAACCTATGAAATCTAAATGCATTGAATTGGACATAGATAAAAACTGTGAAGTTTTATTTTTAAAACCATATATTGTACATTTTAGGGATATATCGAATAAGACTGTAAGAATCGATTCTAAACAGGCTTTCGTATTGTCCAAATCTATGACCAATTACAAGCTTTCACCGTGAATCCTGTAGAACAGCTGTTTTCAGAGTAACATGTGATTTGAAGACACAGTTTTAAACAGAATCGTCTGCTAAATTCAATGCTGTTATGATCTTCTTCATAAATGACTTCTGTCAATACCACCTGTATTATAGGTGGTGTTGCTTATGTGAGGAGTTGCAGACCGTTGAAAATGAGACAAAGTCTTGACAGTATACGGGGTTCATTGACGCGTGAATCACAGGTGATTTAGGTACTACAATTTTGAAACAGTGATTACGTATGTAAATATCTGTTCTACAAAACAGTTGTAAATACAAAAATTATAGTTTAATTCATTACCTTTCCAACAGTACCGGTTTTATTACGATTAAATCATTTGTGGTTATAATTATCGATTATGCAAATTCCCGCAAAGGTTCGAGCGGGTTGCGTTGCCCCTGAGAAACTGCAGTCTGCCACTTGCACGAACGAACGAGCGACTTAGACGACCAACGTGTGTACCAAGCTTGACCAAATCGGACTTAAAATGCGGCCGTTAAGAGTTTGAACACATATATAGGTCTACTCACACACACACACATATATATTTAATGACCCTCAAAACGTGTTCTGGGACCAATATCGGTGCTCATTTACTACTCCCAACCGTAGCTCTCACAATTAGAGTCACTGCAAATAGCTCCTCTTTCCTATATAAATTCGCTAAATAGGATGGTTGTGGACTTATGTAGTCCATTAAAAAATAAAATAACTGATATATTATAGAGGAGATACGTTTTCAAAAATGATAAGGATAAGACGAAACTAATATTATGCTTTAGTAACATTATCAAAATATAAAGTAAAGTAGTTACGCGTTAGGATTACAACAAAATCTAAAACAATTATTCAATAGTTATTTGTCTGTATATCTTAGGGTGCAAAATTATGTTTGTCGCACGAGATAAACAGTTGACATAATAAACTTTGCACTCAAGATATACACAACGTTTTTAATACAGGTATATTTTAAATTAGCGTTTTAGTTTTTTTAAATGTCTCTTTTACAGAAGTTAGTTCCATAACAATCAAAATTTTCAAAACATAGACTACATCAGCTGTTTACTTTGCTTGCAGTGCTAAAAGTAACAGCTGGAGTGCGAAAGTGTTACTTTGCCGCACTTCAGCTGTTTAGCAGTGCGATAAAGTAAAACAAAGAGGTATAATTACTTAACGCTGAACACATGTAGTTTAGTTTGCGCACTGCTGTGAGTGTGGAAAAACGCACTTTATCAAACAGCTGTAGGAAAAAGTATTTATGGTGAAACAATAATATGGACATCATAGAAAGGTAACTTAAACCAGACTACCTTAACTTTGAATTTTACAATATATTTTATCATTAAATATTTGTTGCTTAGTCGTAAATATGATAATTATTATAATATAACAACTAGCTGACCCATACGAATAGTTTGCGAGTTTGAAGTAGACTACTTATCTGATTTAATAAGTTGATTTAATTCAGTTAGTTACGTTTATTTATTTACGTTGGTTTTAAAATAACAGTTTATAACTCTTTACATTGGTTTAATTTGATTGATTTGAGTGATAGATTACACTTGCAAATAAAATGCAAACAATCTACCTAACAGCTGCTATGTTAGTTAAACAGAGTGTTAATAGATGGCGCCTTTCGTTAATAATCATATTATGAACTTCCATTTGAAAGTTTTTTTTTTTACTTTTTACGAAAACCTTAATTCCAAACAATTTGTCTATTTTGTTGTCAATAGTTTTTTTTTTTTTTTTTTTTCCATGCCACTTTTGGCCTTTCGGCTAACGAGCATGTTTTTTTGGGTTTTTAATATTTTATGGTCCCCCGCGGGATTTGAACCCGGCACGTCTTGTTTATGAGGCAAGTACCATAGCCGTTGAGCTATGACAGAGGACTGTTGTCAATAGTGGGGAGCGTAATCTTTAAAATGATTTTTGAATCTTACATTTTTATAAAGAATTATTGAGAATTAAGGGAGATATAGCGTTGTCACAAAAACAAAAAAAAAAAAAAAATACAGGGGAACGGTGCGTCGCTAAGTCTAATGATTACGAAAGAGTCGCATATAGGACGAGTAAATCGGCCGCCAGTAACTAGGTTCGAACCTAATAAAACATGTGTCGGAAGTTTAAATTTTAGCGGTCTTGACAGGTGCCTTTAGCTTCTCGGCAAGTATGATTCCCACAATATAAAATAAAGACATTGGCTAATTATAAATCCATCAATAAAACTGTGAACAAATAGGATTGGAAACGTTTTGAGAAAATTACAATATTTTACTAATACTCACTGAGTATGCGCAAAGCTGGTATAATCCACTATTACAACTGCACATTTATTATTTCTTGGATATGTAAATTTTATTTGGTTTATGATTAATTTTATTAAATTTAATCCTTTAGTATTGTTTTAATGGGTAGAGAAATGGATAAAACTACTTCAATAATTATCTTAGATCTTCTATCGACTTTAACCGCAAAGTTTTTCTTTTCAAGCTGTTGTCTTTATTAAATACGCAAATATCTCAATATGTAACAAATTTTTCATGAAGATTGTGTTTTAAATAATTTTGTAGAAAAGGAACCCGCCTTTCTTAGCTTCTAACAATGTTATAAACCGGACATATGTCAGTTAATTGCATCTATACAAATTTCAGATTTACATAGAACAGATAGGCATAACTTTTATTTATTCAAGTTGAACATCCCTCAAGCAAAATAGTTCAGTCATAATACATCAAAGTTTAATAAATATTTGTTCAAAGATAATAACACTAAGTTAAATTATATTTTTTGAAGAGTTTGGTGCACATAAAAAAGGACCAGATATATATATTTTTTATTCTAACAAGAGACATTCATTATTCACATTTTTTTATTATAGTAGAACCTCACTATAGTATAAATTATTTAAATAAAACTATAGGGGACAATCTTATGTATTTATTGTATATAAGTAATATCAAATATACTAATGGAAATTAAATAATGTCATAGAGTATACAGAATGATTTTGTAAAACTACTCCGAGGAATTTTGTACAGTAAAGTCTATGGGCTTCGAAAATTGAAAAGGAATATAAGGAATTATTTTCTTTTATCAATGTAGTCTTAAACATAAAATTGTTATTATTTTATCTATTCGAAGATACGCAATTTTTATATAATAGGCCTACGAAACTAGTATTTTTAAATATTTGCCCACGTAAATATGTTACTCGTGGCTTGTAATTCCTAATAATAAAAAGTATAATAGATCCTTACATCGTGGTCGTTCAAAAGAGGATTACATGGAGTACAAAGCGAGAAGGTTTAAGAGCCTCTTTCATCCTTTAAAATTTCTAACTTCAATCAAGTCTTGCTGCTTACGTCAGTAACAGCGCAGCGGGGAGAAACGAATAATCCATAGCGTCATTAATGTTCTGACGCAAACAATTTGGTACTTGTGCTGCCACCTGGTGAGTATTCTAGACACTACGTCGAGTAACGCTTTTATCACTATCTACCAGCAATTCTTTGAACTAAAACGACGTATTACAACAATCAATG